>SPJY01014460.1:850066-945685 GCA_005191435.1 Raddia distichophylla
TAGATTTTTCTGAATTTTTAATGAATTTTGTGAATTATTTTCGGGTTTTCTAAATTTTTCTAGATTTTTAAATGATTTGTTTGGATTTGTATGAATTGTCTACATTTTTATGATTTTTGTGGATTATTTTTAGGTTTTCTAAATTTTTCTATCTTTTCAAATTATTTTTTTATGAATTTTATGGATTTTTTTTTTCAGGTGTTCTAAATTTTTTATGTTTTAAAATTATTTTTTAATGAATTTTCTGTATTTTTTTATGAATTTTCTAGATTTTTTATGAATTTTTTAATGATTTTTTAATGATTTTTTGAGTTTTTTTTATTTTTCTCGGATTTTTTGGTGCCACATCAACGCCACGTCAGCACTTAACGGCCATGTGGGCGTCACGTCACCGTTTAACGGAATTTTTAGCGGATCCTAACGGCTCAGGACTAACGGTGCAAACGGAGACAAGTTTCAGGAGCTGAGAAAGCAATTTCAAAGTTTAGGGGATTTCGTGCAACTTGTTATAAGTTCCGGGAGCTACAGTGCAATTTTCTCGTGATAAAACATATCGCAACTTGAAATGAGGTAGCAACTGAAGATCGACGGGTAGGGTTCTGGTTGCAGGTGTTGGGTTGGCTTTTGTGGGCCTAGATTCGATCTACTTATTATGGGCCGACACCTTGCATAGCCATGCATGTTGATTGATCGGGCCAACAATTTGACCTCTATTGGATTTATCATTTATGTCATATGCATGTCCTTAATTGATGAGCATATGAGCATTAGTTTTGGCTCTTGGCTTCCTTAGAGCATCTTCGGTAATTAAGTCAAAGTAAATTGATCCTATACGTTTTCTTAAAAAAGAGCACAATCATCTCTACCACCGCATGAGTTATCTCTAGTACTATTTACAAGTGACATGACAATAGTTAGATACCACTGTTATCTCAACCATTGTATATACCATAGAATGTCCTTAAAACACTTCAAAGTTTCTTCTCTTCGTTCTTTAATTCATGTAAACAAAATATTGAGTTAAAATTCTTATAAATAACTAATGTGCCTTTATTGGAGATATGCCCTTATTAACTTTCTTTTACACGGCACAAGCTATAATATGTTTTTTTAACATAGACAGGTTCACGAAGCCATGACGTAAACAGCAGGTGAAGCTATTTTCGAACTGATGTGGTGGAATTAAACATACCAAAAAACCGTGCGCGAAATGAGGAGTTGAGCATCCGACAAGGTCATCACAAAGTATACACATAACGCACAAAATTCTATGGGACCGACTAGAACGCAGGCGCCTGCGTTTTGCGTTTCGTGCAGACGATCCTTTTTTCAGTACGATTGTACAGAAATTTCACCGCACAGAAGTACTGAAAAAGTAGTATAAAAAAAGTGAAAAAAAAACTCTGTAAGCTACCGATCGAGCAAATTAGAAAGGTAGAGAAGAGTAGATTGACGGGCCGTCGGCGGACGGCGGTGAGCAGCGTCGGCGGCCGCGGCGGGCCACATCGGCGATGCAGCAACAGCGTCGACGGCGGAGATTAGAGGCGTCGACAGCGTCGCCCACGCGATGTCGACGGCGAGCAGCGGCGAGCAGCAGTGGAGGGCAGCGGCGTCGACTGCGAACGCCTGCGCCGGCGCGAGCACGTGCCCACGCGAGCGTCTGCGCGAACCCGCGAACGCAGGGAAGCAAAAACGAAATTCTATCGAAGAAAGACGGCACGACCAAAATACAGAGAAAATAAAATCCATTCACAAATTCTATAAAAAAAATCCATTCACAAAGGTGCAAGTGTGCAACAATCCAGCGTGCAGGTATGCGTCAAACTAACTATCTAATTAATTAACTAACTAACTAGTTAATTACGAGTAATTAATTAAGGCGACACGTCAAACTCTGCCGCGGCTAATCCTCGACAACAACTCGAACTCGAAGCTCTCTGCCACGCCGACTCGAACCTGAACTCCAACGTCTCCAAGCTCTGGTGTCCAGGCGTCGCTCGCCGGCGCCCCGCCTTCAGGCCGCGCCATGGAGCGGTGGGAGCTCGCCGGAATCGTAGCCATCGTCGCCGAGCTCCGGCTCGTCGTCCCCGTATAGGAGGATCTCGATGCCTTCCGGCACCGGCGAGCGGCAGTACGGGCACGTCCGCTTCTTCGTCGACACCCACTTGTCCAGGCACGCCCGGTGGAAGGCGTGCGAGCACGACAGCTGCAAGACCTCCGCGCTGCCCACCACCAGCTTCCGCAAGCAGATCGGGCATTCTTCTTCTTCCACCTCCTCCTCCTCGCCGCAGTCGCCGTCGCCGTCGCCGGCGTTGCTCGCTTGAGGCGGCGCGATCTCCACCGTGATGGCAACGCCGCGGTAGAAGGAGTTGATGGCCATGGTGGCGGAGCGGATGCAGAAGTCCTCGACGACGGCGGCGCACTCCGGGGGGAACCCGGCGTCCTGCACCATCGCCTCGAACTCCCGCCTCCTCCAGATCAGCACGAAGTCGCAGGCGTCCAGCGTGAACTCGGCCACCGCGCCGCCGCCGCAGCCCGGCTCGCCGGAGTTCTTGACGAAGGCGATCGTGACCGGCGGGTCGCGGTCCTTGGCGGGGGTGCAGTCGATGACGGCTGCGAAGCGGAGGGCCATGCCGGGGCAGCGCAGGGTGTTGCTGCCCCAGACGTGGATGGCGCGGGCGCCACCGCCGCCGCCGCCGCCTCTCTCGTCGCCGAAGGCGCAGGCGAAGCCGTGGACGAGGTCGGGGCGGCGAGCCATGTGCGCGTAGTAGCTGTAGCTACGGCCAGCCATGGTGCTTCGCGAGCTCGCGTACCGTACGTACGACGGACGAGACGATGCACTGGCTAAAGCTATGACGTACTATTGGTATGAGCTATCACGGTCGAGCAACGCAACGCAGCCACCCCCCTGTATATGTAGGGCCCAGGGGTCACATGGAATCCTGGGCATCGTTCCGTCCTACTCCCATACGACGAGGACCCAGTCCGAAACAATGCGTCGGTCCACGGCGAGTCCGTGACCCGTCCGGTGTGCAGCATGGCGAGCTCCAGCGTCGGAGCGCGCACCGATCGGACGCACCTCGGCCGCCGGATCGCTGCCGAGCACCTCGGCCGTCGGATCACCGGCAGCGCATGCATCCAAGTGCAGATCTACCCCGCGTGCCCGAGAGCATGAAAGCAGAGTGGCCAGATGTGCAGTTGATTATTTTTCAATTAAATTTCTGATTTTTGTATAAAACTCAAACTGGGTTCAAGATGCATGGAATAAATTTCACAATTCTTTTAAAATTGAGAGAAACCCATTTTAAATACTTTTAAAATTTTGATTTTTTTAATTTTTTAATTTTTTTAATGTGAAACTAGGAGAACCCACTTATAAAACTTGACACGTATACTAGTGAAACTTGGCCGTGTGCTGATGAACCTTGACTCACGTATTGGTTAAGACGAGCGCCAGATGAAACCTGATGAAACTTAGATGTAACCTGATGAAACTTGGTGAAACTTAGATTAACTTGATGAAACTTGAAAAAATTTGGATGAAACCTGTTGAAACTTGATAAAACTTGGATTAAATCTAATAAAACTTGACAGTTCGACAAGTTTAGCGAGTATGAAATCCAAGTTTCAGTAGGCGAAACCCAAGTTTCACCAAGTAAGATTGAAGTTTGACGAAACCCGGTCAAAATTTATATAGCAACATACATCTTGTTTTGTTCGTAAAAATACGAGGAACGCGTTAGTGCAAACGGTTGGTGAAATCGAGCACCAGTCAAATTTTATGACCACCAAAAGAAAAAAATGTTGTGGGACCCACCCCTGCATACAGGCTGAGTGCATTTCCCTTGGAGCGCGTTCGCGTTCGTGCGCGCCGCGTGCCCGAGTCCGGTCGCGTCGGACGTCCGTGTCCAAGTGTTTTCAATAATTCTACCCCTACGTCTTGTTTTATTCTCTCCTCTGTGTCCGCGTGATTCTTCATCTATGTCTTGAACTACATTCAGTAGTACGGTTTGTCAACACGTTATTAGCACCGCTACCACTCTGTTTGCCGAAAATATTACATAATTGTTGTCATACGCGACGTCTGCGGAGTCTTAGAAGTTAAACGTTGAATGAATTGGCATAAATTGTTAAATTTGTAGGTGAATTGTACTAGAATCTTGTGCATGTGGATTGTATTTTGGGGGATTTTGAGAACCAATTTAGTACTCCCTCCGTTCCAAATTGTAGTTACTGTTAACTTTTGGATATTCTATTTGACCATTTGTCTTATTTAAAAAGTTATATGTAAATATTATTTATTTTGTTGTGATTTGTTTTATTATTAAACACACTTTAAGCTCGATTTATATTTTTTCATGTTTGCATTAATTTTTTGAATAAGACGAATGGTCAAAAGACGTGTCCAAAAGTCAACAGTGAACTACAATTTAGAACGAAGAGAGTAGATTGGAATTGCAAAAAGAAAAAACGATCTACCATGCTCGCACCAGGTACAGCACCGCTGCCCGAACCCTGCCACCATGCGTCGCCCACGGTGGCACGTGCTCTCGCGCATGCCAGTCCGTTACCTCGACAGGGTGCTCGCGTCGCGCCGCCGCATGGCTTCACCGCCCTCGGTCCAACTCAAACATAATTAAATAAATAAGTAGCGACTCACCATAGATATTACCATTGTTAATAATAACTGGACAAGTCAATGGAGCTCTCACAATATTAGGATAATTAAGACACCACATACATTAGCATGATTTAAGCCCATGTTACCATACAGTGTCACAACATGGATCAATCAAGTCCACAAAAAGAGTGTATCATAGAATAACTAACTGCACAAATCACAAAGGGCCATTGGGTGGGAGGCCTATCACTCTCCAGGACAGTAATAAAAACCTCTCCAACTCTGGTAGAATATGGTCTGGTGACTCACGATTGCTTTGTGGCATCTTGCCTTGGACTCAGTTCCATCTTGCTTAGATCTTCACCAACTTCAATTTACAGCTAAAATGTATTAAAAAGACATTGTCACGTTAGATTACTAGTAAAGGATTATCATCTAAAATAAAATTAGAATATTCACAAAAACCAAATTAGAATATTCACAAAAACCAAAAGAAGAGTGGGTTATAAAATACATTTTAGCTCATTGTAAATGCACATTATTTTAGGTTTGGGGATTTTGCTTGAGAGAGAGCATAGATGTTTGAAGGATCAAATACTAACACAATGTTAATCTATAATGATAATCTAAAATGTTTCATCATTGTCTTGCTATTAATTTGAGGATTTTTTGACAAACCCTAGGGCACCAAGCGAATCAGAAGTGCACTTCCGCCGGCAGAGTTGTAGGAAAGGAGTCGTACCTTACAATATCGGTCCAACTCCTCGTTGTTGCCCCCTTGGTGAGTCTTTCTTCTCTCGCTATCCCACTTGTTGATGATGGTGAGGCTGGTGCATGTCGCACGACTTACTATCTCGCCCAACCTCACCATTTATGGTTAGAAGAACGGGATGGCAAGCTTGCTGAAGATATTCTTAGGGCACTCCAATACATCCTAGTCAGTTGTTTCTTTTAACACCACGTAGTATGGACCGTTAAGATTATGGGTAATTAATCAGAATATGGAGCACGACCATTTCTTATATAAGAAAGATTAAAACAAGACTAAAAAGAGTAAAAGCCCACTGAGATTAATAGGTTGCTTTATCATAAAAATATGCAGAAAGAGAGAAAATGGGAAAACTTTTTTTTTTGCATAAGGGGTATAACCCCAATTTCCATTACAATGGAAAAACTTTTTGAGGGTGAAAATGAAAAAGAACCGTTATTAGAAATGGTGTGTTCGATTGCTTGTATTTGTGGTTGTTTGTATACCACAGACACACGATGTATTGAGACTGCCATGCACGTCGTAAAAATAAATTATATGAAAAATCCATGGAAATGGCGCCTCTCATCGGGGAGAGGAAGAACCACACGCACATCATCAAAAACAGATATTTTTCCCCCTTCAAAAACCATCGAAAATAACGTATCTGTCGGTGTGTCACGTGTGGTCGCAGGCCCAACGCCCTACAAAGCCGGGCAAGGCCTCGCGCTCGGACCATTAAACAATAAGCCCAAAACGAGACAGCTTTACCTTAGCCGCACGCTAATCCCCTATTCCTTCCCTCCCGCTCGCCCGCGCCACCGCATCGCCGCTTCGCTTCTGTCCCAGCCGTTGATCCGACCGCCATGGCCCTCCGCTCCGCCATCCGACGGCTCGGATGCCCCCGCGCCTTCTCCTCCGCGGCGGCCGAGAGCGCGGCGACCAGCCGCGGCAAGACGGCGGCCGGCGCCGCCGCCGTGGCTGCCGGCTCCGGGCTCGGGATCTGGATGCTGCCCCCGATGTCGCGGCCGCTCGCGGACTCCGGCCAGGCGGCCGACGCCGACGTCCATGGCAGCGGCGGCGGCGGCGGACGGGGAGGCCTCGCCGTGGCCTCTGGCGACGTCGGCGCGGGCGAGGAGCTCGAGGAGAAGCGCAGGTTCCTGTTCGGAGGTGAGCGCCTCTGGTTTCGACCTGCACTACGTCATAAACAGCGGGCGAGCGTTTCTCGCCATTTCTTGCATTCATGCCCGTGCATTCATGCTACCTATTCTCGGAAACGGGAGATGGTTTTCTCACGGTTCTTTCCAATCCTCCTCGCGTAGACTCGTATCGCAGAAGGGTGTTCTTCAACTACGAGAAGAGGATTCGGACGCGAAGCCCCCCCGAGAAGGTAGCGATGGCGTGGCGCACCGCGTGTATCTTTGTGCCGTGCTGCGCATCGTTGCAATTGCAGTTCTTGATTACCATGGACCTTTTTTTTTTTCTTTTTTCTTTCTGCTAGATCTTTGAGTACTTCGCGTCTGTGCGCAATCCGGATGGCGAGGTGTTCATGCTGCCGGCCGACCTGATGAGGGCAGTCGTCCCCGTTTTCCCTCCATCCGAATCGAAAGTTGTCAGGGAAGGGAGGCTCAGGGGGGAGCGCAACCCCGGCGAGCTGGACTGTGCCCCTTCTGATTTTTTCATGCTGTTTGATACAAACGGCGACGGCCTCATATCCTTTGCAGAGTAAGTGGTTTTGTAATTTCAGTCGAACTGCCTCACCTGTTTGAATGATCTGCTGTAGCACTCCCTCCGTTTTTTTTTGTTTGACGCCCTTGACTTTTTGACACGTCTTTAACCATTTGTCCTTTTTCAAAATTTTAGTGCAAAAATGCAAAAAAAAAAAGAAGTAATGTTTAAAGTACCTATATCGATAAAACAAATCACAACAAAATAAATGATATATTACCAAAAAAATTGAATAAGATGAATGGCTAAAGACGTGTTCGAAAGTCAAAGACTTCAAACAAAAAAAACAGAGGGAGTATCTAATTTCCGGTATCAAATATAAGGCTATTTGCATTTTTTGGCTGACGACTGACATGCAATGCAATGTGTGACTTAGAAAGCTGCTCTAGAGGCTGGAACTCTTTCCATTATATATATATATAAAAGAAGAAAGATACTGTACATATATATAGGTGCTTGTATAACATCCTCGCAACAAATTAGCATGCATGCTTCGACGTTATACGTCCAAATCAGTGGGTGTCACTTATTAGCATTTCCTTGCCTTTGTATGTTGCGCATGTGGTTTCATCAGTACAAGTAGAAGCAATGCAATTAATTCCTTGAAACTGCTTGTGTTTCCCTGCACAGGTACATCTTTTTTGTGACATTGCTTAGCATCCCTGAATCGAGCTTCAATGTAGCTTTCAAGATGTTTGACCTTGACCACAATGGGTAAGCTATCTGCTTGCAGCTAATGAACCTGATTTTAATTATAATGATATGCTCTGGAGATTGATATGCATCTCTATACCGATTTGTGTTTTTTTAGAGCTGTACCTATTTGTTAATTATCAAGAGTCGTAACCATTTTCACCATCCCAACAATATTCTTACAAAGTTTAGGTCCAAATACAATCTCATTTGGTTATTTGTGCAATGGTGTAGTGGAGGTGGGCGTGAGCTCCAGAGCCCAGACCCTGGATATCCTCTCCAATCCTACAATGATATGCAAGGCTGGAAGCCTATTCCGCTAGAAGATACATCGACTCCTTTCGTTGTAGATGTTCTAGATCGTGTAGATAGACCGTTGAGCTCTGGCATATTCCCTTTAGTGGTCTTTTGGAAGTCACTTGGGCTCACCAGTCGCAGAATTAGCGGTTGTAAGGTGGGGAGGAACCCTGTCATGAAAGGGATGCAGGATCGCCTCCCAAATTACTAGGGATTAGGGGCAGCACACATGAGAATTTAAAAATGCTGCATCCAAATGATAACCATAACTTACATGCGTAGAGCAATCCTGTTATCTATTTTGAGTGGGAAATCTAGGTTGTGACACCCTAGCTCTAAAACTTATGCATTTGCTACTTTTTATTTTACAACTCATGTGCAGCTGAATGCCTGAATTTGCATTGAAGAAAAATATCTGCTTTTATGAGTTTGTTCAACCATTCACTTGTTAATTGATGATAAAGGAGGGAAGAGTTAAAATTTGGTGATATATTTTTTTGAACAAACAAATTTGGTGATATCTTATCTTTTGTATTGGTTGTTTATTCTCATTTGCTATTTATTATTCACAGGGAAATAGACAAAGAAGAATTTAAGAAAGTGATGACATTGATGAGGTCCTATAATAGGCAAGGAGCTACCCACAGAGATGGGTTACGTATTGGACTTAAAGTTGGTCAACCAGTGGAAAATGGTGGTCTGGTTGATTACTTCTTTGGCAAGGATGGGAATGAACATTTGCACTATGATAAGTTCTCTAATTTTTTGAAGCAATTGCATGACGAGGTAATTTATTTCTTTTCATCATTGTTTTGTGTTGATGCAATTGAATAACATCTTGTTGTTAATGCAATATTCTAATAAGATGGTGTTGGGGATCAAACAGCCATTTTGTGTACATGCACTCATGAATATTGTACAGAGTCACATAAACATCCACCTTATTATGAATATTATACCAGCCGCAAAAACTTTATAGGTCTCATTAATGTGTCTACAAAGAATATTGATACACATATTTGTGTTATATTTACAAATTAACAATTAATATGTATGAAAGTTATCCAGTTAGTTTAAAGTAGCGATATATATTCAAATTCGAGCAATTTATATTATATGAGAAGTAATGCAAATTTCAAAGGTAGAAACTGACACTATTGCATTGCACATCTAATGAAAAAACATGTGCTGAAATTCCTTTTTTATATTTTTTATATCGTGTGATGTGCTGTCTTGGAAGAAGAAAACTTTATCAAGATCAAATTTCAAAATTTCCACTATCCATAAATTTTAGTTTTACGAACCCTGTTAAAGGATTGGGTGATAGGATGAACTTGTTTCTCCAACAAAAGCCTAAATTATTTAATATACAAAGCTTCTCTTTTTTTAATGCCCCCCTATTGTTAGATCTGTTCTTACCTTTTGTCACTAGTTATCTCATCATTTTGACATTTGGATTCAATTATTATCTGCAGATTGTCCGCTTGGAGTTCAGTCACTATGATATCAAATCATCAAAGACAATATCTGCGAAGGATTTTGCATTGTCCATGGTTGCTTCTGCTGACATGAATCACATAAACAAGCTACTTGACAGAGTCGATGATTTGGATGACAATCCTGATCTCAAAGAACTGCGCATCACCTTTGAGGTTTGGCAGTTTTCTATCCAGATATTTCTATTACTTCTTGGCTCCACACTTTTTTTTATCCATTATCATTATTTGTAATTTCAGGAGTTCAAGGCTTTTGCTGATCTACGGCGAAGATTGGAACCGTTTGCAATGGCTATCTTCAGTTATGGCAAAGTAAATGGTTTGCTGACAAAGCAGGATCTAAAACGAGCAGCAACTCATGTACAGTCTTTCATAACAGTGCATATATCCTTTTGATATCCGATGTAGTCTAATTTTCAATCAAAGTTTCTCTTAGTCTTTCTATTAGGAGAAGCACTTTCATGTTCCATTAATCATTCTCTGAAAAGCTGGGCAGTTTAGCTGACAGATGACATGCTCTAATTACCCACTTAGGTATTAGTTTTGTTTCTGATTGAATTCACAATGACATATTTTATTTATAGGTTTGTGGGGTGGACCTGACTGATAAAGTGGTGGACGTCATTTTCCTTGTGTTTGATGCAAACCGTGATGGTAACCTAAGCTCAGAGGAATTCTTGAGGGCATTACAAAGACGAGAAGGCGATATTCGCCAGCCCACTAATTCTGGTTTCTTGGGGGTATTCTCCTGCTGGTTGAACTGTACTAAGTGCTCTCTTCAACAGATGCTACAACAGTAGGACTTTGATTTGGCACGCTCAAGATAGCCTTCTGTCGCCTTTGGTTACTCCGTAAGTCTCTCTATTTGATGTTCATATATGCCAAAATCATCCTAGCTGTTTCAGCTGCATAATTCACAATCTGCACAAGCTTCAACTTGTATAATCATTGTTAGTGGCTTCTTTCTAACCTTTTTTTTGACAGGAGCTTCTTCCTAACTCTGTATGTACTATCTTATCGCGATGATTTTGGACACGTGCAGGAGGTGGGGAACGGAAACGACCATTAGAGTTCTGTAGAAACGATTTTGTTGTAAATATTGTCCTTCTAATCAAAGTTGTCAAGTATGTAAGTATGTAACAATTGTAAATAACACCTTTTGTTCTAGCCCAAGAGCTCAGCTGAACGATGTCTCTTAAGATGTTGTTAAACGAACCTATGACGATGACCTCATTTTAATTACGCTTGTTTGGAATATGATGTTCCTCCCCTATTCCTAGGTGAATTGAATGGGTTCATGCGAAATTCCTATGTTTATGTGATTTCAGTCCATTGATATCTTAGGGTGCATGTTGATATATACTTGTTACTATTTGTGTTGAGTAAATGAATGATACATATTGATTGCTTACTTTAGGGATTGCAATGCCGATTAGAATACTCGCTATGTGAGGTGGAGTTGGGGCCTGAGGGCATCTCTTACGGTATACCCTTTTTTGCCTATTAATGTAGAAATGGGCAAAAAAAAATTTGTGAATAGTAAAAAAATTAGGAGTAAAATTTAAGATAGATATATAATGATTGGGAAAACATGCTCAACATTATTTGGGTAACAAAAGTGTTTGGCATGTGTGATGCAGTATGGAGAGGTATATTGAAATAATCTCACTACATTTCTTTCTCATTTAGGTACTATATAGATATTTAGTTTGCATGGACCCTTAGCCTCTTGGGCCTTCATAAGACTGAATCCTGCAGTATTCCCTAAATTCGATACCCTATAGCCTCGTATACAAGCTTCCTTTAAAAAGATTCTCTCCTTATATTTCTCATATGTCCAACAGCGTTTTCTATATGGAGAATTGTATAAAGCAATGAGAGAGAATCCCCACATATAAGGGAATGAAGAGAAATTCTCTATTTTAGGAAACGAAATAGAGAACATTGTTGTATCACATAGGGGATGAATCTGTCCCCTATTTTGTGGCAGAGAGTGTTTTAGAAAACCTTATTGGAGATAGACTAACACATACACAACAGTACAACACCCCCTACCCTCCCCCTCAAGATGGATGATATATATCTATCATTTCCATCTTGTTACATGCTACATTACATTTATTTTCTTTCAAGCCCTTAGTTAAACAATATATTACTTAGATTCTTCGATTTTACGTAACTTAGCTTGAGTGTATTATCATCCAACTTCTCTTTAATAAAGATCCAACTTCTCTTTAATAAATAAAAAAGAATCTATCTACACATGCTTCATTCCAACATGCTGAATACGATTATTAACAATATTTATGACTGACTTTTTTTTATTACACTAGATTTTCAAAGGATTTTTTCTTAGCACTTCTAATTTTCATAGAAAACCTCTTATCCACAACATCTCATGCACCACATGAGACATGGCTTTATACTTTGTTTCAGCGGTTGAACAAGATGCAACTGATTACTTTCTGCTAGGGGTGCAAACAGGCCAGATCTAGGCGGAAATTCCCGTCCCATATCCTAAACACATTATTTTACAGATATGAATAAACCAAATAGAAATTCGAATGGGTTGTTTGGAACACAAATAAAAGATGATTGTTAGTCAGTCTCAGGTTGGGTTTGAATAAAGAATCAGATATTTCACATACATATAAAATAATAAATGGTATAACTATTTACTTTTGTAGCAATACCGATCAAGATTTTATCTTTAATACAAAAGTTAATGACAAGTTAATATTCAATCAAACATTAGCTTCAACCTACAAGTCCTAATCAAACATGTCTAATATATAATATCTAAGTTTATCAACTATGTTATTGAATATCTATTTTGTTAATTTACATTAATATCTTCCAGATATCTTGGATATGCGGGTACGAATCAGATATTGCTTTTCCCATGTCCTAAACCATATATTTTCCGGATGGGCAGATAATTTGGATTCAAATCCAGATATATATATAGATATCATTTTTTTATTCAAATCGGGTTCTAAATGAATCCGAGCTCGGATTGGGCAAGAATGTCTTGTTTGCATCCCTTCTTGCTCCTCTGTGAAACCAGATTCCCTCCAAGATAAATGCTATAATCTGAAAAAGGTCTCCTATTGTGAAGGCAACAAACCCAATCAACGTCACAGTAACCACCCACATTCAGGTAGCCATGACTTTTAAAGTAAAGTCCGTTTCCAGCATTGCTCTTCAAATAACGTATGATTCTATAGGAAAAAAATTCTATGCGGACCGTCCGCATTGCAGCTCCGTGCGGACTCGGACCGGATGAGCGACTCGTGGAATTCCCAATCTCAGCGCAGCAGTAGCCGGGCTCCTCCTTCATCCCCGATTCCCCTAATCCCGCTCACCAGTCACCACCACCGCGCCCCACCACCACTGCGCCCCTCCACCGTGCCCCCCACCGCCGGCTCCCGCCCCTCCGGCATCTCGCCGTCCTACCGCTGCCGCAACCCTAACCCTAACTCACAACCGTTCATCCAACGCCATGGAGCCATCACAACAGAGCTGGAATGGCGCGGCGCCGGCGAGTGCCGCCTCTCTCTGCCCCCCCAACAGCTCTCTTGCCGTCGCTCGCCGCCGAGTCATCCGCCGCCACTGCCACCGAGGAGGTCACCGCCACCACCATCGTGCCGCCGGCGAGGCGCTGGCGGGGTTAGGGCTTCGAGAGGGAGGAGAGGCGCGATTTGGGGGCGGGAGAGGCGCGATTTGGGGCCAGGTGAGGCCGTGAGCAAGTCGCCCTGGGGAAGAAACAGAGTCGTGGGGCTGGGGCGCGCGGAGATCGGTGCGGAGACACGTGTCGCGAATCGGAGGCGGGTCCGCACCTGAGCTCATTGCGGACGGTCCGCATAGAATTTTTTTTCCTTGCGCCGAAGCTGGGCCGAAAGTGGCTAGCTGGCTGCCCAAGGCTTAATCTGAAAGCGTATTTCTATATTACGTTTCCACTTAAAAACCCGTGGGGCCAAGGCCCACCTGTCGGCCACACAAATCCTATACTAACCCGACCCCACATGTTAGCCATTCACCCCACACGCCACTGTTCATCGTCTTCCTCCTCCCTCCAGCCACGCACGTACAGAACGCCATGGGCGCCCGGGGAAGCTCGGCTAACCGGCGCAAGGGGACACGGCAGCGAGGGAAAAACGGAAAAATGGAATCCCCATCCCGACCCGCATCTATTGATGCCTACGGCGAGGCGAACCGAGCAGCGACGCGGCGGCTCCCAAACTGGCGGCGTGGCTAAGCTCGGGAAGGCACGACATCAATGATTAAAGTATGCGTATGCAAGTATGGAGAGGGAGAAAGCATCCCTAGGGATTGTGGATGCTCACCGAGGGGTCGCCCAAGGCCGGGGAAGCCCCTGGTGGTTGGTCGACGCCAAGACAGAGCTCTCGGCACCAAGATTTTTCGGTGATGGCCTGGCTAAATTAGTAGCTGGGATTGGTTAGGAGGGTCGCAGAGAAGCTCTCGGCGAAAGGACTCGGCGAATAGCTTACCAATTGACGAGGTTTTGCGTGGCGGTCGATTTGGGGGAAAAATGGGGAAATTTTGGGGAAAAGCTCCTAGCGCGAACCTGCGGCTGGGCCATGGTTAGAGGATGTCGCGAGGAGCGGAGGGGGTTCGAGGGCGAGCTCAACGCAGCAAGGCGCGACGGTCTTAATGGTGACGAGACACGAGCGGCGCGGCGCGACGTGATGGCACGAGCGGCGGGGGCTGTGCGGCGCGACAGGGCTAGGGGCATAGGCTTTAACCCATAGTGTCGCGTGATGATGGAGGGTAGCAAGCAAGCACGCGAGCGGTATGGCGACGAGGCAGACGGCATGCGGGCGCAGAGGGAGCAGAACACGGAAGCGACATTGGCGCGGCGTGATGGTACAAGGTGCAGGCGACGCGCGGAGCCGGCGGAAAGAGTACGGCGGTGCACGGCTGGTGTCAGAACAGAGCATCCAAGGGAGAGAGAGAGAGAGAGAGAGAGAGAGAAACGGAAAGTTGCCTGAGAGGTGTTCGACAGAATGCCCACAAGACAAAGCATGAGGATAGAGAGAAATATGATTTCCAATTTCATATGAAATTTTATCTTTGGTTTTAAATTGATCCAATTGATTCAAACTTTTCACTAATTTACTCCTAACCCAAATTTAGGGTGTTACAAATCCCTCCCCCCTAAACGAAAATCTCAACCTCGAGAAAGGAAGTCTTTGTTTGTGGATCCCTAATTTGAGTGAAGTTTGTTTGCAACCGCAATGCAAGGTAGAAGAGCAATGTACAAATAAATAAAAAAATAAGTGTGCGACACATATTTTTACCGGCAATGCAACTTTGGAAGTTTTAGTTAAGCGTGGACATGTTATCTCCCCGAGATTGTATTTCTTCTTAGGTGATTTGGGTCGGTGGTTGGGGTCAAATATTTTTATTTCATATATTGTTCTAATTTATATTTAGATGTTCCGTTGTTTATCATTTATGTATTGTTTCCTTCCCTAGAAAGGTCCGTAGCAAAGCACGGGCATTAACTAGTATATTTACAAGCTTGCTTTTCTGATTTTTTTTTTATATTAAACTTACAGCCATGTGAACATTGGTCAAGAATACATTTTAAAAACATGTGGCCATTTCAAAGGTCGTTGAGCTAGATGGATGGACAATCCTGCTATCACAAAGAAAAGTCGTGTCCGTGTATTTACATGTTGTCTTTTGATATCATTATGTTGTACTAAATTTACATTTGTACCTTTTGGTGTTATTATCATGCCTATCAAAGAGGAGCCATGCTACTTATTGTATGGGTGATTAATTTTTTATATAACTAAATGAAGTGTTATTCAGTCATTTTGTGCATAGATGCGGTTTATCGTTCTGCAAGTGTCTTCTATGTTAATACATGTGAGATGGTTTATATGTATGAAAGCGTCTTATACGGTACGACATATAAGATGGTTACATACCAAGCGTCGCTTATTAAACACTATAAAAGACAGTTATACGTACACAAGTGTCTTATACGGTAGGATATATAAGATGGTTATACACAAAGTGTCGCTTATAAAATACTATAAGAGACAGTTATAGGCACGCAAATGTTATATTCGGTAGGATATATAAGATGGTTGTACCAAGAAAACATCGCATAAGCATGCTTATATGAAACGCTTTGCAAACATCTCAAATGAATGATCTTTTTTGCGACACCAGTCATATAAGTCATTTCAAAACCGTCTTAAATGATTAAAAAACGTCTCAAAAGTGCATTTCTGTACTAATCGACATATACGTGGCTGACGCTTCGCAAGGGCAATTGAAGGCTAGTGCGTCCGGACGCGTGCAGATGACCTGGTTCGATGACCTGGCGGTCACATGAGGTAATGTATTCGAGAAACTTTTCCATGGCATGGAGTCCGAGACAGCTGGAGGTTAGCACGTTGGTTACTTGATGGCGAAGTTGATTTGACCGGTGGAGACAGCTAGAGGTTGGCACGTTGGTTACTTGGTGGCGAAGTTGATTTGACCGGTGGGCCTAGGCGTGGGCTGGCGACCGAGAAAACTGCGAAGATATTTCTCAAAAGAATATGTGGAGAATATTTATCTACGGGAGTGTGTTGTTTAGCGCGTGAGTTGTACACCACTCATTCTCAAATGAAGGGTGAAGATGGGCTCTATGGTTTAGGACATCTCACCCTTGGGCTACAAAATTGAGGGGGAGGGGAGCAACTCCTCATCCCCTTAGAGCTAAAAATTTTAGAAATAGAGAGGGTGAGTTGAGTGTGCTGTGGGTGGTACCTAGAGTGCGTGTAATCCCCCGACTTCTATGCAATGAAATCATTCTTCTCCATGAACATCTTGTGTTGATTTACTCATAGTTCTTCTTGCTTTTGTTTTCTCTTTTTGGAGCTCTTGTTTGTAGATGAATTTTGGTATTTTTTGCTGGTTCTTGGCGTTCTTGATGAATTTTGGTGATTTTGATGATTTTCCTTAGTCTCATCCCCTACCTTCTACTTCTACTCAGCTCTCACCTTATACTTCTAGGTTCTCAGCTATAGAATCTAATTCGCTTGGTGGCTCTAATCCTGTCTCTCCTACTCCCAAGGTAGAGGCCATTTCTAGGGTTACTCATCACATTTAGAAAGACCATCTCCCTTTACAGATGGTCGGTGGTTTGAGCGAGAGGATTCTAACCCGATCGAAGTATAGGCTTTCTCACCTTTGCTTAGCATGATAGGCTCAATGCTTTACCTCACCTCTTCCCGACCGGACATCTAGTTCGCTGTGTGTTTTGTGCCCGCTTTTAGGTCTCAACTAGAGTGACTCATCTTGAAACTGTGAAGCGAATCATCCACTATCTCCGTGCGACTACAGATTTTGGCCTTTGGTTTTCCGTCGCCTCTTGTCTATCTCTTAGAGACTTTCAGATGCAGACTTTGCTTGTTGTAGGATAGATAGAAAGAGCACTTCCATTACTAGCCAATTCCTTGACACTTCTCTTGTTTCTTGGTCATTTAGGAAGCAGTCGAGTGCTGTGGAGTCCACTGCTGAGGCTAAGTATGTTGTCGTTGTTGCATTTTGCTATCAGGTTGTTTGGCTCTGCCGTTCTGCTCTACCCTGAAGGACTTTGGGTTGGTTCACGCAAGTGTGCCACTTCTCTGTGACAACATCTCTGCAATTAACATTGTCAAAAACCAAGTGCAGCATTTTAGGACAAAACACATTGACCTGAAATATCAATTTCCTAGAGACTATGTGGAGATGGGTGATAGTCTTTCAGTTCGTTGAGATCGATCGTCAGTTAGCTGATATCTTCACTAAGCCACTGGAGCTTGGGATACTTGTACTGTATGTAATATAATTTATCATTTCCATACAGTGCATTCGGGCTTGCTTAAATAATGTTGGTAGTTGACACTCTTCAAGTGGACTTCTGGCTTGTTTTGACATGAATCTCTCATCTTGTGGTTAGATTGCTATCATGCGTAGGGATGGCAATCATGTTGGTATCTTCGTGTACACCTCTGATATACCCAAATCCGAAACCCGAATCCACCCATACCCGAACCCGAAAATATCTATGGGTATATACCCGCGCCCATACCCGAACCCAACGGGTACCCGATACCCGAAAGAAAGTATACAAGCACACAGTTAGGGGAGAGGGAGGAGAGAGGGGGGCACGGTAGGAGCCGGCTTAGCGGCGGCGACCCGATGCGGCGACGTTGATGGCGGCCGATGGAGGGCCACAGCAGGAGGCGGCTCAGCATCGGCGACGGCGGCGACAGCCTGTTGCAGATAGACCAAGGGTGGGGGCAGACAGAGAGGAGGGCCACGGGCAAGAGGTGACTTGGCGTCGGTGACGGCAACCCGATGCTTCGACGGCGAAGGCGGCCCGATGGGGGGTCCACGGTAGGAGGTGGCTCAGTGTTGGTGACGGCGGCGGCCGATGCGGCTCGACGACGACAACGGCGGCCGGCACGGAGAGACCGATGGGAGGTGGCGGCGTGGTGCAGCCGTGCAATACAGCAGTAGGGGATGGGGGATGAGTGTTAGGGTTAAGGATTTGTGGTGTGGGGGCTGGGAGAGCAAGCCTCACGCAGTGGGGTTGGCACTTGGCAGTGGCCTGTGTATTTGATACATGGTCCACCGGTCATGATTCAGGTAACCCATGGGTACAAAATGGAACCCGTACCCGAACCCGAAAAACCCATGGGTATAGGTTGCAACCCATACCCATGCCCATCGGGTCAGATTCCCATGGGTACCCATACCCATGGGTTTTCTGCAATCCCTAATCATGCGTGATAGGCAGCCTTCTCTCCATTGGCTAGGTTGATACATCTAATAGGTCTCTAGGTAGGCAAGGTTTTGTCGTGTCAGTAGTATCCGAGGTGTAGAGTTGTTTTTACTAGTAAGACACAGACGACATATTAGAGCGAGTAGAAAAATCATTTTGGGATGATTCTAGTTGAAAAAGATGCATGACTCACATACCCATCTATGATAAAAATTTGAAGTCCACTGATTTCCCCGTTTGAGAGCTATGAAGTGAATATCGAGCCCCAAGCTTACAGTCTTGAGTTACTGACAGTCGTTGGTGCATAATTGTTCTTACTTTTTGTAAATGGAGTTTGATGCTGAAATTTGAAGAACTTTGATGTTTTGGCTTGATCTCTTTTATAAAAGCAAGATTGAATTGATTCCTCTTTGTTTGGACACTTGATAACTAGGATTGTGATTCCAAAATTCTCACTTATTACATGGTTCTCATTCAAATAAGTGATTCCAAAATTCTCACTTATTACATGGTTCTCATTCAAATAAGTCATGGGTAAATATAGTTGTCAAGTTGTTCGAATTTTGGTAGCGTAAAAAATTTGTGGCGTCTATTCACCCCTCTAGCGCCTAGCTCGGGTCTTCATCGTCATCATTCAAAACTGCTATTTGTTGGCTTGGATTAGCTAGTGGTATTTGAAAGTAAACACATAAAATCTACGTGGCGTGTGTAGAATCAGGGTGATGTGATAAGTTGCATGGGTTCATGGATCACCGCTACAAGCGAGGCATGTGGTGAGGCATACGAAGCTTCGTACCATGTGTATTTGTGTATGTGATGTATACCTGCCTCGGCAATGGGGTGTCTATGACCTGTGAGGATTTCAAGGGCGATAGACCACTCCTGTTGGGCGACTTGCGAGTGTGGCAATAATGCCGTTGGGTACGTACATATGACTCGACAATAAGGGTGGCCCAAGACTTGTAAGGATTCCAAGGCGGGTAGACCACTCTTATTGGTGACGTATGTGTGGGACAACAGTGAAGGAAGCGTTGTGTGTGTAGTAATCGCCTTGAGTCCTTAAGGATCAAACTCTTTGTAACTATCTCGTTCTCGCCTTACAGTACAGCCCTGGATGTGGATAATGGTAACGCCCTACTTCGTTGCTCGGAGTAATTGGTTTGAGTTTGTCTTCCTGCATAAAGGGTGATTCACGTCTCGTGATGTGAATCCGAGATCAATAGGTCACTTTGAGTGTGCGAGCCCGAATTAGCGGACCCGAGTGGTGGCTTCATTCTATTTTCCGGTCACTAGGAATACGATTTCAGGGGTAAAGTATACACACTCTACAGAGTTTAGCCAATCTATCATGACAGTTGTGCTTACGGTCATGAGCGGCAAAGAAGGATCTCACACTGGTATCTCCACTGTTTTTAATCAAAACAAGCTATAGAGGAGTTGGTGAGGTTTTGTCATACTTGAATGGCGAAGCTCGGTGTGGTTCTAGGTATTCCAAGTGGTGAAGCTCGTGCCATGAAAAATACTTTTTTATTATATGAATATCATGAGTTAATTAAACTATGAATTTGCTTTGTTATCAATTTTTTAAACTGATAAGATAGAAATTTATGCAAGGCAAAAATTAATCATCCCTATTTCATTGTACCTGCATTGCATGTTAAGGATGGTAACTTATTGAGTATTCGCGTACTCACTCCGCATTTCACGCAGGCTGTTCAATCTAACCAACAGGTGTAGATGAGTCTGATCGGAACTACTTCGATGAGACGCCTCTGACTTTTCCTGTAGTCTCTTGTAAACAAAAAGTTGCAAGTCCCTCCATTCCATAAAACACAAACTGACAACTTTTAGGCAGGGACAAACACAGAGAGGAGGCTGATCGAAAGCTGATTAGGCCAGACACTTTGTTTCTCTTCTCCATTCCATAAGACGGAAACTGACATATGCTTAGATTAGACAGAGGCATCAGAAACAGAATGGAAGGAAACTACTTGGAGACAAGCACTATCAATCATGATAGGCACACAAGTTGACCGCTGATTAGCAACGCAAGCTCACCATCGATGAAGGTGGCCGAACTGAAGTAGATACCTGTTAATCTGTTACGTGCATGCGCAGCGATCGATGCGCACGTCGACGGCAAGTTTTTCGCCGGAAACCAGCTCCTCCGGCACCAGCAAGATCATGCTCCAGCCTTTGCCGCGCGAAGGCGCCGGCGCCTCGCCGGACAGAATGCTGCTCGTCACCGGCGAGGTCATCATGGACAGGAGGTCCTTGTCCTTGTCCTCCGGCCGATCAGGCTCCGCGGACATCTTGCACCAGAACTTGGGCGCGGCGGCGCCGCCGTCCGGCCTGACGCACACCAGCGAGACTGCCGTGCCAGCGCCGCCGCCGGGCGACGCCGCGGTCGTCCACGACACGAGGAACAGGGTCCGGTCTTCTTCCTTGGCGAGGGCGTGCCAGCGGTGGGACAGTGGCAGCCTGAGCTTCCAGGGGCGGCCGTAGCGGATCTTGGTGGCGGGGCGGGAGTGGTCGGCGCCTAAGTGGTCGGCGAGCGCCGGCGGGGGGCCGAGGAAGGCGCAGCCGGGCTCTGGGCAGGAGCACGGCGCGCAGGGGCACACCAGCGCGTGCTCCCTGCCCTTGTGACACTTTTTTTTATCCATTATCATTATTTGTAATTTCAGGAGTTCAAGGCTTTTGCAGATCTGCGGCGAAGATTGGAACCGTTTGCAATGGCTATCTTCAGTTATGGCAAAGTAAATGGTTTGCTCACAAAGCAGGATCTAAAACGAGCAGCAACTCATGTACAGTCTTTCACAACAGTGCATATATCCTTTTGATATCAAATGTAGTCTAATTTTCAATCAAAGTTTCTCTGTTAGTCTTTCTATTAGGAGAAGCACTTTCATGTTCCATTAATCATTCTCTGAAAAGTTGGGCAGTTTAGTTGACAGATGACATGCTCTAGTTACCCACTTAGCTATTAGTTCTGTTTCTGATTGAATTCACAATGACGTATTTTATTTATAGGTTTGTGGGGTGGACCTGACTGATAAAGTGGTGGACGTCATTTTCCTTGTGTTTGATGCAAACCGCGATGGTAACCTAAGCTCAGAGGAGTTCTTGAGGGCATTACAAAGACGAGAAGGCGATATTCGCCAGCCCACTACTTCTGGTTTCTTAGGGGTATTCTCTTGCTGGTTGAACTGTACTAAGTGCTCTCTTCAACAGATGCTACAACAGTAGGACTTTGATTTGGCACGCTCAAGATAGCCTTCTGTCGCCTTTGGTTACTCCGTAAGTCTCTCTATTTGATGTTCATATATGCCAAAATCATCCTAGCTGTTTCAGCTGCATAATTCACAGTCTGCACAAGCTTCAACTTGTATAATCATTGTTAGTGGCTTCTTTGTAACCCTTTTTTTTTATAGGAGCTTCTTCCTAACTCTACATGTACTATCTTATCGTGATGATTTTGGACATGTGCAGGAGCTGGGGAACGGAAATGACCATTAGTTCTGTAGACACGATTTTGTTGTAAATATTGTCCTGCTAATCAACGTTGTCAAGTATGTAACAACTGTAAATAACACCTTTCGTTCTGGCCCAAGAGCTCAGCTGACCGATGTCTCTTAAGCTGTTGTTAAACGAACCTGACGATGACCTCATTTTAATTACGCCTGCTTGGAATATGATGTTCCTCCCCTATTCCTAGGTGAAGTGAATGGGTTCGTGCGAAATTCCTATGTTTATGTGATTTCAGTCCATTGATATCTTAGAGTGCATGTTGATATATACTTGCTACAATTTGTGTTGAGTAAATGAATGATACATAATGATTGCTTACTTTAGGGATTGCAATGCCGACTAGAATACTCACTATGTGAGGCGGAGTTGGGGCCTGAGGGCATCTCTTACGGTATACCCATTTTTTGCCTATTAATGTAGAAATGGGTAAAAATGTTTTTTTTTTGTGAATAGTGAAAAAATCAGGAGTAAAATTTAAGATAGATATATATAGTGTTTGGGAAAACAAGCTCAACATTATTTGGGTAACAAAACGGTTTGGCATGTGTGATGCAGTATGGAGAGGATTGGTAAAAATATTGAAATAATCTCACTTCATTTCTTTCTCATTTAGGTACTATATAGATATGTAGTTTGCATGGACCCTTAGCCTCTTGGGCCTTCATAAACACATACACACTAATCCCCCTACCCTTCTCCCCCTCAAGATGGATGATCTATATATATCATTTCCATCTTGTTAGATGCTACATTACATTTATTTTCTTTCATTACTTGACTTCCTGATTTTACCTAACTTAGATTGAGTGTATTATCATCCAACTTCTCTTTAATAAAGATCCAACTTCTCTTTAATAAAGAAAAAATTATCCATCTACACATGC
Organism: Raddia distichophylla; assembly: GCA_005191435.1. Taxonomy (NCBI): domain Eukaryota; kingdom Viridiplantae; phylum Streptophyta; class Magnoliopsida; order Poales; family Poaceae; genus Raddia; species Raddia distichophylla. Next base: position 872,856 of record SPJY01014460.1, read on the forward strand.
TTCATTCCAACATGCTGAATATGATTATTAACAATATCTATGACTGACTGTTCGGAATAAACACATTATTTTATAGATACGAATAAGCCAAATACAAAGTCGAATGGGTTGTTCGGAACACAAATAAAAGATGATTGTTAGTCAATCTCAGGTTGGGTTCGAATAAAAATCAAATATTTCACATACATATAAAATAATAAATGGTATAGCTATTTACTATTGTAGCAATACCGTTCAAGGTTCTATGTTTAATACAAAAGTTAATGACAAGTTAATATTGATCAAACATTAGCTTCGACCTACAAGTCCTAATCAAACATGTTTAATATATAATATCTAAGTTTATTAGCTATGTTATTGAATATCTATTTTGCTAATTTACATTAACATCTTCCAGATGTCTTGGATATGCAGGTACGAATCAGATATTGCTTTTCCCATGTCCTGAACCACATATTTTCTAGATGGGCAAATAATTTGGATTCAAATTCGGATATATATGGATATCATTTTTTTTTTATTCAAATAGGGTTATAAACGAATCCGGACTCAGATTGGGCAAGAATGTCCTGTTTGCATCCCTTCTTGCTCCTCCGTGAAACCAGATTCCCTCTAACATAAATGTTATAATCTAAAAAAAAATCTCCTATTGTGAAGGCAACAAACCCAATCAACGTCACAATAACCACCCACATTCAGCTAGCCATGACTTTTAAAGTAAAGTTCCTTTCCAGCATTGCTCTTCAAATAACGATGATTCTATAGACCACATTAAGACCAGAGGTGCGATCCTAGTTAGGATAGATGCATTTTGTCTTAGGTAAATGACCCTAGGACAAGACCAATGCTAAACCCATTTTATAAACATTTGTTGTCTTTTTTTTTTATATCATTCATGGGTTAAACCCTTTTCCTAAAAAAAACACCAACATTATTTCTCAATTGTTACATATATCTCTCTTATATTTTACTTCAGTCATTTTTTACTATTCGCAATCCTATTTCTACGTTACTTGACAACAAATAGGTTTACCACTAGCTAGCCATGAGCCCATGACTTCCTTTTTCTTCACTATTCTTGATCTCATTTCTACATTATTCGACAACAAATGAGTTTAGGCCTTTATAGCCGTCAAATCGTCAAATTAATCGTCGAAAACGCTGGTAGATTTTGATGGAGATTTTCTAGCTAGTCTTGACTCTTGAGTGTCTGACAAGTACGTCGACCTAGCCTGTATGTAAGATCAGTACGGGAGCCTAACGTTGAGCCTCCTGAGCCAGATGGAGTGCAGCACCATGTGGATCATGTCGAACCGCCGAGCCGGGCGGTGGACGACGAAGTGCCGCTGCGCCTGCAGCACCCTGGCGCGCAGCACGCGATACCTCCGTTCCGACACCCCCCTCAGGATGGCCTTCAGCTCCGGTATCCTCGCCGCCGGCACGGCCACCGACATCTTGCTCCAGTCCAGCACGTCGCTGAACGGCGGCGGGTACCCCTCCGAGATGATCACCGGCACGCAGCCGGCGAACACGGCCTCCACGATCCTCGGGCTCGCCACCTCGAAGCCGCTCGGGCAGAGGCAGAAGCGCGCGCCGCCCATCAGCGCGTGGTAGTCCTCGCCGGCGGAGAGGTACTCGTGGACGCGCACGTCCGGGTCGCGGCCGAGCCAGTGCCGCAGCAGCGCCCCGCGGATGCGGCCGTGCTCGCCGCCGGCGAAGAAGGCGAGCGTGGTCCGGTTCTCTGTCTGCGGGCCGGCCGCCGGCCGCCGGAGGACGCCGTCGGCGAGGTTCACCTCCGGCAGCGTCGCGTCCTTCCTGGGCATGAACCCCTCCGAGGTGTTGGCGTTGCACAGCACGCGGATCGCGTTGCCGTAGAGCTCCGGCTTCGCGGCGGAGACCTCCGGCGCCCAGTCGTGGCACGACACAAGGACGTGGTCGGCGCCGCCGGAGCGGTTCCAGTAGGGGTGCCGCTCTGCGACGACGTCGACGTAGTCGGCGACGAGGCGGCGCAGCGGTGCGAGCTTGGCGGTGGCGTTGAGGCGGTAGACGTAGCGTACGAGGCTGCAGACGCTGACGGGGAGGAGGAAGACGTGCGCCTCGCCGGGGCGGCGCGCGGCGAAGCGGCTCCGGGGATCCTCCAGCTCGTACAGAAACTGCCCCTCGATCGAGTAGATGTCGGCGCCCGGCCCGAGGTGCGCCACCGGCGGCTCCCCCTCCCTGTACGTCCATACCTTGAACTTCCTCTCCATCTCCAAGTAGCTCCTGATCAATCCACCCAAGATGAGCGAGCGAGATACCGGGTGCAACAACACTACTACGCCACATCCATTTCATGTCTGCTCAGCAATATGACATTCAGGCTACTAAAAGTTATTTAACTCTTTGTTGATTTTCTGAACCATAGATTAGACGTCTTCACAAGATGCATAAAAGATTCAACGAAAATATTTTAGTATATAAGAAAATCAACTAAGACTTCTTTAAAAATCAATCGCCTAATGGTTAACAAAAAGGTTAGTTATCACTATTGATTTTTAAACCTCACGGTTCAACACTGAACTGCCTTGCGGCAATATCGATCACAACCTATTCAACACTTCAGTCATTATCTTGGTGGGCAACAGGGAGCGCTCTGTTTTGGTGCGATCGCAGGCTAAACAATAAAGAGCCATGTGAAATAGCTCCTCTTTTGCTTCTTCAAAGCAGTAAGAAAGGGTTACACTATTAAAAAGGGGCTGCATAACTGATGCTGGATCAGGTCTCTCAAGCGACTTGATAATTTTGAAGAGCTGATGCAATATTGTGTTCTTTGGCAACAGATCCACTCTTTCTTACTTGTTCCAGGTATTGTCGACCCCTGTTCCTGGCGTTGATCGTGCAATGGGAGATATAGTGCCCGTTCAGCTTATGACGCCTAGTTCGTAGGTGCAGTCCCATATTGCCCACTTCGTTGCAAATTGGAAGGCTCAAGCTGAACTGAAATGCTTTTTCCTATGGACTGCTCTTCAGAACAAGATCTTGACAGCAGATAACCTCATGCGGAGGGGGTGGCTGTAATAGCCCGTTGGCCCATCTTCCATGGTCCAGACCTGGCCCATTTAGCGTGACTAATAAGCAGTGGGAGAGGGGAGGTGGAGCACGACGGTTTCCAGGGGAAATCCTCCCAGCCGTCGCTCCAACTCCTCCCATCCTCTCTCGTCCCCGCCGCCCTCCTCGCCGCCAAGCCGTGCCGACGCCGCCGTCCCTGCCGTCGTGCCGCGCCGGTGCTGCGCCGCCGCCGTCTTTATATAAATTTTTTGAATAAGACGAATGGTCAAAGACGTGTCCAAAAGTCAACGGCGACTTCTTTTTATGACCGGAGGGAGTATTTAACTCTTTATTGATTTTTTGGACAGTTGATTAGACGTCTTCGTAGGATGCATAAAAGATTCAACGAAAACATTTTGGTACATGAGAAAATCGACTAAGACTTTTTTAAAAATCAATCGCCTAATGATTAACAAAAAGGTTAGTTATCACTATCGATTTTTAAACCTCATGGTTCAACACTGAACTGCCTTGCGACAATATCGATCACAATTGTATTCAACACTTCAGTCATTATCTTGACGGGCAACGAGGAACACTGTCTCTTTTGGTGCGATCGCTGGCTAAACAATAAAGCGCCATGTGAAATAGCTCCTCTTTGCTTCTTCAAAGCAGTAAGAAAGGGTTACACTGTCAAAGAGAGGCTGCATAACTGTTGCTGGATCAGATCTCTCAAGCGACTTGATAATTTTGAAGAGTTGATGCAATATTGTGTTCTTTCGCAACAGATCCACTCTTTCTCACTTGTTTCAGGTATTGTCGACTCCTGTTCCTGGAGTTGGTTGCGCAATGGGAGATATATAGTGCCCGTTCAGCTTACGACGCCCAGTTCGTAGGTGCGGTCCCATATGCCCACTTCGCTGCAAATTGGCTAAAGCTGAACCGAAATGCTTTTTTCTGTGGACTGCTCTTCAGAACAAGATCTTGACAGCCCTCATGCGGAGGGGGTGGCCCAACTCTTGCTATTGCCTCCTCTGTGCTACTGATATGCAGACAACTCATCACCTGCTGTTCTCCTGCCCATTCACACGTTTTATCGGGAGAACTATCTTGCAAGAAGGTAACTGCTCTCAGCTTTACGTCCAGTAGGTGCAGGAGTTGAGTGTGGGCGATTGGTGGCTCACGGCAAGAAAAGTGTTCCAGGCGTCATTTTGATGGTTTTGTCTTGTAAGTTTGTTGGAACATCTAGAAGGAGCGCAATAGGCGAAATTTCCAGCTCGCTTATGCCAGCGCGGACCAAATTATTCAGCTCATCAAGATTGATCTCCTAAACTAGGAGACGACTTTCGGCCCAAACGACCAAAGCTAGTTAGCTATCCTCCTGCGCAGTGTCTCCTGGTGTCTGGACTCTAGTGTAGTCCTTTTCTTGTGTTTTGCGTTTTTCTGTTTCACTCTTTCTGTATCAAATATTTGTATTTCTCCATCCACTTAATTGATGCAGGCAGAGCTCCTGCCTTCCTTTTTTTTAAAAAAAAAACCACACGATTCAAAAAATAGTAGAGAATTTAAGAAGTGATAGTGATAATGTGTTTGTATTAGCGCATGTATACCTAGAGTTTTAGGCTCTGTTCTTTTGGGCTTAACAGATTAACGGCTTAATAGTTTAATCACTTATCCACGTTTCAAAATACATATGTTTTGGGCCTTTTGACTTCATTTTTCGATGCCTTGAAGATGAGCTCTAACTTTTAAAAAACAAGTCAAATGAAATGTATCCAGATCTTAAGACTAACTCAAAAAACTCTCGAAATTCAATTATTTCAGGTGTTCGGCCATTCAAATCAACCAAAAAAAAAAACATAGCCTTAATGCTGGTTTTGATCGATCACCTGTGGAAGGCCGGCGCGTTGCGGTAGATAGCGCCGCGCGGCATGAAGGCGGCGGCGCCGGCGTCCTTGGATCGCCGGCGGACGCGCTCGTCTGCCGGCGGCGAGCGAGCCGCCCGGCGGATGGCCGCCCGAGACCGAGCCAGGCTTTCCTCGATCTTGCCGCCTATCACCTGCATGCACGATCATGTGACGTCGTACTCGATCGCGAAATGATTCACCGCCGGCGCAGCTTACCCTCTTGCTGGTGAAGGGCTGATTACTCGTCGGCGGCAGCGACGCCTCTTGCGGCGCGGCGTGCTGCGGCAGGTGCTCCTGGCGGCGGCCGCCGGAGAGAGCGGACGGCGGCACGACGGCGACGGCGGCGAATAGAGCGAATGCGACGAGCGGGATGGAGACCGCGGCGGCGCGGCAGCTCTTCTCCATGGGGATCATCGCCCTAGGCTCCCAGTCGGCTCGCCGGAGTCGATCGCCTAGCTTGCGTTAGTTGGGCCGCCGTTCGGTTCGATCAGCCGGGCAAGATCGGAGAGCAAAACTACCGGAAACTCGTTGCAACGGTGGCCGGTGGGATGCCTTATCTCCGTCGGGAAGTGTGCGCCGGCGCTTGGCGGCGCCGCGCCGTGGCCGTAGGAAGAGGAGCAGCATATCCGCGGTGGCCGTTTCGTGTGATCCAGTTGGGGTGAACCCGTGTAGTTTGTTAAACCGTGGTTGCCATGGCGTACTATGCGTTTGGGTCGGCCACAGCTCGAAATTTATGCATGCTACGAACTTAAATAAATATGTTTTCTTCACGGTGAATAAGGTGCCATGAATTTAAAAACCATGTTTTTCACCGTGCCCACAAAAATGACAAATTTTCAGCATTAGCTTTTTAACCTTGACCTGCTTTTTTTTTTCAGCTTAGCATAATGAAAAAACTAAGAGAGAACGTTAAAAAATTATCTTTTGTTCAAACCAGACGTTGTAGTATTTTCTAGTCATATTAATGGAGTTTTAAATGGTTCTTTTCGTAGTTTCTACAATAATTTTTTTTAATAATTTTGAACTTTCCAAGACCTCTCTTGGGAGGGTATCATCCTACATTCAGCTCAAAAAAACGATCACGATCCATCACCTATCACATATAATAAAAGATGATTTGTTTAACAATTCTACGTTCGACTATAACACAAGAACCAATAAAAACTATAAGTGCGGAGAAAAGATGGTTTTCTATACGTCATCCTATGAATTACTTACAAGGCCGTAATATGTGATATGTCTACAGTATTATACATGCCCTAATACACATATCTGTTCTACTAAGCTTCTATTTTCTAGCTTGGTGTGATAAAGTGAGCTCGCTTCTTGGCTAGCTCTATAAGCGTCCAACATGAACCCTATATGAATTTTTATTCCTATCTTTTAAGATTGTCACGGATTGAATAAATAATATTCACACATAGTTTTTTTTTCAAACAAACGGATTGACCTTATCTTACCTTTAGGCGCGTTCATGGAAGCACCCAATGACCCAAGGTGCCTTGAGAGGAGACCCGGAGAATGACCAACAAATCTCCTTTGTGTTGCCTCTCCTCACTAGGTTTACAGGGATGAGACGGATTAAATATAGATAAATTTCACCTAAACCGCGCGTATTTGTATCCATTTTTTCTTTCATATATACAGATTCAAAGCAGATATACTTTGTGTCGATTTTTCTTGTGATATAAATTCAGACACAGATAGTATTAAATTGGACATTGCAATAATGAAAAAAATGGGGACAAATACATATAATATATAATTGGATTTTTTGGCTAATGCATGTAAACACAAATTAGAAAAACAAACCCACTTCGTATGTTGAGTAAAATTACGATCAGTTTTGTATTCTTTGAGAAATAGGATGTGATAAGTTAAAAATCAATTTTCTTAAGCAATGCTAATGTCACTATTAACTCAGTGTGAGAGATTGAGAGAGACATGTAAAAGAGAGGAACTCTTTATTGATCATCACTTGTAAATTGTACCGTCTTTACAATGAGAAAATCCCCTTTATATAGAGACATAATGTTGCTTAAAGAATAAGCAACTACTAACTCTCTTGCTTGAAGGTTAAGCAACTATTAATTTGGCCACTTAATTAATTTCTTAACAAAAATTGCCATCTACCACGTTACAACCACTAGTGTTATTTACTAGCAAAGAAACAACAAATAACCGAAGTTGTTGAGAAATGACTGGTCGGTTGCAACCAAAAATCGTCCGAGAAATGAAGTGATATCAACGAAGAATGGACACTAATGACACAACACATCTTATTTAAAAAAGGGACACACCAGACAGATGATAGATATAAAAAGCGAGGCGCACGAGCATCCCTTATGGCGAGGAAGCGCGATATTTACAAGCTTGTTCCTTCCCGTCACACCTTGTAAGAGTGCACGCACGCCCGGAACAACAACGGAAACAAATGCACCACTAGCAGAGCAAGTTTTCTTCAGTACCAGCTTCCAAACGAAGGGCTTCCGTTTAACGGAAGTGACATGAAGAACACGCCTGAACAACACAAACTTTATACGCCCTCACTCCAGGTTCTTGCAAGATATCTACAGGGTGGCCAGCTTTGGGCAGGACAAATTATTTGCAGGAGGCTTCGGGGCGACGAGCTATTCAGGCCTGACGCTTATCAGATTGGGAAGCGCCGTCACCTGGAGCTTCTTCATCTCGCTTGCAGTCACCCTGCAGGAATCGAGCGACAGAGAGCGCAGGTTCTGCAGCGGCTTCAGGTGGCGAAGGCCGGCGTTCGATACCCGGGAGTTGGAAACATTCAGCGAGACTAACGCGGTCAATCCTGCACACCGGATAACCATGGGGTAAGAAGAGCACACGCGGGCAGGCAACACACGTGAAAGATCAAATGAATCGATCTTGAGTCACAGAGAAGAGTAACTTGGATTGTACCAGAGATAAGCTCCAGGGTTCTGTCCGTCAGGTTGACATTTTGAGAAAGATTGAGGAGCGTCAGAGATTTCAGATCTTTGATGTTCTTCACCCCAGCATCAGTGATTAACCCACCACAGACCTCAAGGGACTGAAGGTTCTTAAAGCCTGGAATAGGATAAATCATGTCAGGTGGTGGGCATTGTAACGCATGCAGAAAGTCATACCAACTTCTACTACGTTTATGCAGAAAGGTCATATTGAATACTGCGATGCTCAAATCATTCCCGTCTAGAAATTCGCCTGATTTACAAGGTTCAGCAATCAGCATAGGCAAACTCTGTACTATGCAACCAATTATATTCTGAAGATTTACAGACGGCAAAATTCAAAATCAGAGAATTGTCACTATAAAATTGCTATTTGTAGATTTACCATCATAAACTCACAGAAATAGTATTAATCACCGCAATTGCGATGTGGCCCTTTTAGGCATATACCCTGTACAGTATCCATATTGCGTATTCAGGCGCTTTTGCATCTGCCTCTTCTTACTCCCCTCTCCTCCAAGGTCCTCCCCATTGCGGGTTGCTCCCCCAGGTGAGCAAGGTCAGCTGGCAGCTACTGCTGGTCGTCCTGCACTGCCGGCCAGGGAGTTCATAGGGCACAGGTCCTCGCCACAAAACACCAATGATCATGCCGTGTGCCTGGGAGCCGCCATCTCCACATCTTAGGACACTGGCATGGACACTCAAAGCCTCCTCACCTCGATCTAGCCATGCCCTAGCTCGATGAGCTACTGGCCATGTGCCCTTAGACGTCGTCTGCTCCAGGCAGAGCACCACAACTGCTGCTGCCACCTCATTTCAGGGTGTGGCCGCCGTTGTGCCGCTGCAGCTCGGCACTCCCCTGGCCGCCCTGCTCAGGCCAGCACCTCCAAACCCTCTCTACGCTGGGGGGGAGAGGCAGAAAGGATGAGAGGGGGAGAGGAAGGAGAGCAAAGCAGTGAGGTCTGAGGTGAGCATGACGGAGCAAGAGAGACACAGAAATGTCCAATGTTGTGTATATGATGTCTGGCACAAAAGTCATTTAGATTTGGAAAAGATGTTTTGATATTTGCATAGTGGCATATATACAGTTTGCAAGGTTTTATAATGGCACATTTACAAACATCGACTTTGTAATAGCGTTGCTCTGTTTTCTGAGCGTTTTTGGAATTTTGCAGTGGCATCAATCTAATTAACCCTAGAAAAATGGCAAGGCTATATATTAAATTATCATCAATTGTGTAGGCATTTATTTAATATATAGTTCCATGCAACTTATTGTCCTAAAAAGGCTGGTATTGTTATGCTGTAACTAGATGCTTCTAAAATATTCTAAAGCTAAAAAACAAACCATTGACAATTCGTACTCAAAAGAGATCTGAAAAACATAGTTCATGATCAATCTGTAGCTGAAAGTCGTTTGAAATATGCTCTTACATCTGAAGCAGTTTGTGCCATAATCAGTTATCCGAGCTCCAAAAAGGTCAAGATGAGTCAACCCAGTGAGACCTGTATTACATCCAGGGGTCAAACTAATATCTAGTGAAAATGAAACCAGGACTGTTAACAACTCAAGGCAGCAGCCAAAGTTATGGTGAATTTACACATAACCTTGCAAAATTATCAACTACTCTCAGGTGAGGCAACCGCCATCTTACTCTCATGAGATAAGAAGTAATCAGTAAAAAAGATGACATGTGATAACACTTCACCAAATGCCAGAATAAATCATGCAAGACAATCACAGCAGCATGCCAACACAAAAACAAAACTGCCTCCCCATACACAAGAAAAAAGTAGCAATTGGCAATAGCCACCATTTTACTGTAATTAGTACACAGAATTAGGCATTACCATCGCTTTAGCATATGATACTTACTTGTAAGTGTTGCTAAGCCAGCATCAGTGATCTGGCGATTGTCAAGATTAACTGATTTCAGTGAACTCAAAGTGTTGATCTTCTTCATACCAGTGTCTGTGACCAGGGTAAATGAGAGATTGATACTTTGCAAATTCTGAAGACCTGCAAAAATAAGATAGCTTTGTAATCAAGATGTCCTACAATGCTTGTGCGATAGAAGATAGATCTGGAGAATAACAGAGCTGCAGAGAATTCTGTTGCAGCAAGCTCTGGTGACAATTTAGCATTGCGATTGGCTAAAATGAAGAAACAAACAATACAAATAATTTAAGGTAATTAAAGCAAATCTCGACAAGTTCCCTTTTGCAATATGCAAGATGAACAGACATGAGTATGATATGCAAGGTAGGAACTTATCCTTTTATTTATATGAACAAACACCCATCTGAGTGTGAGCATTATATTATTAACCATTTACATGATACTTGATAAAATGAATACAGCATGTACATAAACTAGCATTCACATTGAGCACTATATTATGGATTAAGTGCCACTTTGGTCCCTAACCATTACATCTGCGCCAAATTGGTCCCTCGAGTGCAATACCAGTTTTGTTTGGTCCTGTTGGTTTTCAAAGAGTGTCGTTTTGGTCCCTTAACCGGTTTTAAGGGTGGTTTTGCTGACGTGGCAGACCACGTGGCAGTTTTTGATGACATGTCAATCTACATGGATTTGGAATGTCATGTCAGCAAAACCACCATCAAAACTGGTCAAGGGACCAAAACGGCATTCCTTGAAAACCACAGAGACCTTACATTACACCTGAGTGACCAATTTGGTACAAACGCAATAGTTGAGGGACCAAAGTGACACTTAATCCTTATATTATTAACCATTTACATGATACTTGATAAAACGATTATAGCATGTTTGTAAAACTAGCATTCACATAAGTCAATGACTTATCAAGCCTCCATATATTACCGTCATACAATCCTAGTAGACAGCTGTCCCTGTCCCATGATATATCAGATACAAGTACAACTCTTATGCAGAGTTTTAGAATATGTACACCAACAAATTTAACTGCTAAAAAAAGAGATACACAAAAGGATTAATGCCAAAAATTTGAAACAAACCGGATAAATGGCGGAGTCCATTGCTTCCAACTTCAGTGTCAGAAAGCTCCAAGCTTCTCAATAGCACAAGGCCTACATAACAGCAGACTCTCATAAGAGCATAACATCAAAAATTCAAAACATACTAATGATTACAATTAAATAATGCTCTTATAAATAGTTATGAGAACAACAGCAAGACCAGATATTAACAGATAAAAGCTCCATGACAGCTTAGTAGAAAATAAAAGGCGTTTGCAACAAAGTGCAGTCCAATAGTTTGTCCTTGATGTTAATTATTGGCCAACATAGAGAAAATCAAAAGGGGGTGAGTGTAATTACAAATCTAACTTCATATATATAATCTAATTGTCATAAATGATGTAATAGCCTGAAGGAAACGACTCACCTTTCAGATGTAATAGACCTTCATCTCCAACCTTGCATGAATCCAAGTTCAAGGACTCCAAATTGATTAATTCTAGAAGAAAAATAACATCAGTCAGTATTACCCCACAGAAGTTTTGAAAATTTACGTTGATGTATTAGTTTCAACGTTTCTCTACAAGCAATCAAGCATCAAACAACAGGGAGATTGCCGAGTCATAATAAGCATGATTTACACAAATGTACCAGTGAACCCCATAACGTATTTTTGAAATTTCTTTTCAAGACAGCGATTACAATATATTGAGAAACATTATGGAACACACCAAAAAGTTTTAAAGCCCCTTTGGAACAAACTCCCAAAACACTGTTTACGTTGAGCACCACCAATTCGGCAATTTTAAAATTTTATCCTTTTATGGTCAACAACATGAAGAGTTACCAGGCACCTTTGCCATTTTACAGTCAACATAACATCAGTCATTGAGTCTGTTTCTCCTTCCAAACACACTTACTTGATTCCTAATGTGAACGGAGAAGGGGCACTATGCCACTGCTGGATAATCTGACTGCTAGATAATCTGACGAGGTAATAGTGGTGTGAAAAATCAAGAAAAAAATCTAGGTAACTGTATAGATGTGTGATTCTCATGCCTCCACTGTCCACATCCAAACATCTTTCAACAAAAAGGTGAGGTCTTAAAATTATAGTTTTACCTTTCAGGTGCATCAAACAAGTATCAGTGATATGGTTAAACCCCAGATTTAAAACCTTCAATTTTTTAAGACCTGCAGAACATCACAACCTGAATTAAAACAACAGTTATGCATGACATGAACTTGCACAAAAAATGGAATACAACAGCTAGCATATTAACATTAATAAGTGGTAAGCTAAGCAAAGCATTATGTCAGGTTCGGCTACACCAACAGCCTGACGCCTAGAGCAGATAAAGATAACTTAGTTATAAAATAGTTTGTTAAGTCTGCATTATCCTTTCCTTTGTTATCTCTAGTTCGTTGTATCCGCAGCCTTAAGAGGGCCTAAGTTGGCAATAGTTTGGCAAGCAATAATAATCTTTTCATCGTTGCTTCTTTCTTCTTCTTTTGTTCTTCTTCTACCTCTTAATTCTAGCCGTCCACCACTACATAGGATGATAGGATCGACTGGCGCCTCGCGGACGTCGCCGAGTCTACGTACCAACCCACAGCTACGACATCCGTAGCTGGGAACGTGACAACTTGGTATCAAAGCCGATAGTCGTGGGCACCAAGACCGGCAACGAAGGTTCGATGACGACGGATGGCACGAAGATCTTGGAGGTGCTGGATGGCATGAACAGGAAGATGGAGGACTTCCAAAGCGACTTCAACTCTATCCAACGTCAGCTCGCCACCCTGAAGGACAGATCTGATCATCAAGACAATCGACTAGCAGTGTTGGAAGGTACAGACGGAGACCATGGGGAGCAACGCAGGGGCCAAGACCAAGTACCAACGTGGTGGACAACATGCCGCCGAAGTACCACCGCATGGTCATCGTGACCAACAACGGGGAGAAGGACCCCACCTCAGTCGTTGAAACCACCGCTTATATGCCATTTTCTAGGCTTTTCCCATGAATTAGCTCATTTTCCACACCTGCCCCTGAAATGGCATCTTTGCTCTGTTTCCTCTCTTCTTTTCTCTCTCTTCCCCGTCAAGGAGCTACCATCACCGCCTCCTTCCCATGCTGAGCTCTAGCAAACTGCCCACGCATAGGCCTCCAGCGTCTGCCGCCAAGTACTCAGTGGCGTGTTCCCAGCGCACATCCCTAGTGACGCCTTCCCGGCGATGGCGAATCAAGGCCCACGCTTGCGATAGCGAGAAGAGCACGATCATGGCAAGCCCAAATCGAATTGAGTCGAGGCCATGGCAACGACAGTGAGCTGGCAGTTTGAGGCATAGGAGGAGCATGACAACGATGGCGAGGCAGTCGTCACTCGTCACCGATGACGGCGAGCCTAAATCGATTCTAGGTAAGGACCATGGTAGCATGGCGAGCGCGCAAAGGCCATGGCGGCTCCAATCAAGGAAAAAGAGGAGCATGACAACAACGGCGAGGAGGCAAGCTCGGGGTGGAGGAGCATAGCCGGTGGCGAGTTCCACAGCCAAGACGAGAGGAGGAGATGAAGGAAGAAGGGTGCAAAGACATAATTTCCTTAGGCTGGTAAATGGGGCAAGGAGAACAAATAATTGGAAAAGGGGAAAACGGCATAGAAGCTGTGGTTCCAGCGACCGGGGTAGCATTTTAAAGAGACCACTGTGTGGGGTGACAAATAGAAAGGTGCCATTCTGCGCGGTGGAAAATAGACAATTTCCTCTGCAGAGGAAGGAAAGGGCGGGAAGATAATTGCAGCGGCGGTTAGGCTTTCAATGTTCGGGGAGAGGATATATGGGCTTTGGGCCAAGTTGAGTGGACAATGACAACAAACGTGGGCAGATAGGCCCCAGTTATACACGGACAAAGGGCACAAAACAACCATTATGGCCCTCTTCGATTCACGGTTTTGGTTGAATTTGAAAATTTTGTTACTTTTGTACAGACCATTCAATGTAACATTTTGAAATAATTTTTTTGAGACTTTCTATGATTTTTCTCAAAGATCTCAAAAATAAGTTTTTAGCCTTTTCATGCCTCTTTCTAAAGGTCCTCAACCTTTTCAACCGCAACCAAAACCAAACTAAAACCGCGAATCAAAGAGGGCATATACATACATCTAATAGTGCATTACAATAAACAGTTTTCAGAGGTGCTCTAAACGTAGTTAGCAATTAGCACTACACTTACACAATCTCACAAAAAAAAACACTACATTTACCTTCCAACTTTTCACAGCCTTCATCACATATGCCACACCGGTTCAAATTCAACAGCACCAACGAAGCCAGTCCTGAAAGTCAGACAATAAAGTTCATAAACGTCTACAGTTTAATAAGCCAAAACTTCTCTGAGCAATGGTATATTCATATGAGCACATGCTAGCAGTTTTAACTTCTCACAAAAAAAGATGTTTTCTTATTACTGTTAAAGTACGACCAGCACCTTGCTACAAGAAAAATTTGCCCACACTTTTTTGGAATAAATCTGACCAATAATTGACGGTTGTTCTAAACAATTTTCTTAAGTCCTGCTCGTGTAGGTTTTTGCATCGGTCTCATGAGGCACACATTTTTTTAGTAAAAAAACCTAGAACATTTTTTCTGGCACGCAATTATAAAAACTGAACCCAACACCCTAACGTTCCATAAGCTGCAGCTTCGGTGCTGCAGAAGTCTGTTGAGCATATGAACCAAACAAGCATAAAAGAAAAACTTTTCACAGAAGTGGAGCACTATCAATACTAGTATTGGTACAGGGGCATTATTAAGGAAAGTTGGAGGACCTGAAATTACTTCCAAACAAGCAGCAGTCACTGGACAACCCTCCATGTTCAAGTGAGTTAGCTTGGACAAGCCTACAGAAATGAACAAAAGAAGTGATCTGAAAAGCTTAGAACATCTCAGAGACGATTAAATGAATATAGATCATGAGTAAACCCATGAAGACGAACAGTAAATACAAATCATGAGTATACCCACATAGCACCAAACAAAGGTCGAATCATCATTAAAGGAAAAGATCATTCTGATTAGAATTGGGACAAGAAGTCTTGTTTACCTCTCAAATAAGAAACACCCAAATCTGTGATTCTACAACATGACAACTGTAGCTCTTTCAAATTTATGAGATCTGCAAAAAGAAAGGTGCTTATCAGTCATGTGAGGATGGAAGATCAGTTATATATTCTGCAATCTTGGCAGTTAGAAATACTAACGGTGTAGCTTCTAGTGGTATTAAGATAAGGGGTCTAAGGCGCACTATATGCTATATCAGAAAAAATCCGAAAGGGAAAAAAACGGATGTGATGCTACCTGATAAATATTTGATATCTGAATCTGCAATGCAATTACAATATCTCATATTTAGCGACTCCAGATTTCTCAGGCCTGAAAAAAGGTAAATGATGATAAATATACCAATTTCAAACTATCAAAACAAAATTAGTCTCAGTTGAGACAGACCAAGATCTGTATTGAGCATCAAATTCAGAGGCCATTATGATAGTTTAACAGACTACCAAGGATCTAATTTAGAATTTTAGATACCTAAACAAGCTAGTAAAATGTTGTGTTCAGGTGCGAAGGTACCTTTTAAATGAACAAGGCCACCATGAATCTTTAGGCATCGTTCAAGGTCGAGATTTACCAAATTATCTAAATTCGCAAATGCTCTCATCCCTTCAGCAGTAACACCATCGCTTCTCTTGAAACTTAGAGATGTGAGATTTGAAAGACCTGCATATTTAAAAGCGATGCACATGTAACTTGGAGGACTATCCAATGACAACTTCATTGGAAAGGCTTGTCCATAAGCCAGGGAATGGTTAGGCTTCTCAGCATAAAGAGTTTAAAATTATTGAGCAACCATTCCAAAACCAGCTCAATTGCAATGGGTTAGCCTTGCAGCATTGGTAACAGCTATTTGATCATGCTTAAACCCCCTCCACAATTTCCCATAGTAATTTAGATACAAGAAACTCGACAAGCAGCATTTACTGACCTGACAAGGAAACTAGGCCATATTCTGATATTTGATCACAGTAATTACACGCCAAGCTTTGCATGTTTGAGCAATTTCTCAGAAGATTTAGACCACTATCAGTTACCTCAGAGCAAGAAATGTCAACAGATAACAATGACTGCCTTTGAGAAGCCACTACTTCCATCCAAGCATCCCTCACTCCAGGATACTCCCCCAAACCGATGTCCTGTTATTGAAATGTATGAATTATAAGTAATCCCACAAAGAAACTCCGCCTCATATCACCATATAGATATACACTATAAGAAATGTTTGACCATGTGCCATGTCAATAGATAGCAGTGTCAGATGACCTTCTCAATGCAAAAACTGATTATGAATTAGGAACTCCTATCAATTTTATGTGCTTAAGTAATAACTTAATTTCCAAAAATGAAAGAGCAGTTGAAAACCTAAATATTCATTACTTTGATGAAACACGTTCCATTAGTTACTTTCTTGCTAAAGACTCTGACCAATTATTTATTTTTTCAATAAAGTCAAAAGATGGAAAGAGCAGTTGAATCTTACACAAATCATTACTTTGATGGAACTGGTTCCATTAGTTACTTTCTTGCCATAGACTACCGAGCATTTTTTTTTCCAATAATTCAAAAGAAGGAAAGAGCAGTTGAATCTTACACGAATCATTACTTTGATGGAACTGGTTCCATTGTTACCTCCTTGCTAAAGACAGCCAGCTAATTATTTCCAAAAATTCCACCTTTTAAATTTGAAGTACCTTATAGCGCTGATTGTAAACCACATCTGTAAGCAAAGTATAGACAATAGAACCTTACCTGCAGTGCACAATCCCGAAAAGTTTCAAGAGATGCCTCCGTAAGACAATTCGACTCCACCAGTTCATTGAAAATCTGCTGGCTGAGATCCCTCGGCAGCATTGCAAAACTAGAATACTTATTGACATCCTGCAAGTATCCCAGCCCAGGGCGTCAACAAAAAGGCATCATTCCATAGCAAATAAAAACACATGTCGCCACAAAATAACCTTGCAGGCTTTGGCCACACAAAGCTCCATGAGCGACGGGCGGCATCCAGGGCCCTTTCCCTGGCCCTTGCGGGAGGCATCAGAGTTGCTGCGGGGCAGCGTAAGCAGCAACCATTTCAAGCTGCTGGTCTTCGAGAACCTTGCTGATGTCTGTAAAGAGTCGTCCTCATCCACCAATTGGCTTCTCTTCCTTGAGCAGACGCCACCCATGATCAGGGTGAAAGCGCCGAACACAACTAGTCACTCCTCCGCGGATTCAAAAGAATCTATGCGCGCGCACAATTTTGGTTCTGAATAACTAGCAGCTATACTGTTCCTTTCTCACCAACCATTTGAGAGCAAGAGACAGCCTTGGTCATCTTCCACACCATTCTGGAACATAAAGACATAGCAGACCGTCAGCTTTTAATCATCACCCATCAGACGGACAAAAGAACTATATTTTATTATAAAAAATGTTAATCACGCAATCCCACTATATCCTATTTGACCAAAACTCAATCTTGAATATAATCTGAAGGAAATATATCATCGAAACCACAAAAGCGGCACAATTTTTGCGCGCCCACGAATCAAGCGGCGGTCCAACAAGCACTCAAACAACAGAAAACCCCATGTCCCCCAGACGAAGTGGCGACGCTAAAAAAAAACTGTAAAAAAAATCCAAACGAAACAACGCAACGATCGTAATCCAACCCGAGCTCGACTGAAACGAGGGCCGATCAAAGCGGCCTCGAGAAAAGCGCACCGATCATTCCGTCACAGATTATCAAGAAAGAAAGAAAAAAACAAGGATAGATACAGATTACCCCCGAAAAGCGGGGCAGAAGGTAATCCAAAAATTGGGGGAAAGGAACAGTAGCCCGACCAACCCCTCGCCTCATCACCCAGAGGAAAGCCCCACGGGAAGCATTCGTCGGGCACGGAATTCTCACCTAACCCCACCGGGAAGCCGGCCGGCCGGCCGGTCACCCACCAACCCGGACAGACCCGACCCCGCGGCAACGGCGAGGGTTTAGCTCCGCGGCCGAATCCCACCACCACCGCGGCGAGGGATCAACCAGCGCCCATAAATATCTGACGAGTCCTTGCGGGGGGAGTGATGAGGAGGAGGAGGACGAGAGAGAAGAGTGAAAGCCGAAAGGAAGCGAGGGGGAGAGAGAAAAAGGGGAACTGTTATAGCGACTAGCGAGAGCCGTTCGAGCCGGGTGGGGCGGCGGGCGGCGGGGGAGCTCCACGTGTCGTCGCGGCGGGGATGGGGTCGGTGCCGCTGGCGCGTGGGCCCGTGGGGCGTGGAGGGCGGCTAGGAGGGGCAGGGCCCTTTGTTTAGATGCTCAGTGATAGTGCACAGTTCTGTTTATAGTTCCTTGTTTACCTCTAGAAGTTAGGCAATCTGTCATCTATCATCATTTTAAAAAAACTTCTTTGCCTACCGGTGATATTACTTTCGTTGGTTGAAAATTGGAAATTCGAAAATGCTTAGTTGCAAAATTGTGAGTGAAACATTTGCATAATATTAGTCACCTCCAACTAAAAAAGAAACATATGTGTTGCTTGAATAATACTTTCCCTTGTAGTGTAGAAAATATTCATATGACCATAATTAATGTGTAGAATAAATTATCGTGATTATCTTTGTGCAAAATTATTGTAGGGAAACTTGACTAAGCGATCATTTATTAGTTCTATATTAACAACATGTTTAAAGTGGATCATGTTTATTTAGGCCCAGTTCTTTTCAGCTTAACGGCTTAACAGCTTAACGACTTATCTATGTTTTAAAAATACATATGTTTTGAGTTTTTTTAGTTTGTTTTTTCACTATTTTATAGGTGGATCCTAACGCTTTAAAAAGTAAGTCAAATGAAATGGATCCGAATCTCGAGACTATCTTGAGAAGCTCTCAAAGTTCAGTCATTTCAGTCGTTCAGCTGTTCAGCTTTCATATCAGCTAAAAAGAACAGGGCCTTATTCAACCAGCTTATCCATTCAACCCCCACACAACTAATTTCAGCTCAGTCAACTTATTCATTCAGCTAGGCCAACTTGTTCATTTAGCTCAGCCACTCCGAACATCCCATAATAGTACTACCTTGTAAGATTAGATGATGTAAGAATGAGGCAAAGCATAATTAAACACATAAATTGATGGTTGTATTTTTAAAAGAAATTGAAAAGGTAGCACAGCGGTGCTAGAGCAGATACAAAAATAACGGAAATAGTAGCCAATTTAGCGGGAATATCTGTGTTCACGGAATTTTAGTTCTTAGTGTAGTATTTTAGTCAAAAAAAACTATATCGAGCTATTTAGAACACTTCTCTAAATTAAAAAGTCAAATCCTTTATTAGTTGACACATCCAAGAATTCTTATTAACAAGTTAGACAAAGCGGACCAAACTTTTTCGCTCCACAACTGCTAAGCAATTAAGACAATGACCAAAATAAGTTAAAAGAGAACCGCCGCTTTTAAGTTTTTGAAATAGTAATGTGATATGGTTGTGCCCCTATTCGACTAGTACCCCTACCTTTATTGCCCATGTTAGAGTCCCTCCCAAAAAACGTTTTAAAGAATTTGAAAAATTATGAAAAAATTATTTTACGAATTCTAAAAAGAACTATTTAAAACCCCACAAAAATGACTACAAAATATTACACTATTCGACTTATACAAAAATAACAAACTTTCGTTTAATTTAATTTAATCTGAAACAAACAAGGCCAAAGACCAATAATATCGATCCTTAGATTTTAAAGGTTAGAAAACTCATGCTTCTCCCACAAGGGACGACACATTTGTTGGTTTTAACAAAAGCGTAGAGATTAATCTCAGCCCCTATATTGATTCAAAGTTCTATTAGTCCTTTGGTATGTTTGTGCTGCATCCAAGCATTTGGTCGGCTTCTTTTCTAGAGAGCCATTTTCTCCAGCCTTGACATTTGCTTTAACTATAGTGCAGCATATTTTAGCTGGACGGCGGTGCACGCCTGGAATACCGCTAGTATGGACTACGGAGCAGCAACGGCTGGTGCTTCATGGGCCCCGTCGATCCATCGATTTGCTCTCGTGAATTCTCTCGCAATCCATTTCGCTGATCAATTGCCTATTCCCTTGGTAGCCATAGTTTTCTTTTTCTCTTCCAATCGTGTTGTTCGAGCTTCATATTAAATTAAATTAAATTAAATAAAAAATTGTTATTTTTGTATAAACCAAATGTTGTAATATTTTGTAGTTATTTTTGTGGGGTTTCAAATAGTTTTTCTTAGTGTTTGTAAAATAATCTTTTCATAATTTTTAAAATTTTTAAAATGCCTTTCGAGTGGTCACAAATTTGTTACAGTAAAAATCAACTCAACTTTAATCTCAGTAACACCCAAACCCAAGCGTTGTACTATCTAGTCATTTGCCACACTAGACGAACGAAGAATGCTGACGAAACCGAAAAGTAGTCCTCTTACCACCGAGTGCTGCATCATCCAAGCCCTTAATCTCATCAAGACGACTCTAGAACACGGAAGCAACATTGACATATCTTTCTTAGAGGAATTCAAGATCATTATCACTGTCACCATGTTTTAGCAAAAAGATAAGTAAAATCAACCTCAACAATGTAACACAGTAGACACAGGGCATGTTTGGATCGCTCCCTTCGTTCGCCGTGCCATTCCAATGGCAAGAAGACGCGTCATCTCAGAGCGAGGAAATCGGGCGCCCTAAGATGGCGCAATTTTTATAGGGGAAATGGCGGCGAGCGCAAGCAAATGGAGAAGGCGTGCCATTCGTCGGCTGGCAAGCAAATGAACGCCGATTTTTACGGCGCCTTTCATTGGCAAGGCAGGCAAAGGCTACGATCCAAACACGCCCACAGCTACATCATCACTGTCACCATGGTTGTCACGAAGGATCAATCGAAGTGGCCCACAAAACAATGATCTAGGATTCTATACTTGGAGTGCGCATGTAGACCTGTCATAATTGTTATTTAGATGTTCCTATAGCAGTATTCAAACTAATAGAAATAATTAACCCCATAGCAGGCTTCAAACCAATGAAAATGGTGGTTTTTGTGCTTAAATGTGGTCTTTTTCAGCAAACCAACTGCCAAAGCCAAATTCAAAATCAACTTAAACCGATCGGTTTTTTGTGCTAAATCAAAATCAATATGCAAACCATTGGTCTTTGCTAGAAAATAGAAACTATCATTTTTTTCTTCAAACTCACCAAATTATCTCCCCAATTCAAACTTGTAAATGGGGTATTAGACAAAGGCGCTAAATGTAAACCTTGCCTACCTAGACCCATTTCCTAAGCCATAGAGAAGAGTACTTTGAGTAAACCGGAGAAAAAGGAACAGAAAAAAATGGCAAGAAAAACAAAAAGGGAAAAGGCTTCGATGGAAAATTGAGATTCTCTTCTATTCAGTTAAGTAGATTCTCTCTTTTTCCTATATCATTCTTTTTTTGAAAGACTTGTATCATTCCTTTTGAATGGGTGTGTCGGACATGGTGAACAAATGTAGAAAATAAATATGATGTATGCAACAGGGAAGAAAACGAAACAAAGAAAATATGGAAACATATGGCCTTAGCATTAGCCTGCCGGGTTCAGGCAAACAATGAGAAACTTGTCTACAGCTACTACTTTTTTTTCTAATCATTAGCCTGCAGCTCATTAGTCTGTATTTTTTCAAGTAACATTTTAGTGTTCCGTTCTTTTTCAAAACATCTAATCAAACAAATCATTTTTTCTCAAAAAGCGTACACCAAAAGGCATGCGAGTATGTAAAAAAGAAAGATGGCTGAAAAACTGTAGCACATTTCCAAAAGGGGAGGAAAAGGATAAAATAGATCCCAATGCTTTCAAAAATGACCAAGCATTTGGTGATATCAACCATTTCCATAGCTTCCCACTTGCGCCTGATAGTTCCATCGGATCTCTTGATTATTAGTACAACTTATTTCATATGGAACACCTTTAAGCTCATGAGATATCAAGCCGACAGCACTACCAGTTTCGAATACAAGGGAAAGCCAAACGAGATGGCGAGAACAAAAAGGCTATCACGTTGGTTTGCTCAGCAGCTGATAATTACGGCCAGGCAAATGTGATCTGTTGAATCAAATGCACAAAATGGACATCTTCCGCTTGCAATTGCACCTTCAGAATTAGGGTGGGTTAAACCAGGAGCCCACCGCACCATTCATGTGCCCATTCCCATGCGCTCCTACACCATTAGGTGGTACGGAGGACGTGGGCATCAATGAGGATGGCAGGCCAACCGCCACCGAAGGAGATGAGGGGTATAAGCCAGGGATATGCGAGAGGGAGGGGGCACTCAAGAGATGGCTGCTACCTTTTCTTTGCTGAATTGTTTGGATCTGTCTTAAACTCTGTTCGTGGATGTTTGCAAGTGTCTCAAGCTCCTCCAGTGACAGAGCTTCCACGCCAATACCATACAGTGGTGCATGCCGGGACATCTCTTCTTGAAGTGAGGTTTCTAGCGTGCGAATATATTGCTGCAATAAGAAGATACAATAGTAAATACAACGTGCAGTTAAATTTTCATTCTAAAGAAAAAAAGAAGCAAGAAATGATAATGACAAATGTGATGTAATTTCTCATCCATACTACTAATACCAGCATACCACATAAACAGGATAGTCCAAACACGCTACATTTTCAGTGCAGTACCATAAAAGCTGAATGCTGGTTGGCATCTCACGTGGTACTTATATAGGAGTCTGGTTCAAAGGTTAACTTTGACATGCCTAACCTTGGAATGCCACACATGGTATACATACGTGTTTGGCTTGGTTTTTTTTTCTCTACAATTTTATAAACATCAGTCATAGATCAACCTTTTACCAAAATGAAGTGGAAACTAAATAGTTAAAAGCGCTCTAAATTGGTTCCAAAATAAAGGGAGAGCCTTCCAGTTTGATCTCTAGTTTAACTGATGATGAACTGGAACGAAACATCAACATGGTTAGACTAGCAATGGTTTTACAAGTCACTTATTCGGTTATTCCACCCTTGCCTACTTTGCTTTCATGCCAAAATAATATGCAAATCCTCTCGATTGTATAAGAAGTTTTCACTACAAAAGCACCATGTTGAGTATCTTCATTACACATGTATGTGGCATCGCTTTAGAAGAACATTGGAATGTAATTAAATAATCAAATATAGCTCGAGTATAGGCCAACCAGTTATTTTGGTAACACAGAAATTACCTGGCAAACTTGAAGTTTTGACTCCATTCCATCAATGTAGGCTTCACAACGAGCAATTTGCTCTTCTTTTTCTTTCTTTTCTCCCTCAGTTTGTCCAACTGCATGTGTCAGCCTTCTCACCTCATCCTCGAGTGATTTTCGAATCACTTCACGAGAAAGTGCTTCAGCAGCATACCGTTTCACTTCATCATCCAACCTTTTCCTTGAAGCTTCAGCATTTTTTAGTCTCTCTGCCAATGTGTTCTTCTCCTTTGTTATTTTCTGCAGCATGCAAAAACATTGTAAAGCATCAAGATTGTTCATGCTTGTTCATTCCACCAAATTTTTTGATAATATTATGTAAGGTAAAATAACAAATAGCTAATAGAAAACAAGTGAAGATAGTTTGGTTTATATAATCATCAGATACAGGAACAGGCCTTTGTAATGTACAAAGTACAAACAAATATACTGGCGACACACTGGTGTGAGTTGAAAACCAAAAGTATGGTATCAACATCAGAGTGCAGGCAGTAAGTTACCGAAGTATAGGTGTGAGGTTGCAATTTTTAAAAAAAGAGCATGTGAATCTGGTACAATATTTTACTTGTTCAAATATTAATAATTAGGGTCCAGGTGTATAAGCTACTTTAGAATAACAGATATCCATGTATCAAAGTACAGGACATGAGTGCTGAAAATCCAGTAACAATAAAATCAAATACCATATGCTCAAGAATTAGCATCGCAGTATCAATTGATTAAAAGAAACATCAAAATTGTTTGCTACACAAATACAAATAGACATGCATTAATGTTTTATAGTAACTCTAACCTTTAGTTCTTCACGTTTCCATGCCTTGAACTGGGATAGTTGTGTCTCCGCTTCATGAACACGGTCATGAAGATTCTTCTTATCAGCAGAGAGTTTGGTAATTAGCTCGTCTTTTTCTGATCGTACCCATTCCAATTGATTCTCAATCTCCAGTATTTGGTCAGAATGTTCCTTCTTCTCCCGAGTAAAACGATCTCTCTCAACTTTTAGTTCAGACTACAATAATAAAAAAAAAAAATAAACAAACAATAAGCTGGGAAATAAACAAGAAAATTAGGGCTGTCAACTGATTCACAGAAAAAGGATTACCCTAAGATGTCCAATAGTTGCCTCTGTTTCAGTAAGCTGTTGGGCTAAAGCAGCTTTTTCATTGGTAAATTTCGTTTGTTCGATGTCCATGTCCTCTCGCAAACGAACATTCTCATCTTCGGTAGCGCATATTTGGTGCCAAAGATTTGCACGGTCAGCCTGAGCAACTTCAGCAACCTCACGCAACATGTTCAGAACAGGTCTAGCAATCGCTGACTCCTCCTTTACAAGAAATACCAAGACATCCATATCTATGTCAACTGCTCGGCAATTATCTGAAGTATTTGTTGATCGTTCAACAAGGCCTTTCAGAATTCTATATCTATAATGATCCTCAGCATAGATCTTAAACATGATAGCATAAAGCATCCGCACAAAGTCTTGCACCCTCATTTCGGTAGATAGAGATAATACCTCACCAAGTGCAAGGATTGAAGTGAAATCATCTTCCTGGATGGGCAAAGGTTCAAAATGCCCATCTAACAGAACGTGCTTGCTCTGTGAATCATTCCCAACAGTCCCAGACCCAGAGTTTAAAGATAAGCTGTGAGAATGCCGCCTTTCCAATACCATGGCTACTAATTGCAGCCCAAAGGCCCCTCGCAATAAAGCCCTTTCAAAAACCTGTGCAACTTCAACAAACAATCCGGGTATTGATAACATTTCTACCAGTACAAAAACATCTGATAGATGATTTCTTCCATGTACAGTTTGTTCTTGCCAAGAATGCATCCCTTCAGCTGAAAGCCCATCTATACTACAAGTACTACAAGATGACGAGACTGAGAGAAAACTGTTATCAGGCTCACAGTCAGAATCAATATCCTTCAATAAAGCTTCAGCTACATCCGGCCAGCTATGCACCGTTTTGGACAAAAATTCAAGCACACAGAGTGGAACTTCAGTACCCAGACCTTTTAATCTCCATCGGACAGCTCCGGCCTTTGGAAATGTAAAAAACACTCACTAATAAGAGAAGGAAAAATTATCATTAAAAAAGATACGTGACAAAGCTTCGTGGATGGTAAACATACAGCTTGGGAAATATGCTGGCATTGTGATGCTGCCTTGAGAACATACGTAGTGGCCGCTACAAGAGGCTCGTCATTTGAATCAGCCAACAATTCAAGTGCATGAAATGATGCTCGTTTCCAAACATCACCCTCAAATTCTAACTCGGACAGGGCACCAAAAACCTGGCATGGAAAAAATGGAACCATATTAAGGTATCACTTATTGTGCAAAATTACTGCCATGTTACATCAGCTTAGGAATGATAACTAATTCAACATATACAAAGCTGTGTTACACGGATGCGGACATGGGTGTCCCAATCTGGCATGGATTTGGGTGTTCGATTCGACGAACTCTAGAAAATAGGATTTTGGGATTAGTATACTATATATAATTTTTTCAAAAAGACATAATAAGGAAAAAAAAACGAACTAGCTATTGGGCTAACCTTGGTTGGCCAACTTGGCCCATCTCATCACTTGCATATACTACAATGTCATAAAGCATTATCGATACCCAGCCCAAGCCCAGCAAGGTAGCAACTTCTACACGTGCAGCCTGCCAGCTAGAGTGCAGAACAATCCCAATTCCATTGCATCTTCGTAACCTAACTCGCCACCATCCCCAACAGCGGTTGTTCGATGGGATCTCCAGCAAGATCGTGGCAAGCAGCAGTGACAGCAGCATGAGGGCAAGCTCGTAGGGCTAGTGCATGCTCCAGCAGCAAAGGGGAGCTCCAGCGGCGGTCCGTGGCAAGTACAGGTGCGAGCTCAGGCAGCAGCTCTGTTGGACACAGTACACACTCAGTCACTCACCTTCCTTCTTTGCAGTGCTGTTGTACACAGCACTAGTGCTCTCAGACAAGCGTCCAGCCGTGTCCAACACGAGTCGACGTGGCAAAAAAAATTGGGACACGTGTGTCCATGTAACACAGATACAAAGGCATTGCAGTCACAACACAGAAGTGTAGAACAAACCCATTCAAAAATGGAGTGCAAATGTCATGTTCGCACAAATTGAAATTAGGAGAAAAAACTCAGCAACAGTTTAAGGAGGCAACCTTACCGGTAACCTCAATGAAGGCTCTGCATCTGGCTTTTGAAGATGATCCAACAGTGCACAAGCAGCAAGTGAGTGTTCTGAACCATCAACCAACTTTGGTACAAGGGCAACTAAATCTGGCTGAAGCTTCTTTGGAGCTTTCTCTAGTACAAGTGCAATTTTCTGGACAGACTGAGGTCGCCTTCTTGGTTCAGGGCATCCATGTGGAACAGCACTATCCAGCGCCCTCAATGAATTAACAATTAGTCCTAACAGTTCCTCTGATTGTTCTGGCCATTTGGTCTGGAACAAAAGCAGGTTAAAATGATCATGAACAGTACAGTAAACATTTAAAAAATAAAAAAAGGTCCGTTCTTGTCAACTCATCTGACTTATTTGACTTATCTATCCATTTGCCTATCTTCGTTTAAATTTTTAAAAATATTTTTTCAATCCGTTTTTCCTATCTCAAACACTTGTCTAAAAGCTCTAAAACACAAGCTGTTTCCTATCTCAAACACTTGTCTAAAAGCTCTAAAACACAAGCTGAACGAAGTGGGTCGGACTCTCGAGGCTATCTCAAGGAGATAAGTCGAATTAGTAGATAAGTCAAATAAGTAGACAAGTCAAATAAGATAAGCTCAAAAGAGCAGGGCCTAAGTCATACCCCTGAAATCTGATCAGAACCTTCATCCACTGGCAAATCTGCACCAGATATCTCTGGAGGAAAACAGGACTGTTCTAGAATCTTGATAGGAATCTCATCTGTACTCAGATTGTCATTTTGTGCTGCAAGACTACGACTAATATCACCACTGTCAGGTTCCAACCTTTCATACTCATTACTGCATGCGCATTCCGTTAGTTCACCTTCCACATTGAGCTCTGGTGGAGATCCAGCTCCATTTGAATCAGGAGCAGTTTTAGAACTTGCCGAGGAGCCATATGCTGATCTTTCTTCTGAAGGTTGACAGCACTCAACCATTATATCCAGAAGCAAATCTATGATAGCCTGCTTCAAGACGCTAACCCCCATCAACAAACTTATGAGACTTGTGGAGGTTGAATCATTCTTTGGGGCATCTTTCTTTCCACCGCCCTTGGTGGATACTTTGGTAGGAAGAAGCATGCGCTTCACTTTTGCTGGGTTATCTAGATAAACACGCAGGCCAGTAAGGAATCCAGCAATTGCACTAGCGTCTGTTAGAATTTTCTCTCTTAAAGTAACCTGTGGTTGGGTAGAGTTGTCTCCATATGTAAGAGAAAATCCAGCTCTTGAAAGGAGGTTTCGGAACATATCTTCCTCATCACAGCTCATATCTTCACTGTCTTCAGACTCAATAAGTTCATCAGGATCTGTTGACAATTCATCCTGGTCATCATCTGAAGCCAAAACCTGCCAGACAAGTGGATTGCATGACTACTATTGCAAAGAGAATTTCTACCATATGAGAGTTTCAATATGTCAGTTAGAAAATATATATGTGTGGCATGACGCATATCAGGCCTTTCTATTAAAGAACATTATAGAAAAGGACTAGAGCATGCAAAGAACTGCAGGTCATGGATAAATGCTATGCTACCACCAACCACCCATAGCATCCTTTAAAGGTAAAAATACAATAAAGTAAAACAACGTATTCAACATTGACTAATAATTTCAATAGAAATTGTCATGTAAAATGAGAATTTGGGTCATACAACTGTAGTTTGTTAATAGTATGCATACCATGCCACCTCAAGGCAATTTAGATGTATCTGAGATATGACTATGAACCTTATAAATAGTATTATCAAAATAACCTCCATCCCTGCACAGCAAGAACAAATAGACAAGCCACAAGAAAACATAAATAGTAAACCTAACCTCACCTCAAGGTCAGAGAAATCAAACCATGGACAACAGTCTATAATTTCACAAACAAAAATGACTGTGTCCCGGAAAAGAAAGCCTGCATCAGTATCCAGCATATCTGAAACCTTCATAAACTGGAGAACTGAATTGTTCCATGTTTTTGTGCAGATTGAAGATTCCTTACACACAGTTTTTGCAGAATTCTTCTGGTTAATTATAGCCATCTTATAGTGTACCCAAAAGTTCTTATCAGGATCAATCCCAGATGACTGATCACTCTCAAGGTATATGCAAATCGTATCAAACGACTCATATACACCTGCAAGTGGTGTTTAGGTAAGCACGGAAGGCCAACAAAAATATATGGTACAATGCACAAAAAAAAACATCCCTTACCTATCCGCAGCTCACAACCACCAGCCTGAAAATATTTACTGAAAATTTTTCTTGTTTCCATAATCTCCTTGAAGGACAAGAAATTTTCCACCTTCCATGTGAATGATGGATGTTTTGGTGAAGTGTCGATCTGACATCCTGAACTTGAACTGCATATCTCAGAATCTTCATCACTAAGCTCTTGCATGGTCGCAGTTTCCTTCAGAATGAGAACCTCTGCGGAGAATACAACAGTGTC
The DNA here is from genome assembly GCA_005191435.1 of Raddia distichophylla. NCBI lineage: Eukaryota > Viridiplantae > Streptophyta > Magnoliopsida > Poales > Poaceae > Raddia > Raddia distichophylla. The sequence goes on from SPJY01014460.1 coordinate 901,680, forward strand.
CTGTACAAGAAAACCGGCATCCTGATCAAAGAGGCTAGTTAATGTCACAAATTCACGCCAACCCCAGTCCTTTGCTGACTTAGAGTAACGGTTTTGAGATTCTTTCATGATTGACTTCTCCTCGATTTTCTGATTGACGACAGATAACCGATGGCTGACAAAGCAGCTCCATTCACAGGTTGTATTTCGGGGATCTGTCACTTCCAAAAACACTGAGAGGTGGCATGGTGGTTGAGATTGCCCTAATTGCAGCGACATTAAAAAAACAACTAATGGAATCAGTGCAGATATTATAAAAGAGCGCAGCTTGACATAAATTAAAGAAATAACCATGCTCAATGGCTAATTGAAAGGAAACTGACAATGGTTTGATTGCTTTTAAATCATAAGTTCATAAGGACTAAATAAGTAGGGGATTGGAAAATGTCACAAATACATTAAAATCAATCATTTAAGTTCTAATTACAAATGTATACTCAGCAACTGAATCAACTACATCTGCATACTTTACTATCTACAAAATCAAATTCGACATGAATAAAACATAAAAGTAGCCTCAGTAATTTCAAGTTGCAGCTACATGTCATTATGTCAAGGTTCCACTCACAAGCAAATACAAGGTTATTTTATCAATCCATTTTAATATGATCATGATTCTTTCAGGACAAGCTCAGAGTATAAATCAACTCTATTTTGTGCCTTTTAGAAAAAATCAATGCAACTCATTTCCTAACATAATCCAACAACTAAAGTTACTTCTCTGCACCTGCAGCTACTTGGGCGAAAAGAATATAAAACCAGTCAGCATTTTTCACGGATTTAAAGAAGGTAAATGAACCTTCATAAGCATGAATGTAGGATGGCTAAGATGGGAAACAGATATATATTATTGTTTAGAAGAGATGATAGTGACTTAAGAAAGCAGGCATGTGGGTTATTCACGAACCTGGGTGTTAAGAGGGCGATTCAAATGAGATAAAATGGTTATAAGACATATATAAGGGAGAAGAATTGACACAGTTTGTGCAGGCAACCAAATTCATTTGTAATGTTTCATTCATAGAAAGAGAATTAAATTTATAAAAACACTCGACTAAATTTATTGGCTAATACACTAGCTATTAACTTCATTGTTTCAAAACACTACAGCCATATATTGTTTGGTAATTTTTTTGCAAAAATGGAGATAGGCACTATGTTTATTCATTTATGCGAATTTCATCTCATTCCCATTTCCAAATTCTAATTTAAGCAAAGGGACAATTATCCATGATTCACAATGTTCAAAAACCTTATTAAAGCCTCGGCACATTTAAGTACGTGGCAGTTCTGATACAATCATTCAAGCATATTTCCTTACTCTCTATAAACAATGTGTCAGCAAAAAACCATAAAGTTGTTGTTAGAACTACCAGATGAATCTCAAGAAGGCAATTTTCCTTAATGCTTACCACGCGGATACACAATTAGACGGCAGTCCCGACTCCCGACCTGAAACCGTTTGCTTTTGATGCACAAACCTGTGATCTTCCGCTTCTTGAGCAGCTCCTTTAACCTTGTGAAGCTCTCAATCCTCCACACAAACTTCCCAAAGTGTCCATCCGACTTTCTAGGCCCAGCTCGGCCACTGCCAGCACCACTCATGCCCACCATCATCGGTAAGCTGCGAGTGAATGAATTTGACTCTTTGATCACATGCACTGAGGCGCTAAACACCACAGCCCCATCAACAAGGTACCCCCCATCAGCAGCCAAAAACTCATCCATTCTCATGTAATCCCCCCACCCAAGGCTGCCGCTGTCTGCCCCAAACCGCCCATACGAGTCCTTATGAATATGGCTCCCCCCAGGCTTCTGGCTAATGATTGAAACGCGAAAAAGACACCAGCACCCACGGTCACCATCCGGCACACTATTCCCAGCACCACCTGACACCAATGCCGATGCTGATGACCCCGTGGTTGCCTGTACTACAGACTCCTTGCTCTCCAGGCACACCGACAAATGGTCTGCACCAGAGACATTGCTCTGGTAAACACTAATCCGGAGCCCGCATTCACTACCGCCAGCAGCGGCTGCAGCAGGGAAGAACGCAGGGCTCATGATCTTCTGTGTACGGATCATCTCCCTGAAGATGCCGAAGTTGAGCACTTTCCAGGTGAAGCGGCTATCCGCGTCGGCGAAGGAGGCAGCCTCCGCGAGCACCGACACATCGGCTGCAATGACAAGAGAGTCGTGGGGCGGGAATAAGAACGCGGTGGAGGAGGAAGGCGCAAAATCGCACCAGCCGTGCGAGCGCTTCTTGGAGGAGAATCGGTGCCAGGAATCGCGCGTCAGGGACTTGGAGGGATCAGAGGGATGCACGACGGAGAGGCGGTAGCTGAGGAAGCAATCCCATTTGGAGGAGGAGGAGGTGGTGGTGGAGGACGACGACGACGTTGGGGTTTTGGGGTCAAGGACCTGGAGGTAGAGGGAGAGGTAGCCGGGGAGTGCCTGGGAGTCGCCGCGCGGGTAGAGGAGGAGGCGGCAGTCGAAGCCGCCGACCTCGAAGTAGCGGCTGTAGAAGGTGCGGGCGCGGGTCCGGGGGAACTCCGGGAGGGTCCAGCGGCAGGAGGCGGAGGCATCGCCGCGGCGCTCGACGGAGAACACGGCCGAGGCGGAGTCGGAGGGCGATGGGGACGCGTCGTCGGTGGCCGCCGCCGCCGCCGCGCCGGCGGCGGCGGGAGGAGGTGAGGGAGTGGTGGGCTTCATGGATTGGGGATTTTCGGTTTGTTTTTTGGAATGTTTTCCTCTTCTTTTTTTCTGGGGAGTGATGGTTTTGGTTTCTTTGGTCTCGCGCGGAGCAAGGGCGGGGTTGAGGAAGGTAAGGAGTGTTTTTTTTTTTAAGGGGAGGGTATTTCGACGTGCTGTTTTGCTTTTTTCTTTCTAATGCTCTTTTGCTAAAGTTATCTTCTATATATTTTTCCCTTAATCGATATAAACAAAGAGGATTCACGGGTATCACAAAAAAATTACTAATTTTAGACGTTACATATTTTCTATACGTGCAATCTGTTGAACACCTTACTTGTAACTCACATTTACGCAAAACTCCCTCTTCCACGGATTTTCAATGATTTTTTTTGTAAACCCCAACTATATTCTAAAATATAATTTTCAATTATTATCACCTATATTAAAGAGATAATCACCATCAAAATCAACATATTTTATAGGTTCATACTCAATTCCAATATTAGTGATATCCCAAACTTAATTTTTCACGAAGAATTAATATTTGAGACATGGATATAAAAGTGTAAAAAGGAACCATGATCCACTTCTAGCCACACGCGTGCATGAGCTTCTTTGATTTAAACAATTTCAAAAGAAAACAAATCCAGTCAAGAAAAGGAAAAAGTTTCTAATCAAATGGTTGAATGATATAATTGCTTCAAATAAATTTCATAAATAGTAAAAAAATTCTTCACATTTTCTAATATTTATAGCATGACGTCTAACCCCTTTGATAATTTCAATACAATTTTCTCTTTTGCTATCCTTTCTATACAACAATAGCTCTTAAAGTAATCCCAATTTTGCTCATGTCCCAAGGGTAGCGCTAGTTGTAATCCAGCCTAAGCCAACCCATTGTAGTTATTAACAAAATTAGCCTCCAGAAGGTCAATGACATCAAACAGCAATGGCGTCGACAAACGCATTTGTTGTAGCACCGGTCGCCAGCTAACATAAGCCAATCTTTTCGAAAACTTCTCTTCAAATTGGGACGTAGTGGCCTGGTGGTAGCACCCTCCAAGCAGTCACTGCTGGCACCACGAAATAAAATTTGTAGTGGCATTGGATGTCAACTAGCGCAAGCTAACTCATTTGAAGCACTTTTGAAAATTAGGCTCTGATGTTAGTTCGGTGACACTAGTCCCAATGGCACCATCAAAGCGCACGTTTGTTCACATGAATCCCAAAAATTATGCTAGCCTCTGAAATAATAATTTAATATTATGCATGATCACATGATGGGTAAGATAATAGAAAGATATCTCAAACTACTAACATTTTAACTAATACAATGTGTATCCTATCAATCTATTTTTTCCACAGAGATGAAATAGTAAAAAAATAATTGATTGTATACCTTTCGACTTGAGCTTCAATTTGCCATTAACATTATCACATGTATTCATCCTTTATCTTATTCTAGGGACCAACTGAGCTCACGTAAGATCATCTCCAATAAATCAACGAACTATAAGGACTACAAGTCAACTTTTGCTTACGTGGAGGCGAGAGAGAAATGTGATATAGAGACTAGCTCTTAACTAAAAGTCAGTCGGACTAGAACATGCATGCACATTATTACATATGGTCCATGGTTGTCTATATGTTGTCTATAAATGATATTTTCGTTTCTTATAACTAGTGATTTACTTATCGTTGGAGATAAGTAAACATAATAGTCAAATGGGTGATTTGAAATAATTACCGAAGCGATTAAACTAGGGCCCTGTGTTTCACAGTTGAGTCAATTGGTCAAAGTTGTCAATCCTAGGCTAGGGATGCTATGCGCACCAATTTTCCATAACGTAACATGTGCTGACAAGCATCGAGAGTAATAAAGATGAAGTGGTTTGATCACGTTGGATCAAAACTCAAAAGTGACACACACAAGACTACCTTAGTCCCTCGCTCTTATCTCTGGGGAATCACTAATCACACCTTAATCACTCTAGGAAATCACCTAATCTCATAAAAAGACGGTGCTCTCTCTCTCTAATCCTTCTCACATAGGAGACATTCCAAGCCAATTTTTTAGAACTTTCGATGGTTGTTCTCAAAGATTTATAAAAATATTTTAATATATTTTCGACCTTTCTGGCTATTTTTTCGTGGCCCTCAACTTTTTATTATAATTAACTCAGATTTTCATTTAAATTAAACAGGGTCTTGAACAAAACTCGACAATCCCAATGACAAGGCTAACAAGCCACTCGGTGACTGGGCCAAGGAAGCAAACAAGCCCTGACTACTCTTGCGGCTCCGGTCCCGCTGTCCCGCGCCCGCGCGTGCAGGCCGAGAAAAGCCCATGAACAAGCTGATCCAGCCGGGAGGAGACATGCTGGTACAGCAACAAGCTCCAGCAACGTCCATATATTTTTTTTTTTTTTAAAAAAAAGGCTCCAGGAACGTGGCACTCATTTCTTGTTAGATCGACTCGCATATTCCTTTGTAGCAAAAGCCACGTGCATGTTAATCTCTTTATTTTCTCGTATGTTGTGGCTAGGGTAAAAACGAGTCGGATAATATCTGACCCGGTAGCTTGGTTACCTTTAAAAAAAAATTAGGTATTATTACTCGTCGGATACAAGTCTGGTTTGGGCAGTACCAGGAAAAATTCATGTTGAGTATAGATCGGATACAGGAAGGAAAATATTCGACACATACGGGTGAGGTAAGGTTGCCCTTATAAATAATAACTAGGATACCCGGGTAGGAAATGTGGCCTAGCACCCTATCAACTTAGCTTAGTCCATTAGACACACAGCCCACAAGACCCGTTCGGCCGAACCCAAAATAAAAAATCACACTGGCACACAACTAGGTCACCAGCTAGGGCTAACCATTCCCCATTCCAATCCTGTCTTCCCATCTCCAATTCTCCATGTCGCCAACATTGTCGCCCACCGCCCCCGTGCTGCCAACTGCTGCCTCCTCACCTGTAGGCTGCCGCATCCACACATACCGACTCACACCACTGCCCTCTCCACCACTCGGCTTATCCCCCTCTCGCATCTTCGTTGTGTTGCCCACCTCCACCGATCACCTCCCTCTCTAGTCTCCACCACTATGCCACCCACCTCCACCGACCGCTGCCCTTTCCAGTCTCCATCGCTATGCCGCCCACCTCAACCGACCACCACTATGCCGCCCACCTCCACCGACCACCAGCAACGCTGTCCTCCAACGACGTGGTAGACAAATCTTGCATCTCAGCTAGATCTACCCTCTATGCATCCCAGTGTTGAGCCAGCAAGAAGAGCCCCAACAAGCCCTTGCGTCAAGCTAACATTGAGGAGGAGAGCCACCTCCTCGGCCTTCCCTCATCTAGAGTCTAAGGTCATGTCCTAGAAGCTTGGTGACTTGTGGTGCTAGCCCTTGCCGCATCATGAGTCTCGACATAGTGTTGATAGGGCGACCCCGACTAGATAATGGTGGAGGCAAGCACCTCAACCATTCTTTTCAGGTGGTGGCTTGCTTGATTGGCTTTATTGATTTTTTTGGAACGGTGGTGCAGACATCGATAATGGTAGGTCGGTTATGTAGGAGGTATCCACGAGTCTTGCCCATGCACCCTCATAGTTTTTCGTTTTTTTATGATTTTTATTTTCCCTTTTTACTAGCTTTTTTACAGTATTCTGCTACCCATAATATCTTTCATACTTGATGATATATATATTATACTTTGACAATTTTCTACTTTGTTTACTTGATGTCCCCGATACTTGACAATAACACTAATTCTTGAAGATACTCGAGGTTCAACGATACACTCAATGATTCCCCTTAGCATAGTAAGTCAGCCTTGCTAGATCTTTTTCAAAAAAAAAAAAGAGAGGGAATTAATTATATGCCACTCCAAAGAGTGACATTTGAGGATTTGCCACTCTAAAAATGGTTATTGAGGATTTGCCATTCCAATGAATTACTTCTTAATAATATGCCACTCTCATACTTTTAACCTTTTTAAACACATTTTATATTAAACTAATTCCTCCCCATCATATGAAAAGACTAAACTACCCTCCCTTTCACATGTACACCGGCGAGCTCAACGCCGCAGCCGCTGACGGAGCTGCACCCGCCAACCATAAGCTGCGGCAACCATCCCAAATCCCTTCCCCAAGCACTATGTCATGCCTGCAACAACGGAGCAGCGGCAACTCGAAGGTGACGGCGGCAGTGGAGTAACACTTTTGTCGTCGTCGCTGTCGTCAAGCTCGCTGTCACTGTCGTCAACGTCGACAGTGGTGAGATAGGGGGCGGCTAGAAGGCAGCGGGGACAGAGCGCGCGGTGGGGATGGCTGCCGCAGCTCGTGGATGGTGGGGGCGCAACTTCGTCGTTGTCGCTGGCGTCGAGCTTGCCGGAAACGTAGAGAAATTTGTTGAAACAAAATAATATGTCATACTAATATTTTGGGTGATTTTTTCTCTAGGCCAGGAGTGTCAAATGATCAAATCCTACAATTGTCATCGCTTAAGCATCAATATGTACACGCCATCACATTTTGCCTATATTGTGGGTTGTTCCTTCTTTGTCATTAATACAAATTTGTATTTTTGTTTGAGTTATATAAAAATTTCCCACAAATCAAGAAAACCCTGTTTATACGCCCTAAACAGGGTTTTCTTGATTTGTGGGAAATTTTTATGCGGTAAATACCCTTCCTGCGTGAGGGAGAGAGAAGCAATCTGAGAGAAGCTCACACACACTGTACACATTTTTTTCACCATATGAACAAAGCACTACATGTAGGGCTATATATTATCCCCGCCATAGGAGTCCTGAATCAGGATAAAAATCTTTTTGTGATCTTCATTTTGATTCATCGCCTTTTCACGCCTAGATCTTTTTAACATCTCAGAAAAACCTGCCCTAGCTGGCGTAAAGGGGTCTTTCTGATTCCTCATCAACAAATATGTTACCAAAACAACGTATAAGTGGCTAGTTGATATTTCTAAAAGCACGATTTAATAATAAAATACCAAGAAACCACTACATATTAGCGCTACAATTTTTCAAGATTTTTTTAATAATTATATAACTTAAATGGAAAAGGACAACTTTTTACTAATGGAAAAGAAGGTAACAGACCGGCAAATGTGATTGAAAGGATGGGTGAGATCCTTTGGTGCCAACAATTTTGAATTTGGAAACTTCTTCAGTGGCATGGAAGAAATTATCTCTAATATTTTTACCGCCCTATTTATTCTTTATCTGACAATGCTATTAATTGGATATCAATTCTTAAGGTTTTGATATCGGCCGATTAGATGATCTCAACTATATATATGTGAGGATCCACTTTGTAAACAAAGGGATTTAAGTGGGGGGCCCAAAAATTTTGAAGATGCGACTGGTTCTGGCGAAAAAGTTCGGTATATACTGTTCATCGTGAAAGGAAAAAAAGTGCCGGACGAAAAGTCCCCCCTTTTCGTGTTTAAAGGCTGGCTAAGCTAGATTCTTGAGCACCTTCCATCTCCGGAGGAGCTAGCTTTACAGGAATTACAGCGTTCATCAGTATATGATGATGATTACGAAATATTTAGGGTAATCATCGATCCATCACCATTTGATATACTAGTAGCTAGCTAGAAGCCTAACCAAAACGGTGGTCGCACTATCAGTATTAGAATTCCTCCTGCTAGTCGATCGTTTTATTGACTAATTATTTTCTCAAATAGACATGCATGTTCTGGAAATCTATTTGTCGTTGCCGTTCTATGATGAGTATATTTTCTCAAATTGACGGAAAGGGGATCCCTGGTATATTTGTCGTGCGTTGCCGTTCTGGGGATCTGCGCGCAGCGTCAGGTCGTCGCTGCAATCGCACGACCAGCTAGCCGCGCGCTACCCTTTTACTTTCACCCGATGAGCCATGATGTTCAGACAAAGGAGCGATCTTCCCGAGCGCGCATCATGGCGCCATCATCGCGGCGGCGAAACGAGCGCGGCGCATGCATGCGGCCCGCCGCCGCTTTCCTGCTCGTTCGAATGCGGCCGCAGCCGCACTCGATCCCGCCGTTGAAAGGCGAGCGCGCGCGCCAGTGACGCCCTAGCTACGCAGGCCTCCACCTGCTCGATCATGCGCCATGCATGCGGCTGATGGCATCCACGGATCGATGTACCCGTTAGAGCCGTAGCTAGTCAGTAGCGAAGGTAGCTAGGGGGCGAGATCCTTGACCCGCTTCTCCGATCGCGCACTCAAAAATGCCGTGCATCGATGGAAAATTCCAAGGGGGAAACGCAGTTCGTGCGCCGTGTGGTGTGCCGTGCAAGCCACCGCTGCTGAGCAAGAAGAGAGGCAGGCTGGCCGGGTGCTGAGCTGATCCGTGACGAGATCTTGTATACTGTCTACGTGGGATGTTGGGTTCTGGTCGTCGTATCTAGTTGAGTTGAGTCCAAGCAATGGCTACCTGCCAGTATCTGCCAGTATCGTAGATACGGATGTTTCGAGCTATGCCGTTCAAAGCTTCTTTCAACGAGCTCCCAGTCCCACTATATTTGGACGGAAAAGTTTTTTTTTTTTAACAAAGGGCGGGAGAGCTGCCATCTAGTATTAATCAAAAGAGGAGGAGTTTATAAAGTTGGAGATTTTAAAGCCCTCCCTCAGAGAACGCACAAAAAACTACGAGATTACAAAATGCGCTCCTGCGGTTGCTCATAACCGTAGGTCATCTAAAAGTTGACGAAGAACAATGTCTGGCGGTCGTTTGGACGAGCGAAAACATGGTTATTTCTCTCGAGCCAGAGATGTCAAATGATGCCGATGGCAATGGAAAGGTTCGCTATTGGGTTGGGCTGGTTGGCACCCTGGACGACATCGATTTTCCACCAAAGCGGCAGCTCGGATTTTCATTGCTAGTGTGATGGGTCCAGCGAGGAAAGTCGAAGCGAAGCGGTAAGGCGCGTCCAGATGAAGGAGCTAAAGTTGCGTTCTAGGAAGAGGTTCTCTGGAGTTTCCAGGTTCCAGAAAAGTTACCGGACTGTGATGAGTCAAATTGGTTATTGGACCAAAATAACATACATAAACAAACACTTTTTAAAGTAGAGGAAAAGAGAGCCACCACAATGTGCCATGTCGTCCGAAAATCCTACACCATCCGATTAATACCCACAAAATTAGATAACCGTTAATTTTGGGGATAATTAATAAAAGGATAAGCATCCCTAACCACCTTTTTTTTAATCTATTATCATGTTTATCTGCGGCCTCCCCACCTTATAAAAACCCTGAAAAAGCATCTACGTGGGGGGGCGATGATCCGGATGGCTCTGGGGGAGAGGAGCTCCTCCGTAATTAGATTAGATGCAAAGCGAGGAGCTCGCCTGCAATTAGATCAGATGCAAAGCGATATCAGGAGGTCGCCGAAGGAGCCGAGCGACAGCCATCTATGAGCAGGGGGACCGGAGACCAGCATGTGATGCATATTTATAAGGAACCGATCTCATCTTCATATCTATAGTGGGTAGATGATCAACAAACAAAAACCGACGCCACAACAATTATCAACTATTGGCGTCACCAGTCCACCGCGCCGGCGAGGATCAATTCCGTGAGTAGCATATCAATATTATACCAGGAGCTCACCATGCGGCGAGGATCAAATCAACGAATGCATAGCAGATCGAAGTTCAAAGTAAAGGCATCAAGAGCAAAGCCAAAGCTAGCTAGCAGATCGAAGCATCAGTGGCAAACTAGCAATGCGAAAACCAACATACACATGCAGTAAAAGATAAGGAAAAACAGCGTCTTGTTGGTTGGTGAGTAATTAGTGCTAATCATAATCCTGCTCTACTGTTTCTCTTAATTTATTATGTCATGTCAAGAAATAGCAGCATATACTGACGGGTCGGCGAGCCCTAGCTCCTGCTAGGGGTCCTCGTCACCGGCGAAAAAATTATGAGTTAGAGATAAACTCTATATATTAACACAAATCTAGTCGCGAAAACGCGCGAGCTACCTTGCTCGTTGTGTATTGAAATAGTTGACCGATTAACGGGACAGTTTTTAAGAGGTTGGTATGGTTTTACTTACGTGACCACCACGCGGTGTTGACACGTGGTGTTGACATGGGCACATGGCTGACATGTCCTCTATTTTTGTCTCTCAACTCTAGTGTGTCTCTCTCCCATCTCTTTAGCTAACCTTTCTAATATTTGTCTCGCTTCTCTGCTCTCAGCATTTCTTTACGAAAAATTGATCAGATTATGCACTCCTTTTCTCTGCAGTACCTCACTACCTCAACTAACATGAGTGTGAAACAGGTTTAAAATCTGTTTTCGTTTTTATAAAGGCCAAAAAGAAATCGCATATTCTTTGAGTTTTTTACCTCATTCGACTAAAAGTAATGGTGAGATCTTTTGAAAGGTATTTGAACTCAAAGAGCTATTTCATTTTCACAGTCACTTTTTTAAAAAAAATCCAATTTCAAGTTTGATTAGCAGCAGGCCCGGGCCCCAGGCATGTGCTGCCTGTTCGACTGAATGGGCAGCCAATTTAGAGGGGCCTCGAAATCCCAGCAAAAGCCCACTTAGCACTGGGCCCAGTACTGCTTAACTCCAGCCGGCACAGCCCACATGCCCACAGGCCACACCGGCACACTGCCAGGCCGCCGGTATATTTTTTTAATTTCTTTTCAACTTACTTAATTCTATATTAGTATATTTCTATATTTGTCAAGTTCATTAATTTAATAATTTTGTTCTAAATCGATTCATCTTTTATATGCATGTTCGAAGTCATGTCTTCTAGAAAATGTGACTCCGGTTACCAAAATTATGCAACCAACAATTGAATAGGTATGTTTTTGATATATCCCATTGCTATGTAAGACATTACAACCTTTGCATTATTATAGTCCTATTTTTTTTAGAGCGATAGGCCACATTTTTTAGTTTGGCACAGGGGCCCAGATTTTGCCGGCACGGCCCTGCTGATTAGAACGATAAAAATCCAATTTCAAGTCTGATTAGAACGATAGAAAGGCCGTGAGGGCCAGGAAAGAAAAAACATCAAATTTGAAAACTATATTTTGGCCTGAACAGTTTTGAGATGCTTCTAATCTATCTATAATACAACGCGCTAGCGTAGGCCTCCCCCGCGCGCCACGTCGGCCGAAAAACGGCGGCCGTCCGATCGCTGCCGCCCGTGCCATCCAGCCCTCCATCCAGACTGTATATATAAGAGAAATTTTACCGGCGAAAATAGAGCAAGGCGCGGTAACAGATCAGTTGGTTTCGGACGGCATATCTCGCGTCGAAGCTCAAGGTTCGAGTCCTGGCTGCTCTCCGTTTTACACATTTTTTTTGGCCCGTCCGATTGGGTTTGTACGGTTGGATTGGCCCTTCGCCTGGTAAACCCCGCTCCGCCTCTCGCACGCCCCAAAACCCTAGCCACCAGCTTCCCCAGCCCACCCGCATCTCCCTCGGTCTCTCCTCCGCGCCATGTCTGCCGCATCCCCTCGGCCTCGATTGCCTACCCCCTCGCCGCCGTTTCTTCCCCAGGCCGCCCTGCCCTCCTTCCATCGTTGCCAGCCTCTCCCCGTGCCTCGTCGGTCACCGTCCTCTCCCGCTGCGGCCATTCTCCTCGACGCCATGCTCTCCTTCTGTCGTCGCCTTCATGCCGGCTCCATCCGGCGCCGCTAGGTTCCGGCGTGCCCAGATCCGTCCCTACGAGATCGGATCTGCCGATGGCGGGCCTCCACCCTGCTCGCCCCTCTTCACCGCCTCCGCCAAGCCTCCCCACGGTGTCCCCGCGTCTTCTTCTCCATCGCCGCCGGCACGCCTACTAATTACTTTGTGTACACTTATGCTATATTTTCGACATTTACTCATAAGCCATCTATTTTGCGGTTGTTATGGCCCCTTCTGTCGACGGTTGAGATATCGATCTCAAGTCGATTAAGGTTCTTGAGAAGGGGAGATTGAAGACACGCCGAACAACACGAACAGCAACCAGCGACGAACAGGGAGACAAGGGTTTTTATCCTGGTTCAGGCCTCTCGAGAGAGATAATAGCCTTACGTTCAGCCTTTCTTTATATCAAAGAGAATTACAAGAGAAAGCTCGACGAGATGAACAAGTCTCGGCGAGTATATGGGAGAATACAAAGGTGCTTCGCGATGCCAGATCCGATGATCAGGTGCCCTCTAAACGCCATAGGGGCACTGTCAATTTTAGAGATAGTTAATAAAAGGATAAGCATACCTAACCATTTTTTTAATCTATTATCATGTTTATCCGCTGCCTTCCCCCCTTAACAAAACCCTAAAAAACGCATCTACGCGGGGCGATGATCCAAATGGCTCTGGGGAGAGGAGCTCCCCCATAATTAGATTAGATGCAAAGCGAGTAGCTTGCTTGCAATTAGATCAGACAAAAAGCGATATTAGGAGGTCGCCGAAGGAGGGTAGATGATCAACAAACAAAAACCGATGCCACAACAATTATCAACTATTGGCGTAACCAGTACACCGCACCGACGAGGATCAAATCCGTGAGTAGCATATCAAGATTATGTCATGAGCTCACCACGCGGCGAGGATCAAATCAGCCAATGCATAGCAGATCGAAGTTCAAAGTATAGACATCAAGAGCAAAGCTAGCTAGCAGATCGAAGCATCAGTAGCAAACTAGCAATGCGAAAACCAACATACACATGCAGTAGAAGATAAGGACAAACAACGTCATGTTGGTTGGTGAGTAATTAGTGCTAATCATAATCCTGGTCTACTGCTTCTCTTAATTTATTATGTCATGTCAAGAAATAGCAACATATGCTGACGGGTCGGCGAGCCCTATCTCCTCACACCACGCGAAACGCTGACATTCTCGACGGCTAAAGTCGTCGATAAAGATACCAAAACCGTCGAGACAGACTAATCTCGACGGTTGGCCGTCGAGATTTGGCCATCGAGAAAACTGTCACGATCAGTGCCGCCATGCCAGGTGTCCTCATCACCGAGCCAGCGAAAAAATTATGAGTTAAAGATAAACTCTATATATTGACACAAATCTAGTCATGCAAACGCGCGGACCAGCTTGCTCGTTGTGTATTATCGGGACAGTTTTTGAGAGGTTGGTATGGTTTTACTTACGTGGCCATCACGTAGTGTTTACATGGGCACATGGCTGACATGTCCTCTATTTTCGTCTCTCAACTCTACTGTCTCTCTCTTATCTCTTTAGCTAACCTCTCTAAAATTTGTCTCGATCGCTTCTCTGCTCTCAGTATTTCTTTACGAAAAATTGATCAGGTTATGCACTCCTTTTCTCTGCAGTACCTCAACTAACATGAGTGTGAAACAGGTTTAAAATCTGTTTTAGTTTTATAAAGGCCAGAAACAAATCGCATATTCTTTGTTTTTTTACCACATTCGACTAAAAGTAATGGTGATATCTTCTGAAAGGTATTTGAACTCAAAGAGCTATGTCATGTTCACGCTCACTTTTTTTAAAATCCAATTTCAAGTCTAATTAGAACGATAGAAAGGCCGTGAGGGTGAGGAAAGGAAAAAAAAAATTGAAAACTATAATTTGGCCTGAACAGTTTACTAACAAATGAAGTGTCCTTGTCTGTATTATATTTATTTCAATCGGAACATCCCGCGACCATCCTTTCTATTACGTTATCAATGATCGTAAAAACTTCTTTTTTCAAACGTCCATAAAAATTATAGTCAATTTCATTTTAGTTATATATTTTTTCATAATGTTATAAAAAATAAAGTTCTTGTTTTTCCAAAAAGTCAATATTGAATGAGAAACTATGCATAGATTTTCTCTTCGACGAGCATGTGTATACAACTATACATGACTTGTTCCTTTATATTGAGCTTTTCAATTTTTGCCGATAAATGTTGAGCTACAAAAGGATTCTTTTTTTTACTGCTCACAGTTGCAGGGGCGGACCCACAGTGGTCGCAGTGTGGGCCGCGGCCCCACATCAATTTTTAGCTCCCTGATACCTAATATGAGTATATATTGCGAAATTTAGTTAGGTGGGGCAAATCCCAGCAAAGCCCAACCGGCCGACGGCCCAAATCCCAGGCAGCAGCCCAGCAAGAAAATGTCCTCACAGACCCCTCACCTCACTGGCTCACTCCCTCAGCCCAGCGGCCCAGCCGGTCACTCTGCTGCTCACCCTCACCACCACGCACGCCTCCTGAGTCCTGCCTCCACCCTAGGCGCGCCGCCGCCCCGCCGCCGCCCGCCGGCCCCGGCGCCCCGAGCCCCCGAGCACCGCCGGCCGGCCGCCGCCTCTCCTTCCTCCACAGTCCACCCTCCGTCCCTCCCGGCTCCCGGCGCCAACGGGCAAGGCCGCAAGGGCCGGCTGCCCGGCCGCCGCCTCCGGCCTCTCCTCCCTCCACGGCTCCACCCTGCCCGGCTGTTCGCCGCCGCCCGCCGGTGGCCGGCCCTGGCCCCGCCCGCCGCGGCGCCGCCCCGGCCCCGAGCACCGCCGGCGCCGCCTCTCCTCCACGGCTCCACCTCCAGACTCCAGTCCTCCACGGCTCCACGGCCCGACGCCCCGACCCGACGGCTCCACTAAAATGTGAATTTGAATTTGATAGTGAGGCAATTTGATAGTTTGATTTATGAATTCTAAAATGCTATAGTTGCTAATGTGATATGTGAATTTGAATATTTTATAGTTTGATTTGTGAATCAGTGAATGCAAATATGAAATTATATAAGATTTGTGATTTGTGAATGCTATAGTAGTATAGTATAATTTATGTTTTTTTAGTTAAATATAATCCCTGTTTTGTGATGTGTTATTGTTTCTTTATGTAGCGACCGGTAAGAAATGAGGCGATTTTATCGTCCAGTTGAAAGAGGTTCCGATCAAGGTAGTAACAATGCAACGCCCGATAATGTGCAAGCAGAGCAAGCAAATGTTCGGAGAGCATTCAATCCGGATGATATAGTTGCGGATCCCGCACTAAGAAGACAAATTGAGGAGTATGACACAAATGTCCAAGACCAAGTGAGAAGAGCATACATTTTGAATGGTCCGTGCCGACCAACTGGTTTAGATTTCCCTTGCAGCAGTTGATTACTCTTTTTTCATTTTAAAGAGTGGCGTTCTATGTCTAATGCCATGATCAAAGTAGGGAGGTTCATCTCTAGTTTCCCTCTGCATGAGTGTCCATAGAAGAAAGGATGGGATTTGAGAGGGGAAAGAGAAGGAGCAATGAGGAGAGAACCGATAAACAATCTGTATCTTCCTTACTTAAATGTGACTCCATATACATTCGCGACCATTGATCTACGTTGAGATTCGTGCTCAAACAAATATCACATGCTTATTTTGTAAAAACACCTCCAAAACTTCTGAAAAAACCAATCAGGTCATTCTTTCTCCTCTCTCCCTCTCCTCCTCCTTGAGCCAGTGGGCGCTGTTGGCGACCACTACGTGGCCGAGCAGGACCATGCCGGCTCGACCATGGCGCGGGGGCTGCACGATGGCTCGGATGATAACCAGGGCATCTGCCGCCGCCGCCATGGTCATAGACGAAACACATGGTAGTCACCATCGGGTGAGGGCCGGCTCGGGAGAGAGAAAGAAAAGAAGAGGAACTTGATTGTTTTTATGTTTTGAAACTTTTAGAAACTTTTTTGTAAAAATACCATGCTAGAGTTGGATGACTTTGAGCATGAATCTAGAAGCTAATCCAATGATTGTGTTCGTACATAGAGCCCACGTATATGTGGTGTTGATTTTTCCACCGATAAAATATCTCCGCAACATTGTACTACCTCCGGTCACAAAAGGAAGTCGCCATTGACTTTTGTTCACACATTTGACCATTCGTCTTATTTAAAAAATTTATGTAAAGACGAATGATTAAAGTTGTATGTAAAAGTCAACGGTGATTTCCTTTTATGACCGAAGAGAATATATTATTTTAAAAATAGTAAAATCATTAAAAAAAAACTCGCTTGTCACATCGTGTATTGTGGAGTATAGTGTACACAGTACTTCTGTCTTCCAAAAAACGAATACTCGTACTAAAAGGTCAACCACAACCTGCACGGTAGTCTGTTCCCTATATGGACCGGTTGGCAGTGGCACTGATTCGCAAGCGTTCCTTTCTTTTGACAATATTTAATGACATATTAGCTTCTCTCGAGGAAAGAAAAAGCCTCCGTGTTCACCACAGTGAAAAAATTTTGAAACGTATATGAAGTGGCTACTAAAAATTAGTTGTGTGTAATACTGAATATATAAACAGGCTAAATGAATAAGGGGGATGGATTTGGCATTAAGCAACCGGTAGTTATTAACTCTCAGTCGTTTTTCTAAACAATATATCAAATACATTCGTAGGATAAATAAAATATCAAAAAACATCCATTTATGCAAAGAAATCAACTTAGACTTGTCTAAAAACCAGTCGCAAAAAGATAAATATAAACCACTTTTGAAATGCGTATGAGCCATGCTATCTGCACAGCAAGACTGCAAGAGTAGGATGCAAGCCACGTTGGACGGTTGGAGCGGTCAGGTCTCTTGCTATGGATCAACATCTTGTCAAGGAAGAGAAAACATCTTACCAATCAAGCTTCGTATGATCCAATACAACTAAAAAATATTGTACACAACTAAAAAAATATTGTACATTTCTTCGCCAATCACATGAGAAAAGTCACCACATTCACTCGATCATCATGTCATGTACAATGTTTCAACTCAGCTGTCTATTATAAATGTCATATCACATTTTTGCTGATCTAGACAATAATTAATGAAGGAAGAGGTTGGAGCCGTTGCTTTAGCAAGCGACGTCACTAGATACAAAAGCAGTACAACATGCAGCCTATACAGCATACGCAGTACAGCATGTCCATTTTATATTTTAGTTTTTTCTATATCTTTTGATTAGTGTCTCTGATTAACGAATCGATTTCAAAATGGGTTTCTAATATTTTTTCGAATAAAACTATACCACACTTGCCATATAAATTTCAAAAATAATAATTTTTTTTGATAATCTATTGTTTGTTTTTAATTTTCATTTCAAATTTATAGCCAGTCGATCACCATAGTTTTTAAACTCGACGCAACTATTTTAAATGACTGTAGACAACTAGAGACAACCCATTGTATACACTGTTTATAGAGTTGTTTATAGATGACATGCCAATGCTTTAGAGCATTCCCAGCAGGGGGGCTATTAGGCGCCGGCGGCAGGCGGGAAAAAAAATTTGAACTGCGCTGCGGCGGGCAGGCGTGCATGCGTGCAGCGCGCGCTGACGTGCGCGATTGCCGGAGCTGATGCAGGCCGAGATGGCTCCCCAGCTGGGGATGCTCTTAGAGACACTACTATCTCTAGCCTCAGGCACCCAGATTCAATGCAATCGATATTTTCTGTTGTAACAACTATGCTGTATCGCTAGGTGAGCACATATAAGAGTGGATCCACGTGTCAGTGATCTTAACAGCAGTGCCATAATTATCGAGGATTCCAGTTGAATTCCCTGGCATCACTTTGGTAGCCTAGCTAGGGTTGCTTTGAAATATTCATACACCATCAGCTCCTTTGTTGAAATCCGTCTACATCTATGTTGGTTTTTCATGACAAAATGACTGAACAAAAAAGGTCGATACTTATTGTCGTTTTCACTTCACAAATATTAATGGATGGTGTTTCCGTTTTATCGCAAAAAAGGACGACGTGGCTTGGTTTCAGAAAAAAAAAAGGTAATATCATTTCCATTTCCTTGGCATATTAAAAAAATTGCACCGCAGGCACATAAATTGCTTCACTGTCTCGCTTAAGTACATTAAGTTCAAAACCGAGTATTTCTGCATATGAAGTTAAATTTTCATTTCATGGTTTCATGGTAGGTCCAAAGCATTTTGTGGAGGGGCTGTTTAGTGATATGGCTGACACATCACCGACACATTGCCTCTCTTCTCCTCTCGCTATCCCCCCTTCTCCGTCTCTCTCCGTTGTTTTGGTGCCTCCTTCTCTCGCTCCGCTGAGTGTCCCCTTATTTCCTGAATATGTATGTATCAGTGGCCGACGGTGCATCACACTGATGCCTGGGACACCAACTCCTACCTCCTCATTCCTCTATGGTTTTGTATGGCAGCCACCACCGTGTGGCTGGCTTTGTGCCCGTGCCC
Source organism: Raddia distichophylla (assembly GCA_005191435.1). NCBI lineage: Eukaryota > Viridiplantae > Streptophyta > Magnoliopsida > Poales > Poaceae > Raddia > Raddia distichophylla. The sequence continues at coordinate 920,588 of SPJY01014460.1, forward strand.
GTCCGTTCGATCCGCAACATGCCCTCCTCCTCCTTCGATAGCAAAGGAAAAGGCAGGGAAATCAACCATTCCCTTGGAATTGTGTCGTCGCGGACAAATGCAGCCTTAGGCCATCTTCAATGCAGGTGCTTAGACAAGTGCTTAAAGAAAAAACCAGGTTTTTTTACCATGTAGGATAGAGAAGGTGCTTGCATGGGTGCTTAGAGAGGGGTACTCGCTATCCCCCCTTCTTTGTCTCTCTCCGTTGTTTTGGTGCCTCCTTCGCTCGCTCCGCTGAGCATCCTCTTATTTCCTAAACATGTATGTATCAGCTACCGGCGGTGCATCACACCGATGCCTGGGACACCAGCTCCTACCTCCTCCTTTATGGTTTTGTGTGGCAGTCACCACCGTGTGGCTGCCTTTGTGCTCGTGCCTGTCCGTTTGATCCGCAACATGCCATCCTCCTCCTTCGATAGCAAAGGAGAAGATAGGGGAATCGACCGTTCCCTTGGAATTGTGTTGTCGTGGACAAATGCGGCCTTGTACTGCCATGGGAGGTGGATAGGGGTGGGGAGAGAGAGAGAGAGGTGCGTTGATTAAGAGGCGGCAACAAAGGGGCACAATGACATACTCTACAACAACGATTGCAAAACCAAGATGATGGATACAAGTGTTAGAACATATGGGCTTAGCGCAATATATTTGAAGATAATCTAAATAAATCTCAAATGCCCATGAGACCCATCAAGTGGAGGGGTATGTTTAGTATCATGCATATTGCTAGTTGTGGGAGAAACCTCCTCCTCTCAACCACTATATAAGCAGCCCGAGACGTCCAAAAGGCGTCCCACAACAATTGAAAGAAGACTTAGCCCTAAGTTAAGGTTGAGTCTCTTTCTAAGTTGCCTTTCTCTATTATTGTGCCGTCACTATTAGATTGTCCCATCATGCTCGCTTTTAGGGAAGCACAGCTACTCGTCTTCACAGCGCTTCTCCGACCTGATCCGCGACAATGACTTCATCGACGACAACACCACCAACCCGAACGTCGTCGACAACACCGGCAGCGACAACGTCGTCTCCAACGTCAACACCGACACCCACAACGTCCAATTGAGCGGCCATGATACACCGTACCGTACATATACCTTGTTGTTGTGGTTTCATGTCAATTAGAGGGATATACGTACGCTGCTCGTGCAAATGTATCAATGATAAACTTCTGTTTAAAGTTAAATTAATATTTATCAGATCTGTTTCATAATTTATCTCTGATTAATATATAGTTGAAAGTGGTAATTTTTTTATCAACAAGTGCGCCTTGTATATCCGAACGGATGACTTACTGTTCAAATGTTTAAATCAACTATTGATAGCATAAAATTTTGGATGCCCAGAAAGAAACGTATAATGGTTGTAACGTTTGGTTTATTATTATTTTTAAAAAGCCTATTGCCCGGGGGAAGGTGCATTATGGCATTCATAGTGTAGTATATCTTCTACCGTTTTTACATGTGCTAAACACAACAAAAATGATGACATGGAAGGGAGTTATTACGAAGAGAGAAGGAGATCGTTTCTCTGTGGAGAAACCATCTCTACGCAACTCCCGATGCCAACGAAACGAAGCAAACACGCGTTACAGCTTTTCTCTCGTTTCTATCAGCCCGCATCCCCCGTCGCCCGCGTCTCCTCCTTCCTCATCACCAGCGTCCCCATCGCCCCCGTCCCTGTCGCCCCGTCGTCAGCGCCTCCTCCTCCCTGTCATCGACGTCCCCGTTGCCTCCGTTGCTTGCGTCCTCGTCGTCCTCATTGCCCCCGTCATCGCATCTCCTCTTCCCCGTCGCCCCCGCCCGCATTCCCGTTGCCCCTGTCTCCGGTATCTTCTCCCCCCGCCGCTGGCGTATCCTCCTCCCTATCGCCGGCGCGACTGCTCCTTCAACCCCTGTCGCTGGCCGCTACTCCGCCCCTCGACGCTGAGCTCGCCGCGCCCGCCTTCACATCGAGCTAGCCGCGCCGCCTTCATGCCGGCGACTCCTCCTCCCCCATCACCCTCACGTCGAGCTCGCCGCGCTGCCAAGCCTGCCATGCCGCCAAGCTCGTACTGTTCGTTCCATGGCCATGTGAGTGACGGGAGAGATAGAAGAGAAGGATACAGAGATGAAAGTAAAACATTTAATAGTGGGCCAGGGGCGTAGCTAGCATGTTGGCAGTTGGCACATTGGGCCATGCGATCCATCTATCACCCCCTCGTCCATACAACTAACCTAAGGTCCAAACATCTATACTCATATTTTGAGTAGCTACTGAATTGACAAAAGTGTCATTTGTTTGTTTAGCTCGAGTTTTTGGTTGCATTGATAAAATGTAAGAAAACTTATCTTTACACCATGTGTATATAGTAGCACTATCTTTAATTGAAGTCAGCTGTGATAAATTAGCACAACATAACCTAAAATCCTGGCTACGCCACTGATGTGAAGAGTCAATGCACTGTATTTACTATTTCTTCTTATGTTGCTTGTTGACATGGCATGTTTAAAAAAGAGCAGTAACAACGATGCATTGAGAATGCTCTTACTCTATTCACGTTCTGCGTTCCTCGTTTTTGCCCCGCTCCACGGTAAAATAAGAAGAGTAAAAAAAACTGAGGACGAACGAACAAAATCTTCTATGCCGATGCGCCGCGGCAGGACATGCCGGTGCCCGGTGCAGTTCACCCTTTTTCCATATCCATGCTAAGGCCCTGGTCCTCTCGGCGAAAGCTGCACGGCCGCTTTTCTCCTCACTGCACCAGCCTCTGCGCCCCGCGCGCGCGCGCGAAAGATTTCTCACGGCGACATCGATCGCGCCGCGCCGCCGTACGCACAGACGAGGACGAGAAGTCGCGCGCGCGCGGCGCGTCTCGGTCTCCCGCCGTCCGGCCGGGGTCGATCAGCTGTATACGGCGGTGGAGATCGCCGTCGCCAACGCCACGATCGTCCGCCGCTACGGCGAGGGCGATCCTGCCGGCCCGTGCGCTCGCCGTCGCCGTCGCCGTCCTGCCGCGACCCGCGATCTCCTCGTCTCCTGATCTCCTCCACCGCTCGCTGCGTACGGGCGGGGGCCCTGCTCGTTCAAAAGCCTTTTTCCCCCATTGGTACTGCAGCGGCTGCGCCACCCTCTTTTTTTTTTTCTTGGGGGCCAGGACTCGGGCAGTCGTGCTACTATTGCTTCAGCGTTGCGGCCAATGCTCGGGCCGCGATAGTTGTACAGTAGGTGACAGCTTGCTGCATGATGCTAGTGCGCATGTGTAGTGTAGTGTAGTGGTGCTAGCTAGTCCGGTATGATTCTTGATTTGTGATGCGGATAGCCCCTACAGAAGTAGCCATAATTTCGTGCTCTACGCGCTCACCACACCAGGAAGGCATGCGTGCACCTGCCTCGGCTAGCTTGATGCTAGGTGTACTTTTTTTCTTTCAAAATTAATTTATATCTTTTTTCTCTGCTTATCCACTTATCTCTGGTTTTTAAGATGCAAATATTTTGATTTCTCATTGTTTGGCTCTTATTATCTCTTGTGTTCGGCCAAGTTTATCATTAAACCATTCATAACAGGTGATCGTTCTACTCTTTTTTTTTTTTGAGTGATAGGTGATTGTTCTACTTCATACCATATATGTCTTAATATAGTTTAGTGAAACCATTGTTTCGTAAGCACACAACTATAAACTCTTATGTATTGCAAAACTATGGTTTCTCAAAAGCACACATCCAAACAAGGTCCAAGTGTTTTTACGATAATATCTATTGATCAATCGATTGATTAATCGATCAACTACTCTCTCTCTTTCTTATAAATGGAATAAATTCCTCTACCTCTTCTCTAGTCTCTCCTCTCCTCTTTCTCTTGAGCTCTCCTCTCAAATCGCGCCCTTAAGGCTCGAAGATAGCTCTCAACTGAGAGTAGGGCAAGGTGGAGGTGTGTCACCAGGGTGCCACCACCTGCGCCGCAGGCTCCAAATCTAGGCGGTGCCGCCTTGGTCGTGCGTGAAGGCCGCGAGCGCGAACACAACAGCGACGAACACTGACAAGGAGCCATGTGTGGCGGTAGGCTCAAGATCCATATGTGGCAGTGAGCTCCAGATATTAGTGTTGTTGTCCTTGTCACGCTCGAAGGCGATGGCGAGCTCTAGATCCATCTGCAGCAGCAGGACGTCACTGTCTTGGCCGCCGCGACGCCACCTCAACCTAGAGAGGGAGGCCAATTAAGATCAGCCGCTGCCCTAGTCGTAGGGCTAGACCAAAAGCTCGGTCTCGACGAGCTACATGAAATTGGATCGAGCTTGGTTCGAGCTCGAATGCTAAATGAGTTGATCTTGAGCCCGGTACTGAGCTCTAATCTATTCAAGCCGAGCTCGAGCTCGATCTTGAGCCTTCATCGAGACAACCGAGCCTGAATAATCATCATTACATGGCATATTTCTCTCTTTAAAACCAATTCTTCAACCAATTCGAGCTGAGTTGGAGCTTGAAATCGAGTCTAACCGAGCTCATATAGTCTCATCTTCCCCTTAAAACAGCACAAATGCCTTCATTCGAGCTCAACTAAGCCGATCTTGAGCCTAACCGAGCTTTTATCGAGCTTAATCTCAAGCTTGGCCCTAAGCTTGATGTTGATTCAAGTTGAGGCCAAGCCGAGCTCGAGCCTAACCGAGCTCGAGCTTTGACAGGCTAAGCTCGCTTAAGATCGACTCGAATCCACCCCTACCTGATCGACGCGCCACCACCTCACCCTCGTCGCCCTATCCAACACTGTATCCGAGGGGCGGAAAAGGGGAGGTAGTGATTGAGAAGAGAGCTTAGGAAGAGGGGAGAGAAAACAAGAGAGAGGTAGAATAGGAGGAGAGGAAATGATGGGCGCGTACGCTGGGTCCCGATCTTCTGGTGAGAGACGAAGAGTATAATTCGGTAGGTGTCACGGAAACCTTAACGATCCAGCTTCCAACCCCTCAAGGAACTGAAAATCCCGGCGATCGTTAAACCACCATGACGAGTGTTATCGACCGAACCAGAGGCACGATCGACCTGTACACGAAGGACGGTTCCTGCAAGCAACCAAAGAACGAGCAAGAACACAAGATAAGCAATCACAATTACGAATATAGATTAAGATCAACTAGGGTTCAAAAGCTTGGTCTTATTGGTCTAGCCCACACAAGAAGAACATGGCAATATCTTACACAACCATGACGAAATCAACTAAATAAAACCCAACTAAAACGAAGCACGGCGGGGGACTTATATAGGGTGGTGGCCAGAAGAGGAGTGGCTCCTAAACAGGTGCCCACGCACGCACAACCCTAGCCCTAGGGGTACACGGGCTTTGGGCCCAAAAATACGGCGACGCAGCGCCGGAAAGTTTCTATCCGTAAAATTGTTTTCACGATTCCTGATGACTTGGATGGAATTTGGAGGCGTGGCTAGATCCGTTGGAAAGCTTATCTCCTAAGCTTTCCGTAGAGTCCTTATTTGCCTTATTTGGACGTCGTATGTGATCTGGACGTCCATTGGAAGGTGCACTGGTCCTGGATGGCCGAACCGGACTCGGCAACGACTTCGACGTCCTTTTGACTTGGGCCCGGTGGTCGGGGACTTCTTGAGCCTCGTTAATGATGTCCTCATCAGGAAAGAGATGCTACGTGGCTCCCAATCATGTGTGTATAATTGTATATGCTGACTAGACCGTCACATGACACGCCACGGTGACAAAGCCAACTGCCCACGCACCATAGGTGTTATTTGCGCCAGTTTTATGGGGTAAAATACCAGTTTTTATAGTTTAGGGGGTATTAGACGACTCGTTATAGTTCATGGTGAGATATAGATTGTTTTCTTATTATATTAAATATAGTTAAATGGAGCCATCATGTTAATCCTAAAGTATTAGAAATTTCCATGCTAATCAAAATAGAAAATGAAAATTTTATCGACGACAGGGAGACGGGCTCCACAAGCTGAGCATACTTAGTTGGTGTGAGGCCTAGCCACGACCCTTCTCTCTCGGCTAGTTAGTACGTCTTAGGGAAGGCCGGAGGGTAACCGGTGCTACAGGAAAGAGACGTGATGATTTTTATCCTTCTTTAGACCTCCACCGCCGGATAATAGCCTTACTTCCGGTTCTTGTTGCTATCTAGGGGTGAAGGTGATTATAGGAGGAGGACGAGTCTGAAGAGCTCGAGCTTGGTGCAGGTGTTCCTTGGCTACGAGAGGGCAAGAACCCCCTCTTCTAACTACCAGATCCTAAAGTTCGTGAGTGAGTGTGTATGAACTCTACTAAAGTTCTCCGATGATTTTGGGCTCAGGAGGCAGGAGGAGCTTGTTTAGTTCTAGTGTCTGCTTCTCTCTTTGTTGTTGCCCCTTTTATAGGCGAGCCGTATGTGCGCTGTAGATCTCTTGGCGTGTTATTGTGGCATGCGATTCTTTGTTGGCCAATAACTGTATAATTTATGATTTGCGTGATCCTTTGTATGGTCTGCCGGATAATAGTAAGTGCCTATCTGCTCATGTTAATGGACCCCACGTCCTTTTTCTGCCAGGCAACGTGGGCGATTTGACCCATTAGAGTATCTTATGTTGATGCTTTGCGGCATACATGTCTTGGTATCGTGGTTGTGTCGACCTTGAGGTTGCCTCTGCTCAGCGTCCGCTGCGGATAAGGACGCGAGCACACAGTGGTGTAGGCCTCGAGCTTAGGAAGCTCGACTCGGGGTTAGAAGGGGAGATGTGGATGTTATCGTGGTCCCTGGTAGCTGGCGGGAGGCCCCTTTCCTGGGTTGTATTGTCTGGTGGGCTTTGCCTGCCTTAAGTAGACCACGACTGCTCATAAGTCGCCTGTAATTTTACCAACATTTTTATATTGTCGATTATAGTGGGAACGGATTATAACAACTTATATTAAAAAAAAGTGTTTTTATCAACTATAATAAATAAATAATAGAAATATTAGTTCATGTCAACTACAAAGTTAGAAATAGAATCCACATTACAGAAAAAAAACGCGTTCATGACTGATTATGAAACTTGTCGTGCAAATACATGAGACACCATGCTTGTCGATGAAAAAACCCACACAATTGATTAATTAATTAATGGCAAAATCATTTTTATTCATTTTATAAGCGCACCACAAAGGTCATAGGAAAACAAGCGAAAGGACCGAGGCTGGTAAGTAACCCAGCAAGACAAATAAATGAGCCCGATCTCGAATAGTACACCGGTGGTTAAAACGGGATCGAGCGGCACTGCAACCAGCCCCGTGTCCTTGTCCGGGGCGTACGCGGCAGGATCGTCACACCGGGTCCACGCGATCGATCAAGATCCCCAGGAGCGAGCTGCGTGGACGCGACGCATGCAGATGTGCAGGCGCAGACTGGTGCATTGCGCCGCGGCAGCGGTGGGGATGGCCGTGGCACGCACGTACTGGTACGGCGCGCGGCACGGCGATGCCGGATACCTGGACGGAAATAAAGTGGCGCCGTAGCGGTCTTGCGTGCCGCTGCCCGCCGATCCCGGAAAAAAATTTCTATGCGGACTGTCCGCAGTGAGCTCCTTCCGGCTTCCCCCGACTCCCCCCTCCTTGACTCCCCCGATTCCTCTAGGGTTGAGGCCCACCGGCGGCGCCGCCCCTCACCACCGGCCCGCTGCCCACCGAAGGCCATGGAGCCGCCGCCCCTCACCACCGGCTCTCCCCACGACCTTCCGGGCTTTGCCTCCTCCTGCGCCGACGTCGACGCCGTCCTCCTGGGCTTGTCCTCCTCCCTTGTCGACGTCGCCGTCGTCCTCCCCGGTTCCGCTCCTCCCGCGTCGACGACCACCCCGGTTCAGTTTCCTCCCATCGGAGCCGCCGCCTCTCCCTCCCCCACCGTGGGCCGTTGCAGCTTCGTCCCGCCGGAGCCGCTGCCTCTCCTTCCCCCACCATGGGCTGCTGCTAACTGCTTTAGAGTTGTTCTGCCATGTGGAATTGCTGTGTTGCTAAATTGATCTGCAATTGCTCTGTAATTGCCATGTATCTCATGTAATTTTTAGTGTATGTGCATTTTCAGTGTAATATTCAGAAATGTTCATCACTTCATTGTCCAAAAATGCTCAACTGAATACAAAAAATAGCTAATTTTCAGAAATGTTCATCACCTGATCACTTCATTGTACAGGCTTCTCATTTGAGATCAGTGGCACACATTTAGTCAAGTACTGAGAAAGCAATGGATTTTAGAATAATTTGAAACAATTATTTTGGCAATATTTTGTTTGTAGCAATTCTTTTGGCAATGGATTTCAGAATAATTTGAAACCTATGGCTTGTATCTTTGTATCTATGGCTTGTATGAAGAATTCAGTCTTGTACATGGATGCTAAATGGTGCTGAAATCTACTGTATATAGCTGAAATTCTCTGGTTTTGTTATTTTCTGACAGTGATTCATAGATGAATATTCTCATATAGCTTAATCTCATCATTCTGGTTGCATCTATAAGTAGAGAAGGTTATAGATAACAATCATCAGGTTATAGATAACAACAGCTAGTTTGGATTCAACCAACACCACCCTTGAATTTCTGAAGCAAATACATTTCAGTCTGAAGCATATACAAGTGCTACCATTCAGTCTGAAGCATGCACATTTGATCAAGGGACAACATACAAAATACAAAATACATCAAGAAATACAAAAAATACATCAAAATCTCATGCTACATCTAATTCAGAATCTACATATGACCTTAAATATGCATTTCTCAGTACATACATCCAACGAATGGCCTGAAATATGCACTAAAACGATGAAGCGTCACTGCATCAGCCTTTCTTCTTCCAAAGCATCACTACATCACTGCATCTCTTGATGCCACTGCGAAGAGCATAACTTCATCTCTTGAGCTCGTGACGCGGAGGGGGAGAAAGCAGGAGGAGGCCTTTGCCCGGCGGCTCCTCGCTGCTGCCGACCATCGAATTCGCGCTGCCGTCCCCGCCATCTCAGACCGCTTACGCCGTGCCTAGGAGGCCTCTCATCCTCGCCGATGCACATAGGAGGAGAGGGCCGGCGGCGCAACCGGCACTCGGTGGTGTGCGTTGGAGGATAGGGGGCAGGGGCTCCATGGCGGCGGTGAGCGAGCGGAGGCAGTGGCGCTCGTTGGTGCCGGAGGGGCAAGAGACGACGCCGGGGAATTTTTGTTCTAGGGTTATGGTTGAGGAGAGGTAGTTGGTGGGGAATTTTGGGGGCAAGGCAGAGTCTGCGTCCGGTGCTACACTGAGATTCACGTGGCCACGTGTCGCCCATCGAAGGCAGGTCCGCACGAGCCTCAGTCCGCATAGAATTTTTTTTCCCGATCCCACCGCTCGCACGGTCGCGCCATCCATCGCATCCCCCGTGCGCGCACGGCGCACTTACCGCGGCACGCCGAGCGGCCGAGCCGGACGGGACGAGGCGCCGAGAAACGGCACGGGGAAGCCCCGCCCAGGTGGCGCCGGCGCGGTGCCAAGTGGCGAGGTTCTCCCTGGGCCCTGGCCCCTGGCCCCCGGTTTCTTCCATTTTTTGCTGATGAAACGGCTCAGTTACTGCCACGGCTCATCAATACTCCTGAAGCGAAACGGAGCCGTGGTCAGCTGCTGCTGGTTTCCTAGGAAAAAAAATAGACGCGCCAGTGCGTGCGCTAGCCAGTAGCCACCCCCTCGGTCCCTCCCTCTCCCTGCTTCCTTTCCCCGGCTATATAAAGAAGGGCACACGGCACACCCGTCCACCGGGCAACATTAACTCCGTAGTTGAGCTCCACACTCAAGCGCAGAGAGAAGGCGGTGAGGAAGTGGTGGGGAAAGAATGGGTGAGGAGGCCAATTGTTGCAACGCCGTGATGGAGGCCGGCAAGGCCAAGGAGAACGGGCGCGCCGCTGCGGCGGAGCCCAAGGCGAAGGCCGAGGCGGCGCCGGCGGCGGCGGCCGACCCCCGGCTGCAGGGCATCTCCGACGCCATCCGCGTCGTGCCCCACTTCCCCAAGCCAGGTCCGTCGCTTCCCCCTCTCGATTCGACATGCATGCATGGGCTTTCTCCTTGTTGGTCTCATGGTTTGCGGTGGCGCGCGCGCGCTCGCATGCAGGCATCATGTTCAACGACATCACGACGCTGCTGCTGCGCCCCGGGGTGTTCAAGGACGCCGTCGACATCTTCGTCGAGCGCTACCGCGGCATGGGCATCGCCGCCGTCGCCGGTAAGCCCCCCAGCCACCACCGTCTCCTGATCCCTTCTCCCTCTCTGCCATGGCTGAGAGTGAGCTGAGCTGTGGGGTGTGGCCCGTGGGCTCTAAACAGACAGTCACAGAGAAAGAGAGAAAAGATAGAGAGGGGAGCTGTTTGTTCTGAGATTCCGTAATATCTTTGGGGCAGATCTCCCCTGGTCCTTTTGCTCCCCATGCTTGTCGTCGCCCGCGTCGCGGCCGGGTCTACTTCTCCTCCCTCCGCACCGCCTTTTTCCGCGTCGCTCCAGTACGCGGCAGTCTGGCTCACCTCACTCACCCGTCGCCTTTCCTCGGGAGGATAATATCATATCGCCCTCGCGCTTGCAGCGACAATAATACTCCCACGCCACTCTGCCGCCGCCGCCTCTCGTCTCGTCTCGGCTTTGCCAAGCCACCACGCCACTTGGCCGCGCCGCGCAACGCGCAGCTGGAATGGGGAAAAGAAAAACGCCGCGCGCTAGGCCCTGTTCGTGCCACGAAATGGCTGAGCTGAGCTGTGTCGTCGCCCGCGCTATATATAGCACCGGTTTCATGCTCACCGAACGTTTCTTTTTCTTGGGGAAATTTCGTTTTTCTTTTTCTTTTGAAAAATGAAATTTCGTTTTCTACTGCCATGAAAGATCGAAGCTTTGGAATTAATCAGCATGCCTCATTGGCACGTGGGACTTTGCGGCTATGACGGGGTTAGGGTGATATGATTCCCGAAACATTCCATCTTTTCATGGCACCATAGGACTTTTTGCACTTTTTTTTCCTTCTCCTCACCGTCTCTGATGTGCTTCGAAATTTATGCAACCCGAATATTGATTGAAGCACACACGACGAATAAGAAAACGCTTTTATTCGAACGCGGAGTATTTCCTCTCTTTCTTCTGTATATCCAGGCTGCTACGCTGGTGCGGCAAAGCTTGTCATTTTTAATATGCGCGCATGCATGCATGTGGGGGTTATGGAGCTTATAACCTATACATAAGCCAGCATACACTCCCACAGTATAGAATGCCACGGCCATGGTGTCACTCGAGGGCTTTTTGCTATCGCGGGCTCACGGGTCACGGCACCAGCAGTCCAGCACGACCACCACGATCGTTCGGCGCAGCACACGACTACACGAGCTCGCGTTTTTCTTCGGTTTGCCCCATGCCGGCGTCGCGTTTTCCCTCCGCTCAGCGCGGCGCCCGTGGCCGTGGGCCGTGGCCGGAATCTGCCGCATTGAATGGCGTATCGGGGGGCCGCCTGCCACGGGCAGATGAGAGATCTCGCGGTGAGCCACACAACCAGTCCAGGAAGGGCATCGCATCGGCGCGGGGACAGGACGCGGGACCCCGGGGTCCTGCGGATCGGACGGCCGGGAACGCGGCCTGCGCTTGATCGGACGGCCGGGACACCTGCGGCAGTTTTTTCCTCTCTCTTCTCACTCACTCTGATGTCACGCATGTGCCCGATCTGCTGTCGTTTTCACTGGAAAGTACTGCTTCTGAGATTTTGCTTTGCTGTTCGTTGGATACTCTGTCTGGCTCTGTGATTCTTGTTCCTGCTCGCTCTGTTTTTTTTCCCCACTCCCTCTCCCTCCCACAATTATTTTCAGCGCCTTGTTCCTGGCCAGATGAACTTACGTGTCATTCTCTAATCTGTTTTATTAGAATTATTTTTTCCTCCCTCAGATAAGTTGAAGTTATCTTCTGTTCTCGTATTATTTTAGTTGTGTAGGGCTCTCTGAAGACTGAAGCGTGAACCTACTTTAGTACTGTTCCGCTCTCCATGATACACAGTATAGTGAAGCAGTGCTGCTCTGACTTTGTTTGCTATGGTTTCTTCACATTGCACCAGGGATCGAGTCTAGAGGATTTATATTCGGCCCCGCCATTGCGTTAGTCATCGGCGCCAAGTTCATCCCGTTGCGCAAGCCTAGGAAGCTCCCAGGTGAGGCTCCCTTGGTGAAAGTTTGGGTGGGCATCAGGACATCAGCCTTCTTTGCTTGCTCTAAAATCTGTTTCTATTGATTTGTCTAGCTTAGGGCAAGACCAATGCTAGATCATTTTTGTGCCGTTTGTTGTCCTTTTTACTATTTATGGGCTAACCTTTTTCGAAAAAAATACCAGACTATTTCCTAATAACTACATATCTCTTGCATTTTACTCCCGACCTCTTTTCACTATTCACAACCTCATATCTACGTAATTGGGCACAAATGCTAGATCTTTTTGTTCCCAGTGAGGAAGTAGATTTGGTTGGCTTCCAGAGAAAGTGCTTACTCCATAATCAGACACCAGGACACCAAAGTTTCTGCACAATTGCACTAGGCAATCCCTTTGTGCAGCCATGATGAAATCTGAAGAAATCTATAATGCTTTTAGTACCACATCTCTATCTTTCTGCGCTTTTCGTCGCATGTTCTTTTCCACTGATAGATAGTGCAGGATATCGTTTGTTCTGGGTACGATTCCGTGTGGTTTGCTCGTGAAAGTAAAGTAGGCGTTTGCAGTGATCTTAACGTTCGCTTTTGCAAACACATGAAAGGCGAGGTGATCTCCGAGACCTACGTGCTCGAGTACGGGACTGATTGCTTGGAGATGCATGTTGGGGCCATCGAACCCGGCGAGCGTGTGGTGGTCGTTGATGACTTGGTTGCAACTGGTGGGACACTCTGCGCTGCTATAAGGCTTCTCGGTACGTGCTGCTCAAAGACTCTACATTCACATGCAACCCCTGACCAAAAATGCTCTGGTTACTACAAATCTAAAAATGAGATGTGCAATTAGTAGCTGATGGAAATTTAAATGCTTGGAAGAAGAAAAAAAGAGCATGCATTTCATTCATTTCTTACAGGCACATCTCTAATTAATCTCTGTTGCCTGTGCAACCTCAGAGGTTGTTCCCCTCGGACATTCACCGTGAACTGTTCACTGGCCAGGTGGTAACAGTTAGGGCTTTCGATTGTGCCGTGTGATCCCGTGGCATGGTGCAGCAAGCGCTAGTGCATGGCTGTTGCTTCAATGTCATGTTATCCAGTACTTGTCTTGAAACTGTGCGCATGCACCCCCTCCCCCCAACAATGTTTCACACTCTAACCAACTCTAGGACAGCATTTGCTTGTACCAACAGTGCAGTAGTCCTGGAAAGTGATAGCCGAACAGGATTGGCTTTTAGGTGCTAATGGGTAATTGCAAGCTAGGCATCTGCACAACTTTGTGGCAGCCGGTACAGGGCCAACACATGTTTGTTGCTTAATAGGTGAACAGTGTCCTCGATGGGTCGTGTTGCATACTACCTCTGTTCTGAAATATAAGTACTTATTGACTTTTGGTTTTTTCCTTCGACTATTCGTCTTATTCAAAAAATTTGGGCAAACATGTAAAAACAAAAGTCATATTTAAATTATCTTTAGTGATAAAACAAATCACAACAAAAAAAATAATATTTAATTAATTTTTTTGAATTAAGACGAATGGTCAAAAGGGAAAACCAAAAGTCAATAAGTACTTATATTTCAGGACGGAGGGAATAGTTATCTTGTTTTAAGAGATTTTTTTTGGGAGAGAATCTTGTTCGAAGATATGTCCTTTACGGAGGTTATTTGGAGACAAGATTTGATTTTGACGCCACATGTTTCGAGTACTACTACCCAGAGAGCAAGTACTTCTATCTTTTCAGCGATACATTATCACCTTTTTCGCTGTCCCATGCCACTGAACATGCTTATTTTATCTTCGTATTTTGCGCACGCTGTTGTCTAATACAACCCTGACCTTTAGACTCCTTTCTGGGTGAATCTTATCTTGTAATATGAACAATATATTGTCTTTTGGCCTACTTCTCATGCTGCTGAACAACTTGCTTTCCAGAACGTGCTGGAGCTGAGGTGGTTGAATGCGCATGTCTCATTGGGCTCCCCAAATTTAAGGTATACAAAATGTTCTTTCATGAATCCACTTAATCCATTCTAGCTATCGAACAAACTTTTTTTTTTTCCCTGGCTCCATCTCACAGTAGTTGGCATGTATACCTGTACTAGTTTAGTCAGATGGTGTCAGCTTTTGTACACCTCATGTAACCTGTTGATGTTACTTGTATTCAGAATGTGGCCTCGTTTCACAAGCGACCACGAACAACATTGTCTACACTTTCGGCCACAGCGGAGATACTCGTATCAGTACCAGCTTGGCATCTGTAGGCTTGAATGAAACCACTAGTTTGTTAAAAAAAAAAATTAAACCAGTAGCGGAGATACTCATATCAGTGCCAGCTTGGCATCTGTAGGCTTGAATGAAACCACTAGAGAACTGGGCATCTCTTCTCTTTTTCTTCAAAAGCAGAGTGAACAGTTTGAGAAAAAAAAACTAGCCTGCATTATTTGTGCTATCCTAAAAATTTAGAATAAGTTGAGGAATAATGGATAACTTTAACACTAGTTCCGTCTGGTTCACTGGTTGTACTTGTTGCATTTGAAATGGTATGGGAGCACACAAGTTGGAGTATTGCTTGTCGTTGGATTTCTACTAGTCGCCGAGGATGGGAATTTTCAAGTTATGCAGTTGATTGAATTTTTTTCTTTTGAATGTTTTTGGATTACTACTGGTTCAGAAGATAGCGTGCCTTTGGTATGGCTTGAAATTGGTTACTGAGCAGCAACTTCTGTGCAGGATTTCTACAAGCTCAACGGAAAGCCGGTCTATGTGCTGGTGGAGTCCCGCGAATATGAAAAATAAGAAAGTAATAATCAGGTGAGTGACATTGCCTTACTTTCTGCCTCATTCCTTGAAATTTCCCAACAAAGGTGATGGTATTACTCAGCAGTGATTGTGAGCCTATGAATGTGACATTACCCATGATTGTATTTACTTAAACCTTGCTAGAGGCTTGGTGAATTGCTGCCTTATCTTTACTCCTTGCATGCAAGTTCTCGGTTGATTCATGTTTTTACAAACTAAAGTTTTCCACATTGTATGATATGGGGTTTTCGTTTCTTCTGCTCATTTGGTTCGCATCTCGTTTTCTCAGGAATGCACATGGGCACATGGCTTCATTCCTTACTACTGCAAGTGAACCATGGATTGGTATCACAGGTCCGTGGTACTTCAAGGCTAGCTTCTGCGTATTAGAGAGAGGGGGAGAGGAGAGGAGAGGAGAGGAGAGTAGCGATCGAGTGGTGAATGGGTGTAGTCTTGTAGGCTGAGTAGTCTTTTCAGAGTACGGGAGAGTACGGGAGAGCTTGCTGTTCTGTCGGGAACATGATTATTAGCTGAAACAAGAGTTATGTTCTTCCATTGCCGATTACAAATCGCATTGCAGGTGAAAGGAGGATTCTTGCGGCTTTACAGACATGCTTTATGCTTATGTGTTTTGTTAGAGCCTGCCGTGGCTATGCCATCTCATAGCCTAGCAACGATTCGACCCCTCTCAAGACTAACATCTAGCGGAGCTTAAGTTTTCTACATCTATTCACTACAGGAATCAGAAACAGTGTCAACGGCTAAAGCCACCAACACAGGTGTCCATACCTTCGACATAGGTATTTGTCGGTCGACACTGCTCCGTCGACGTAGCGTCGACGACACAGGCTAAATTTATCTGCGGCCCCGCCGATAAAGACATAAGAGGCTTGCCACCTAGGTTAATACTGTGTCGGCGGCCCAACTGACTGTCGACACAAGCTTCCCTTGGCGAAACGAGCGGGGTAACGGCGCTCTGATTAGTGGACCCTATATGTGAATGCTGTCTCGGCACGTGGCAGATAAATGTGGTCGGTTTCATTGAAGGCTGCCGACACAGGACCATTAAGGTGGCCTCGCTGGTTTGCCTTGCTGCCATCTATATTGGTGGCCTAAGCCATGCAGTCGGCATTGGTTCTGTTTGGTGGCCGCCCTGGGGCGCTTTTGGATAGCGTAATGTGGTTGGCTTTGTCCTTGGCCGACGACATAGATAGTTTTGTAGAAATAAAAATTTCTGATAATTGTTGATTAAAGTTCATCTTCAACCTGCAAAAAAACCCAATTCACACTAAATATTCATTCCATAATTCACCCGATTACATACACATAAATAGGTGCTCGATACCACATTTTCGAGCACATGCTGGTCAGAATGGGTTGGGTGCCTGAAGAGGAATGAGTCTGTGTGGTCGGCTTGCTTGATTGCTGCCAACACAGACTACGTAATTGGTACACTCCTAAGCATGGTCCACAAGTCAATTGCACAAACTATTGTGGTTGGTCTTACATTGGCCACCTACATAGAGAACCTATGTCAACGGCATGTGTAATGGCCAACCACATAGATCCCCTTGATAATTGGATAGAGAGGGCATATGCGGTCGTCTGGTTTACGTGGGTGTCTGAGATGTAGCCACCGACATAGATCCTGGTTGTCCTTTCTGTGTGTTTTCCTTTGTTGGCCCCACATGGAAGAGACGTCCCTTTGTCTGCCAAGCGCGACCAAACTTAACTCCGTCTATTCGGAGCGTTAAAGCACCGTCAATGGGAGACACAATGTGGTCGGCTCATATAAGATCGACGACACAGACTTCTTTGACCAACTCAGAAATTTAAATTCCCGGGTGCGCGGATAAGTGATTTGACATGTGTTGGCTGTTTTGTTATGGCCGACCATACAGCTAGCCGTGATGTTATTTTGTGGGCGACTTTTTGTTGGGCTGCCGACATTGGGCTGCCATTGGGATTTTAGCCGTCGACATTGAGTTTCTGGCCGCCCACACTGATTTCGTTTCCTGTAGTGATTAGCCTAATTGTTGCTACAACCTAGGTCATAATCCAACTCAATCTAAAAGACTAGCTTAATAGGTAAGGATGTCTACCTTTTAAGTAGTGTTTTTCTATTATCAATATTTGATGTGGTACTAAGCCTAATAATTCTCTCATCATATGTTGGAACCCATTTGATAACCCTTGTGATCAGAAGATGTTTTGGGTTGACTAACATTGGCTCTGATACTAATTGTTAGAGCCCGATGTGATCATACCATCTCATGTTCTAGGATTGATTCGGTTCAAAACCAAAACCAGTCTTTGGGTTTTGGATGTAAGAATGTCTCCCTATTTTAAAATATACTTTTCTATTAGTGGGAACAAAACTAAAATCTTCGAATGCGGAGTATTCACGTGCACATCAGTCATCACCTGGCATCCGACTGCTTCCTCTCGTTGGAGGATGGTGGGAGGGATGAAAGCAATCCTGCTCTAACGAAGGTTGCAGAGCTTCTGCATGCGAGCTGCATCCGTGCACGTTTGCTCTGCCTTCTTCTCGATCGTTGGTCCAGCCGTCTGGCGATGCAGCATTGCAGGCCTCGATCGCCGGGCACCCTGTCGCACTGGAGAGTGGAGACCCCGTCCCCGTGCGCGCGTCCACGTAAAATGTCGAGGCTTCGTGCGTGTCACCTCAGTCACATACACACATAGAGGTACGCTACCCTCCACCTCCATGCACGCGCCCCGCTCTGCTCTCTCTCGATCTCTCTCAGCGTCGGCGTCTCGTCACATCTCGATCGAATCGGCCGCAGGCGTTGCCGGGCCGCGCGGGGCAGAGCCTAAACCCTACAGGAGTCCCCGTCCGGCGACCGGCCGGCGTGCCCTGCGGCCGCTCGTGCTCGTGCCTGCGTTTGCCCTCGTCTGGTTCCCGACTTGGGGCTTGAGCGGCTGCCGCGGCGACGGTGACGGTGGCGCCGTGGTGGTGGCATCTGCGGCGCGGCAACTTTCCCGGCGTCAAAGCTTGGCCACCGGGCACCAGCGGAGGCTGAGCTAGCTACCAGTGGGTTAACGTGGGGAGTGGCAGTGTTGCACGTTGCTGCAGTGGGACTGGCCGCATGTGGATGTGGTGCCCGTGCCTGCCACTGCCACCGGCAGTGGCTGGATTGGGAGGTGACGCACCTGGGAATGGGGGATCGGCTCTAGGTGACCTGGGGTGCGTGTGCTGCTGCGAGAGGATACGGTAGCTCGTCAGGTGGTGGTGCTATTTGTTGGGAGCGTCTCATTGTAGACTGGATGAACGAGGATAGATCTCCCTTGTGCCACCACCGAAAATTAGGTATAGATTGATCTGGTCAGATATAGGCTCGATCCAACCTGTTTTGGTCCGTGTTGGAAATGCATAACATGGCTCTGACGATCCAATCCAGCCCATCGAGACCTGGGGTCCTCTAGATGGTTTGGAGGCGTGAGTTTGAGGAGATAGCCTTAATAGTTGTGTAGCTCTCAAATTGGTATACAAGGTCCCATAGTTCACTCTACTAAAGCGATGAAAAATTAGAGAGAAGATGAGGCGGTAGGCTTGAGGCCTTGAGCGAGAGTTGACCCTTGTGTGCAAAGGGTTGTCTCATCATGGAGTATGAGTTCGGCTCCGAAGGTTGAAAAATCGCATTTCCCTCCTTTGGCTCTCTTTGATGGCTTGTTTAGTTCTAGTTTTTGTTGGGATTGTAATTTTTATTATTTTTGTATAGACATTCACTTTAATTTTTCAAAATAATTTTTTAAAGATTTTGTAGGATTTTTCTCAAAGATGTCAATTTTTTTAATAATTTATTTAGCCTTTTCATACCACTTTCAAAGGTGGTCAAATTTTCCCGACTACAACTAAACTAAAACTAAACAAGCCATCAAAGAGGGCCTTTATCTCTTGTCCTTCAATTTTCGCATTTACATTCATAGTTGTTCTCGGTGTTTCTTTTTGCTTGTTATTAGTCTAGTTGTGGATCCCTTTTAACTTTGACTATTTTCCTTACTTGAACAAAAAAAAAATGCTTATTCACCCTCTCTATGCCAAATAGATCCTTTCTGATATGATGGTAGAGAGGTGGGCTCGCTAGAGAGGAAACTGACCACACCTCGAGCATGGAGGAGGTGAGCTAGAGTGGATGAGTGACCATCAAACGACCAACGAGCTCAATTTGTCTTATGCTAGTGACTAAGCAAAGGAAGCGCCAATGGTGTGGATAAGAACAGTGAGGGTCGGAGACGGTGATTGTGATGATGACGTATAGATAAGGACAACGTCATGCTTAACAGCCCACGGAGAGGATACATGCGCGCACACACACGTGTGAGATAATGACTAGGGAGATAAGAGAAAAAAAGGGAGGGGATCGAGAGACTGTCACACAAGAACTAGATCACGATCATGTGGAATGCCACTCAACAGTAGGGACGGAAGCTAAAAATAATGGATTTTTTTCATGAGTGCCATTACAAAGTTGCATTTATTTAGATTTGCCATTATAAAATGCATATTCTTATTCATGCCATTCTTTTTGCAATTATCTATCAAGGATGCCATTGTCAGGGTTTTTCAAGCTTTTCTAGTATATACGAGGTTCAAATACATGACGAAATAGGGGAATATGGCCCTGACAGGTAGGCCCCACCTGTCATTCTCAAAATAGTGCCTTCTTCTACCTCCCTCCTCCTCCTCCCCCCTCTCTCCCCCCATCTATCTCGAACAGCAACCGGCAGCGAGCTCCGGCGACCCCTCCAGACCGGTGGCGAGCTCCCCGACAGCCGCCTCCTCCTTCGGCCAGCTCGCGGGCATGCTGCCGCCGCTGTAGCTCGCGCGTCGTCGCACTGCTCGCCGCCGCCGCCGCATCTCGCCGCCACCGCTGCATCTCGCGCCGGCGCTGCAGTTCCTCGCAGCCGCTGCATATCGCCGTCGCTGCCGCCGCATATCGCCGTCGCTGCCGCCGCCGCATCTTGCCGGCCATGGAGAAGAAAGAGAAGAGAAGGGGAGAGGTAGAGGAAGAAGGAGGAAGAAGATGACGAGAGGATGACATACGGGTCCCACCTGGCAGGAACGTATTTTAATCATATTTGATTTAGTGTACGTTGTAAATCCTCCGAAATGCCCGAAAATGGCATGGGTGAGATTAGATAGCAAAAATAATGGCATCAATAACAATATCAACTTTGTAATGGCAAAACTGAAGAATCGCAACTTTGTAATGGCACTCATGAAAAAAACCCAAAAATAATAGGACGGGCTGAAGTTTAGCTCAAAGCCCAAGTCTGAAGTTTAACCTCTTTTTCCCTTCTATTTTACGCTAAAATTTATAGGTGAGTTTAAGGCTAGACTCCACTGTTATAAATAATGCAGGTGGAGCTAGAGCCTCCTAACCCAATGCTAGATCTTCCCCTGCTCAATAGAAACCATACAAATCATCATCTGGCCGGTCAAAAGGAATAAAACTAGCATGGTTTTAACTTAAGGGACTATAGACCACATGGTTGGGGATATAGTTAAAGACCAAAACAACATCTTTTATTTACCTTTTTTTGAAAGTGTTATTTCTAATGAATCCAACCATACGTATTTCTTCTGCCAACCTCTTGGCTTCGTTGCTAAATACCCCATCTTTTTTTTTACGCTTTTTACTTTTGAACACGACTTTAACCATTTGTCTTAGCGCAAACATGCAAAAAAATAAGTCATGTTTCAAGTACCTTTATTAATAAAACAATCACAACAAAATAAATACTATTTACATTAAATTTTTTTAATAAAATGAATGATCGAATACGTGCCCAAAAAATAAAAAAGTCAAATATAAAAGAACGAAAGGAATACATTGTTCACCGGGGGCAAATTTGTTGTCTTAGAACCCGCAAATTTGTTTGGCAGCTATCACCGAGAGCATGATTTACACTTTGTACTCGGGTTTTATAAAGCTAAACATTGTAGGAGTACCTTAAATTTGAAAACGCTGAAAATTCAAATTTAAAACTGGGTAAATAAATAAAAAATATATAGGATTAATGTATTTAAAGATTTTGATGCAATTTTTTTTGGGAAAAAACATCGATTTTACTTAGGACTTAAAATTTTGAATGTGTCACGATTTGGGGGATTTTATTTTAAATGGCCGTTGATTTCTTAATTCGTTAGAATTTCGTTGATTTCTGCTCATGAAACAAAAAACTACCGCCGAAAGGGAACCGGCCCTAAAGTGATTTTTTTTTTAGCCAAACCTAAAGGGAATTGAAACCTCTCACACTTCACCAAGTGCTAGCGATTCTCTTTATTTTCTTGGCAAAAGACACAATTAAGCAGGAATCAAGGAGATTTGTAAAAGGAGAGTTTGGGGGAATTTTAATAAAAATATAATATGTAAATAAAAAATTGAATTTTATATTACAAAAACTTTTTAAAACAAACTCCGCCATCCGATGCGACGGATACGACAACGTGTAGCCGCGTCCGCCACACTGTGTGTTGGACAATGCCTAAGACGGCGGGTGCTACATCAAGTGGCGGATAAGACGGGTATTTCTGTAAATTTGGTCCTCGTTCTTTTCAACTTTAATTAAATTAAACTAAATTAAAATTTAGCTTGTTATTTTTGTATAACCCAAATGATGTTGTGATTTGTAGTTATTTTTGTATGGTTTTAAATAGCTCTTTTTAGAGTTTGTAAATAATAT
The DNA here is from genome assembly GCA_005191435.1 of Raddia distichophylla. Classification (NCBI taxonomy): domain Eukaryota; kingdom Viridiplantae; phylum Streptophyta; class Magnoliopsida; order Poales; family Poaceae; genus Raddia; species Raddia distichophylla. The sequence goes on from SPJY01014460.1 coordinate 942,260, forward strand.
TTTTCATATTTTTTTGACTTTTCAAGGACTCTCTTGGGAGGGTTACAATTTTTTCAGGTTAAAATTGTTCAACTATTTGTGTCGAAAAAACAAGATCATGATGTACAAATTTAAAATTTTTATGTAAATATTTTTTAAAATATCCGAGTTCCAGGTTTATGCCATATGTTGCAAGCGTCACATCCACAAACGGTGATCATCTCTGCAGCGAGTACTACGAGCTGGTTGTTTTCACCGTATGTAAAACCGCCAACATCCAACCTTCGACGCAGAGCTGCAGTACAATCGAGATGCAGTTCATTAAACCGAGCAAATTTAACACTAATTATATAAAAAAGGGATTGACTATTCAACAGTCAGCTTTTTTTTTTTAAACCATCAGTCGATTTTCTGGACCGTTGGATTGAGATCCAACGGCCCAGATCAACCCGCACCCCACTCTCTCTCTCTCTTACTTCCCCTTTTCCCCTCCCCCAAGGATCGAATGTTTTAACACGCTCTTTAAAAAGGGAGCGTATCCGGTGCAATCGGGGTTCCCGTGCAATCTCCGTGCAACCCAACTAACAAAAGTCATGAAAAATTCTGAAAAACATCATACACGTACTTCAAGTCATACTCCACCTATATATAAAATTTTAAGTTCAAATTCGTTAAATTTTAGCAGTAACAAAAAAGAGAAAGGGGGCGACTACGGATCGGACATCCGTTCGGCCGGCCCGCCGAACGGACGCCCGGCGTAGCCCATGCGCGGCCTTGTCCCCCGACACAGCCAGCCGTCCGCGGAACAAAAATTTGCGCATTCTCGTTCCAGATCACTCGCTTTTGTTCCAGCGCTAAAAAGAAAGCAACACCACAGCGAGCAGTAGCACTCCCTCAGCCATGCATGCGCTGACGTCAGCGCCGAAGTCAGCGAAGATTCCTCCTTTTCGTTTTTCTTTAAACAGCGATTACTTTTGACTGGTAGCTCCAATCGACAAACCGTTTTCACCAACGTGTTCCTGACATTTTTACGAACAAAACAAGACCAATGTTGCTATGTTAAAATTTTTTGGAACAATTTGCATATACTATGGAACAATTATTTTGGCCTGTTGGAACAATATGTCCAATTTGATGGAACGTTTTGCTATTTGGTCTGCTGGAACAAATGTACTAAAGTCATTTGGAACAAAAATACGTCTAGTCTTGTGGAACAAGCTAGCTTACCTTATTGGAACAACGTATTTGGTCTCCTGTGACAATAGGCTAAACCCCCTAATTGGAACAAGAAATGTCTAGTTTTCTGATGGAACAACTTGTATACCTGTCGAAACAATATATTTGCCTCGTGGAACAATTGTATTTGCCTATGAGAACAATCATATTTGCCTAAACCCCCATTGGAACAAAAAAAAATGACTAGTTCTGGTGAAACAATTTATATACCTGTTGGAATAATATATTTGCTACGTGGAACAATTGTATTTGTCTATAAGACCAATTGTATTAGCCTGCTGGAACAGTAGTATTTGCCTTTGGGAACAGTTATATTTGCCTTTGGGAACAATTATATTTTTCTTGTGGAACAGTTACATTTGCTATATTTACCTGTGGGAACAGAAAACACACACTTCTGGAACAAAAAGAAACAATGATGGAACAACATGTTGCATATCTGGAACAAAAACGCACACTGCTGGGACAAAAAAAATGATGGAACATGTTATATAAGTGGAACAGAAAACACACTTCTGAAACAAGGAAAAAAATGATGGAACAACAGGTTATACATGTGGGACAAAAAACACACGCTATTGAAACAAAAAAAATAAAGGAACAACATGTTATATGTGTGGAACAAAAACACACACTGCTGGAACAAAAAAATAGTGATGGAACATCAGGTTATATATGTGGAACAGAAAAAAAACTAGTGAAAAAAATGGAAATAATTATATTTGCCTCGTGGAACAATTATTTTTGTCTATGAGAACAATTATATTTGCTTCGTGGAACAATTAAATTTGCATGCACCCAGGAACCTATATTTGCGTTTGAAAACAATTGTATTTGCCTCGTGGAACAATTATATCTGTCTATGAAAACAATTGTATTTGCCCCCCAACTGGAACAGTTGAGCTTTGCCTATTGGAACAGTACCTTTTGCCTTCTAGAACTATAACTTTTGCCTTCTGGAACAATATATCTTGCCTGCTGGAACAATGAGTCTAGCCTCCCAGAACAATGAGTCTTACCTGCTGGAACAACTTATATACCTATTGAAACAATGTATTTGGCCTGCTGGAACAATAGGCTAAACCCAATTGGAACAATGTATTTGGTCTGATGGAACAATAATTTTTTTCTACTGGAACAATAATTTTTGCCTACTGGAAAACAGCAAGGTTTGCCTACTAGAACAATAATTTTTGCCTGCTGGAACAATAAAAGTTGCCTAATGGAAGAATAAAGTTTGTCCTACTGGAACAGTTGAACTTTGCCTACTGGAACAATAACTTTTGCGTTCTGAAACAATAACTTTTGCCTTCTAAAACAAATAAAGGTTTTACCTACTAAAACAATAAAGTTTGCCCTAACGGAACAGTTGAGCTTGCCTACAGGAACAATAACTTTTGCCTTCTGGAACAATAGCTTTTGCCTTCTGGAACAAAACAGGTTTTGCCTACTGGAACAATAAGATTTGCCTACTGGAACAACAAGGTTTGTCTACTGGAACAATAATTTTTGTCTACTGGAAAACAGTAAGGTTTGCCTACTGGAACAATAATTTTTGCCTGCTGGGACAACAAGGTTTGCCTGCTGGAACAATAAAAGTTGCCTAATGGAAGAATAAGGTTTATTCTACTAGAACCGTTGAACTTTGCCTACTGCAACTGTGAGCATCTTTGAGCCATAATTTTTATTAGTGGCATTGATGACAAAAATAATTAATACAAGGTGCTAGGGGGTTTTTGGACTTCTCGGAACCCTAGCGAAGACTCGGCGTTTTTGCAAAACCCTAACCTGAAGGACGACAAATTTGTGAGCTGCTCAGAGATTTCAGTGCGTGACCGGACGAGAGAAGAGGTCATGTATAGATTAGGAGTAGTTAGGTTTATTTCCTGTTTTTCGTCGGATTTTAAAAGGGGTTCGAATATCTCGGACTATGCCGGATCTTTGCGAATTCTTTCAAACTCGGTTTCCGTAGTCCACCTCTTATAAAAATACCCAAATATACTCTTGTGAGATTTCTAGAGAGAGAGAGAAAAATCCACATATTTTTCCCCTCACTTTTAGCCGAAAAATCCCCTCTGTCGGACGGCGTCTGGAAATTCCAGACGGCGTCCGACCAGCCCAAAAATCCGAAACAGTACTCTCTGTCGGACGGCGTCCGGTTGTTACCGGACGGCGTCCGATAAAGTTCAAAAACTGGGTTTTCTCGCTATC
>SPJY01014460.1:946047-978956 GCA_005191435.1 Raddia distichophylla
GCCCTAACGGAACAGTTGAGCTTGCCTACAGGAACAATAACTTTTGCCTTCTGGAACAAAAAAGGTTTTGCCTACTGGAACAATAAAGTTTGCCTACTGAAATAATGAAGGTTGCCTATTGGAACAATGAGTTTGACTTATCTGATGAAGTGATTTGCCAAATTAGAGATTAATTTGGTGGAGAAAAGAAAGAAAAAACAAGATATATGTGTACATATACATACAGATGCCTGTGTATACATGTACGCATGCATACGTGAGGAGAGTTGCATGCATGGCATGCTAACTATTCGATTGGCTAGCTAGTGGGGCCAACGTAGGTATGCTGGTTCCATGCAGTACGCACAGTGAGCGACATGCAAGGCACAACGACGGGAGGCAGAGAAAAAAGCGCTCACGCGTGTAACGTGGGCTGGGCCGCGAGCCATCGTTCGATCATGACGGACGTTCGATACGAAGCATTTTCCAAAGAGAAAATTCTGACAGATTTTTTAGTATAAATCTGTCAGAATTTTTCTCTTTTTTGCTGTGCTTTAAATATAATGACTTTGAACATAAAATTTTATATATAGGTGGAGTATGACTTGAAGTATATGTATGATTTTTTTCAGAATTTTTTATGACATTTGCTAATTGGGTTGCACGGAGATTGCATGGAAACCCCGATTGCACCTGATACGTTCTCCTTTAAAAATGTGTCATTCAAATAGTAAGGATGTATATCCCTCAAATAAGCATGTATTGAGATGAGGAGGACGAGGAGGTGATTGTGGTGTTGACGTACAGACTAGCAGAATGCCAGGCTAGCAGCTTTGAGGATACAATGACTAGGGAGATAAGAGAAATGAGGGAGGGAATGAGAGGCTGTCACGTGACCCGTATTTGGATGTGTTATGTATTGTGTCAAATATATGTACAAATAGGTTACATGGACTATGTGTTGTAATAGGCATGGTTGATTTAGAGTTGGAGTTTGACTCTAGCTAGGTCTTCAATATATAAAGGGAGACATCCCTGATGTAATCTGGTGAACGATTTCGTAATAGTAGAGTAGGTATGACGAGGTCAGCGGCCAGCATGTGGCTGTGACATGTGCAGCCGGTATGCTACGGTATTATGAGAAAGCCGAACTGCATTAACAAATATCGTATCTCCTGGTGTCGTTCGTGATCTTACATCGGCGCATATACTAACAGGATGAGAAATGTATTAGAAATAAATAGCTGAAAAGTGAGAAAGGAGAGACATCACAAATACATGCCCCTCTTCTCTACCATGCAAGAACTAGGCCATGATTATGTGGAACTAGCGGAGCTCACGCGCTTCGCGCGTGGGAGAAGCCCCGTGTGGCTTTGCAATGGAGAGCACCATCTTTTCATAAGGCAACTCTATAGCCAATATATACAATTCACCAACAAAATCATGCAACTAATGGTTGTACAGTAAAAATATCATTGCTATGCAACTTAATTCACATAAATGCAAATCTGAATCGAATAGGCTGGAGGAATCTTTCTAGAATAAATATGTTGCATGCCTCCCAAATAAGGTAGAAATCTAAGCAAATCTACTATATCAATGAGGTAGATGGAAATATGACAGGATCATATCACAGAAGCAATAGTGCACACTAAAATAATTACGTCAAATTTTCATTATTTAAAGATGGAGATCTTGTGCAATTCTTTCTCTAGGATCTCATAGACTTGTTGAGACAGCCCTGACGTGAAAAGGGTTCTGAACAGAAGACTCCAGCATAAAAACATTCATAGCAACTGCGTGAGAACTAACCAATAAATGTCATTTTTTAGAGATGATATATATCACAGCTTGAATATAGGGTTTTCGGATATACGTAGTAAAAAACAGACTCTTCAAAAGGGAAAATATATTAATAGCTAGTAAATCAACTTTAGGCAGCTAGATTGAGCCCACAACCCACATTTTCCTCTAACCATAAACTATCCCTGAAGCAAAAGATTGAAAAATCAACGGGTTCAAGCATGCAAGGATGAATGAGGAAATCATAGTAGAGATATGACTGTATAAGGTAGCAAATTTTTAACCAATTAGTCAAAGGTAAATGTGCAGCCACATGAGGAGCTTGAAGAACAAATGGAAACAGATGCACATCACTACTTTAGTAGCCAACCAAAGGTGAATGCATGAACAATATCAATCTAACATAACAATTTAGTAAATCTCTTTATGGGCTGCATTTTTTAGAGATGGAGATCACAGGTTTAAACAACTTCCCGTGACATGCACAGAGCTGAAGAAGATGAGCTTGGAACATCTTACCTCCATCTAAAAACTATAAGTAACAATACCTGAAAGTGTTCATAAGAGAGGAAAACAGCAGAGCAAGATAAACAAACCTTCTGTACGCATATAGTAATCAAGATGGATCAATTTTTCTTATGTTCTTATCCCAAAAATTAAAGATCTGAAATTAGATCAAATTCTTTAATTGTTGGCAATTCTATTACATACAGATCATCATGTATATTTTGTTTCTTTCCAACCTGATTACATTGCATTGGCTTGACAAAAGAATAACTTTCATGGAAAAGTAACAAAAAGGTAACCAACAAATGAGAGCAGTTGTTAAGACATAAACTGATTCATCTGAATTATCACAAAATCTATTGTTAATTACAACACAGTGGTGAAACCATTAGATAAGCAAGAAACCTGGCTGAATTGAAAATAAACATATGATGTTCATACAAAGGGTGAGAAAAAGAAATGAGACCTTATTTTTAGATTATTTTAAACACTAAACTATACATATTGGCTGCAGTTCTTCTTCATTGTCTCGAACAGATGAGCCAATCTTACAATTAATAAGAAAAAGATAAATATTATCTTGCAATCCATGTGTGATTAAGTACAATAACTCAATTGCTAGGGGGAAAGTAAACACAGGGTGCATAAAAACAAATAGAACAAATAAAAATAGAAGATTCGCTCTATATATGCAATCGATCTTTGGTCTAATGGAGGATGCAGGAATGGACTTCCCAAGACGACGTTAACCGGTAGCGAGACAGTAGGAGATGAAGCCGGGACGACGGCGCCATAGCCGGAGATGAAAATGGGAGGCGTTGTTGTTGTAGAAAAGAGGGGGGGCGGCTAGGGTCAATGCCCACCAGAATACCCACCATCGACGGATCCACCGAGACCGAGGCTCGCTGCCACCGGATCTGGCCATCCCAGAGGCCATTGCGGGATGGGGCTCAGCAGGGAGGAGGAGGAGGCGGCGGCGACGGGCCAATGGACGGGGGGGAGACGACAATGCCTTAGGAAAGGAGAAGAGGAGGAGCAAGAGGGCTGAGCAATGGGGGGCGGGGGAGCAAGGGCAGGGACGTGGGTAGCGCCCAGGACCACGGCGGCGATGGGGGGAGACAGAGGCGGCGATTTGGTGGGGAAGAGGAAGAGGGGACGAAAGTGCGGGAGTGGAGAGGCGAGGCGCGGGCCCGTGGGCCGGGGGAGCTAGGGCACAGGGGATGGTCCGTCGGGTTATATGCGATGGCAAAGGTGGGTAATTTGTATAGAACTCCAGGTGTATCTACAAGAGCAAAAAGGGCTCAGCTGCAAGCTGCGGAAAACGATAGGGGTGTGGACGGAAATGGTCAGGGGATAAGAAACACTAAACAGGGATCCATATGCGAATGAATGAGTACCTGCGCATAAAATCGAAAAGTACAAGGGTTTTTTTTGCAAGTCTGTCCCCCCGGGAGGGGCCGAATCGGGCGGCTGAGACGGGGTGCACGCGGTGCGATCGGACGGCTGAGATTTTGCGGGCGACGTGGGCACGCGAGGGTGAGCCTTAGGGAGGCGCTATATAGCGCCGCAGGCAAATTTATAGATAGATGTTGTGCACTAGATCGAGTTCTTTTGATGTACAATTGTATGTATGTGTCCGGAGAAGTTTTCGAGACGATGTCAACGTGGATGTATCTAATAGCATATTTTTACAGCAGACATTAACAAATATATACTAGGTTGTTAGCATAATTTAGATTGAACCGTTCATTTAGAGAGCCTTCTAAACAAAATATATACTAACACAAGGTTCATATTCACTAACACTAATATGTACCGTAAAATTTCTCATCAATAAGATCGAGACGTGCTCAAGGAGGATAATAATTTATGTGGCCATGTGAAAGTAAAAACTAGGCTTTGCAATGCATAGCGTGCGTGTCGAACTTTTCTTTTTATATAATGGAATAGATTCGGCCTTTTTACGTCCAAAGATGAACACAACCTACACCAATTAGGCTCTGCAATGCATAGCGTGCGTGTCGAACTTTTCTTTTTAGATAATTGAATAGATTCGGCCTTTTACGTTCAAAGATGCACACAACCTACACCAATTAATATTTGAAATTATTACAAGACCATTTAACGTCACCTGAGGGTAGCAGAATTTTTTGAAAAAGAGAGAAGTCTACGAAGTAATTCTATTATTAAATCTCCAGCCAAGTGAAAGCTAATGTAGTCATTGCCGCAACTTCCAATGATTGGGCAACCTGGTGGAATATCTTTTTCATCCTCCTGCTGTAACAATGTCCAATGCCAAAGCCAATATGAAGTTCCGAAGATTACAAGTAGGAAAATAACATTTCTTTTTTAAAAAATAAACAATGTCATTGTGCCAGAGTCAAATGCCCCCCTCAAAAAAAAAAAAAAAGCTACACTCACTCGAATACGTTTGATATCCTTTCGAATCATCTCAAAAATCAGTTTCCCATAATATATTGAACACTCATAGGCCTCTTCAAACCTAGGACAATTTAAATTAGACGCCAAGCGGACCAAGTTATCTGGCAAAAAAAAAGAAAAACCGTTGAACATTTTCCTTCTCATAACAGAACCAACAAGTTCAAGATTCTCTTTTTTACTCCATAAGATAACTGCGACCCAACGACAGCCCAAGCCCAAGCCCGGCCCGGCCTGCATGCGTACGGCGCACCTGCGGCCTTCCGGAGGTTTCCTCCCCGCGGCGGTGGCGGCGGCTCCTCCCCGCGTCCTGACAGCAAAGGCTCCTCCCGTTTTCCCGTCCCCGCATCCGGCAAACACAAAACAAGGGGGATAAATATCCCGGGACCTCGCCGCCGCCGCCCGCCCGCCACGTGCGCCCCCTCCTGACCGCCTCCTCCTTCCTCCTCCTCCTCCTCCTCTCCCCTCCTATTAGAACCCTCCCCTCCTCCGCTCCCACCCAAGCCGCCGGCTGACGACTGCGGCTGGACTCTCGAGGTCGAAGGCGTTGTCTCTAAGTAGCGAGGTAGCTGTTCTTCTTGGACTGTATCGGTGGAAAGGTCGCGCCTTTTTCTCCTGTAGAATCTCTGGGTTTTATTTTGGGGATTATGATCTGTTCCTCACGGATTCTGATTGCCGAAATCGCCTTCAGAGGCTAGAGTTCGCCTGCTTTTCTTCTGTTCGACTGTTTTTTTTCTTTTTGTGGTTGTCTGTGCGCGAAAGCTACGGCAATCCTCGGCGAGGTTTGCCGTTGTTTTCTTGGATGTTCCTTTCATCCCGATATTTGTATGTACTGGGTCCCTCTCATGAGCTGATGCCTGATGCTGGCTGGCTTGTGTTGAATTTGGATAAATGTTTTTGAGTTTTTTTCATTGGTGTTCTTGGAGTAGCTTCTGGTGGCCTCGAATCACCCGAAGCTTTTGTCTCTGGACTCATGGATTAGCGTTAGAAGGAACCGGAGATTTCGATACTTCCCGAAAGAAAGGTTCGGCACCTTGCCCCTCGCCTGATACTTGTCGTCATTTTGGCTTAATGCGTTTCAGGTTTCCCCGTCACACGCATCCCTTCTTGGCAAAGTTAGGTGTGAGTTTCTGGATCGAAAGTTGCTGGCTGCAGCAAATTTTTGCATCTAGGAACTCCCTTGATATATCTGTTTGTGCGCTTCCTGTACTTATTAGCTCTTTAGCAGTTCTTATGCATCCTTCTTGATCACAGTTCTTGCCTTTCATTTATGTTCTTTTTGAGATGAGTTTTGTTGAGCGATTGTTTTTTTAACCTTTCGATTACTCCATCCGACTGTCGTCTTTGTTTGGGAGCTATTTTTGCGGGTTTTTCTTCTATATTTTAGTTGATGTCGGGCCTTTAAAACAGTACCATAAAAATACCATCCTTTTGCAGTTCTTATGCAAGCTTCTAGATCGCATTATTGATAATTTCTGCTCACCCTATGCTTTGTGGTTTGTATGTGCTATGCTATCATATGGTTCAGTTTAGCGTACGTCTCCTGAACTGCTCTACTTTTACAGGACTCGTACTGTCTTGGTGATCTTAAAATGGTTTGTTTCCGGCCAATGAGTGAGCAGTTGAACAATTCGTTCAACGGCCTCATGGTTTCTGGAGACGGTGAGAATGGACAGGCACAGAATGGTGGAACAGGGACCACCCTGTCAGGTTGGAAGGACCTTCCCATGGAGCTGCTCATGAGGATTATATCGGTAGCTGGAGATGATAGGATGGTCATCGTGGCCTCTGGTGTTTGCACTGGGTGGCGTGATGCCTTAGAATGGGGAATAACTAATCTTTCCCTCTCATGGTGAGTAATCTTCCTTGACCTCTGATATTTGAAGACGATTCACCAAATATTTGGTTTCTGATATTGTCATCCTCTGTATAACCGAGCATTGAAGACGTATTAAGATTGGTTTCAATATCTCCAGTTTGTGATATAGGTTGAAGTTTCTGATATAATCATGGGATGCTACTTGCAGCACTGCTAATCACTAAATTAGCTGGCTAGATCCTTGTGTTGCTTATAATCATACATTGTATGATAGGACGGAACTGCAAGTATGAAAATTTGACAGTCAGTTTGTTTGGATCTTTTGAGTTTGAATATAAGTTATGTAAGGCATACTATTGTGCTACACAGGTTGACATGTTGCTTCCACTAAATTTTCAATGTGTAGCACTCACATAGTAATATAGTATGGCATACAAAATACACGTAGTTGCAATGCGAAGTGAATTGTATTTGGAGATCCAATTATGTGGAGGAATTCTTGCTTTGTTTGGAGTTAGCATTCATGGAAGTCATGTAGCGAACATTTTTCGATTAAATATATTTTTTAAAATATTTTTTGCAATAACATCTGACCTAACTTATTGAAAAATTTGCATTGCTTGCCACTCCATCATTGGTGCCATGGCACGCCAAACTCAAGCTTAACTTATTTGTTCGAAAATAAATGACCTCTCTGGCCACACCACCAGCAGCCAAAATTAGATGATAATGTACAAATACAAATTCTTAGTTCCAAAATATTTTGTATGTTTTGTTCTAGACCCTATGTGATGACTACAAAACCTGTTCCTTCTTAACAATGTTTTGAATTTTAATGATTGACTGAAGGTGATTCCATTTTCAGGTGCAAGGATCACATGAATGAGTTAGTGATTTCACTGGCTCACAAAATCACAAAACTTCAAGTCCTTTCTCTACGACAAATCAAACCTCAGCTTGAAGACAGTGCAGTGGAGGCTGTAGCAAACTATTGTCATGATTTACGTGAGTTGGATCTTAGCAGAAGCTTTAGGCTTAGTGATCGATCTTTGTATGCTCTGGCACATGGTTGCCCTCGTCTTACGAGGCTCAACATTAGTGGATGCTCCAATTTTAGTGACGCTGCTTTGGCCTACCTCACTAGTCAATGCAAGAATCTCAAGTGCTTGAATCTTTGCGGGTGTGTGAGGGCAGCTTCTGACAGAGCATTGCAGGTACTTACGTTGCTATAGCATAGTTTGCATGAACTTCTATTTTAATCTCTATAATCTTGATGCAGGCCATTGCATGTAACTGTGGCCAGCTGCAATCTTTAAACCTAGGTTGGTGTGATAGTATCACTGACAAGGGAGTGACAAGCTTGGCATCAGGATGTCCTGAACTTAGGGCAGTGGACTTGTGTGGTTGTGTTCTTATAACAGGTACTTTCAATATTTATGTTTGATACGGATATCTGATATTCCACGGTTTACACAACATTGCTGCTCATTATGTTGCTAGAATGAATGAAACCAGTGCTAGTGCTTTGCTTATCCGCAATTTAGCTATCCATAATCTGTGTGCTTTTCTTTTTGGCTAAGATTATGCATGCTCACCAAAACAAAAAGAAAAGCATCAGCAGTAATGTTGGCTTTGTATGATGTTAATATTTTGGAATCATGTTGTTTTAATGCTCAAGCCATTCGATATGCCGTTATTGTCATAGGTGGTGAATCTTTGTTAGGTGCATCTTTTATAAGTTGATATATAATCCATTGTTATCTAGGATTGAACATTGTTTCTCCTAAGTGCATTGCTTCTGGATGCTTTCGCTTTGCCATGCTGGTCAATCTGAAACACACCCATTTCTCAATCTGCAGATGAGAGTGTGGTTGCACTTGCAAACGGGTGCCCTCACCTGCGTTCTCTGGGCCTGTACTACTGCCAGAACATCACCGACCGGGCCATGTACTCCCTCGCAAACAGCCGCGTGAAGAGCAAAGGCCGGAGCTGGGACTCAGCTGCAAAGAGCAGCGGTGGTCGCAACCGCGACGACAAGGATGGCCTTGCGAACCTGAACATCAGCCAGTGCACCGCACTGACGCCCCTGGCCGTCCAGGCGGTGTGCGACTCCTTCCCAGCGCTGCACACATGCCCAGAGAGACACTCCCTCATCATCAGCGGCTGCCTGAGCCTGACCTCTGTCCACTGCGCCTGCGCCCTTCACCCGCACCGCGCCATCCTGTCCAACCATGTTTACTGAGTTTGTAAGCTCTTCTTGTATAATCTTGCAGAGGGCTGTGTACATAAACCCCCAGCTTTGCTGGGTGCACTAGACAGACAGTGGGCTGTTGCTGTTGAGTCTGTTACCAGTATGCACTAGACAGACAGTGGGCTTGCAAACTAGGTGGGTGATGAGAATCTGGGAGGAATGCCTTCCCATAACACTTCGGTTAGAGATTTTAAACTAGGTGGATCTTTATCTAGAAGAACGTATGAGCTTGCTTTGCGTGCAAGTTTATATATAAACCAAATGATGCAGTAGATTGTAGTTGATTTTAAATAATTCTTTTAAAAAAATTTAAAATATTTTTTAAATATTTTTTTCACTCACAAAGACATCTGTTGAGGGATCATAACTTTTTAAAATTTTTAACAACTTTTAGCCGAAAGAATCAGGATTTAAAGCAGGCCTAAGTCTGGACGATTTGCCAGCCATCCCAATGCAGCGTCCGCCGTCTGATTGCGGGAGAATTGTAGATTAGTAACTAGGTATTGCTTTCCTTCCTGGAGGCATCACCATGTTGCCCCCTCCCAATTGCCCTGAGGATTGAAGGCGTCATCTTACCGCGCGGCGGTGGCGGCTCCTTGTCAAGCATCCTGCGCGGCGATGGCACTGGTCCTTGCCGTGTCTCCAGCGTTTCTGCGAAGCTCCAGGCGTGGCGGTGGCGCTGGTCGTGCATCCCAGGCCGCGGTGGCGTCTTCGAGACCTCAGCATCTCACGTTTTTGGTGGCGGCGCCGACAAGTTTCCTTTTCTTTTCCTCTCTTTGCGTCCCGTGCGGTGGTGGCGGCTGGCGGCAGAGCTTTTTTTCATATTAATTTTTTTAACAACTTTTAGCTCGAAGAATCAGGATTTAAAGCAGGCGTAGGTCTGGACGATTTGGCAGCCATCCCAATGCACTAATGCAGCGTTCGCCGTCTGATTGCGGGAGAATTGTAGATTAGTAACTAGGTATTGCTTTGGGTCCCCTCATCGGCAGCCGTCCAACGGCTCGAGAGGCTAGTGCTTACCCCTTTGGCGAAAGGTGTGAAGCTTGGGGTCGTCTTCATATTTGAGACGTTGGATGTGGTCTTACTTGAGCTCTCTTTTTTTTTTCCTTGAATGTTGTGTTCGATCTGAGAGAGGAGTCACCGGTGTTCCTTCAAAGTGCTAGATGCATGCGACAGACCTTATGTTGTTGCACATTTTGAGGAAGAGATGATGTTGTATATGTTGTTACTTAACCTTTTCTTAAGATAATCGATAGTACACTATCTAGTCTCTATACCTTTCAATAACTTACAAATAGAATAATAAAAATAAACCCACCCTTTATACAGAGTCACTATTATATAGCATACTTTTAAAAAGTAGTGCTATTATTGATTCTCCACCTTTAATTTGTAAAAAAAGACATGATTACCATCCCAACGAATCAACAAGTTTCAGATATGCCCTCTTATACTCTTCATTCTTGTGCATCACTGCCCGGTACGCTCACCTCCCCTGAAATTTTTTTTTAAAAAAACTATAGAACAGTAAGAATGGGTCTATAGTGGACTCATGGAATTATGAATGCCCTCGTGAACAAATTTACGTACGCGTGGGCCGCCACTTAGACATGATCTGTGATGTAGGATTCCTACAGTTGGAAGCCCATGAAGATGTTGGGTCCCCGTCCTCGGCCCACAACACACCGACATACATCTAGTGACCGGCTGCCAGTCTGCCACAGTAGGCTTGGATTACTAATTTCATTGTCATAGTTTTTCTTTTTTAAAATTTTTATTTGTGTAGATCGTAACCATACAAATTATTACAAAGATAACTCAAGAACAAAAACCTACTAATCTAGTAAAAAGATCATATTAGCATGTGTGACCATACTAGGAATTTATGCATGGTGTGAGGGGCATGTTTTTTTTCCCCCTTGTGGGAGGTGATAGATGAACATATTGTCTCCATCGACCAAGCCAAATCCCAATATCCCACAAACGGATCAAGGACCACAGTTACCAGCCTTGGTAAAGATGACGTTGACAAGGTTGTCGCTCACAAGGTTGTTGGAAACAACCATCACGTTGATGAATCTAAGAAGAGTTCTTATTCGAGTGATTTGCAACCATAGTATTATTAAGTCACAAAAATACATGTCATTTATAAACATACCATGCAATTTTGCAACTTAATAATGGCATGCGTACAATTAACCCATCTTCAGTTACTTTTTCTATGTTATGTAATTTTACAACTTAGTAATGACATGTGTGCGATTAACTTGTGCATCTTATTATCGCATACAAAGTTGTTTCGCCATGGACGTCATGAATTAATAGGACAGACAAAAAAACTCCCTATAAAATCAGGTGTGACTAATACCCGAAGCTTAAAAACAAAAAGAGAGCATCTTCTTAACTCCGACGACGCCCCGACGCCACCGTCTTCTTTTTTTTCAAAGAAATCTTCTCCACTAGAACTCTAGAAGTTGTGGCCTGCTCTACGGTTAAGGGGACAGGGAGCATGCACGCATGCATGGTGCGACATCATCAGAAGGCAAGCTCAAGACCGTGTGACCGTGCGTCCGCGCGTGCCAGCGTGCACAAGACTCTTGGTTTCGCTAGCTTCCAGCGTGTAGGAGGGAGAGAATCGTTGCCCGTTGCTACCTCTCGCCGGGAAAAGGATCTCTAAAATGTCATGAGTCAAGATGGGGAGATATGTAAAGATGGTCACTTGTACTAGTATTAGCAGAGTGTCCGTGCGCTGCCACGTAGTCAAAAAAGATTGAGTTTTTATTACCATATCAGATGACACTAATAAATCTGAATCTGCGGTCAAAATGACAACATCGAAAGGATGCTTTAGAAGCACACAAAATTATGAACGAGGCAGCCATTCAGCCATTCAGGATTTACAAGCCAAACGAACTCAACATAAGAAATGCACCCACAATATTTACATTTGAACTTACTCATGGTACAAATGTTATTATGTTTGTACCGGTTTTAACACTAATTATGTGACTCACTGACAGGCAGAAATTGGCACCTATTCCTCCGAAACAGAGCAAGATTACCACCCGAAGATGCTTGCAATCTATAGATGACACAGATACATAGACTTACATGTTCCTAAAACAATAAGGACACTAAACATACTGCATGATCATTAGAATGAGATAACACACTTTCTCCGTAGCCAAAGATATAAAAAAAACTACGATCATCCGATCTTTCTTCGAGATTAGCTCCACACTAAATTCACTCGCACGTACTTCACACAGAACCTCTTATTTATGATAGAACAGACATAATTCTCCAAGCCACCCACTGGAGCACCGGGAAGGAGAACATCAAATCCGGTAGCTGGCCAAAGAGCTGGTTACCAGCCAGCAATAAGAACCTCAAGCTCTGCCATTTGACCACAGCACTATTGAGTTCCCCGTGATCTCATTAATTTCCAGACAAGTTCACCACTTCCAGAGACCAGTACCCAGCCAACGGCAGAGGTATCTCACCAGATATCTTGTTGTTTGACAAATCTAGCACCTTTAGGCTATCAAGTGCATCAAGCTCTAGCCTCAAAAGGAGAGCTGCGGGGAGAGCGGGAACCGGGGAAAAATACCCGAAATAATCAACAGTTAAATAGAAAATTAATAAAATAATCCACAGGAAAAAAAATTACAAAAATATCCCCGGCTCCCGCCACCCCGGGTGGCTGCCGCCACCGGGGGCGGCCGCAGCTGAGCTGCCACCACCCGGGACGGCCGCAGCGGAGCTGCCGCCCCCCGGGACGGCCGCAGCTGAGCTACCGCCACCCCGGGTGGCCGCGACAGGCCGGCCGCTTTTTTCGCCTCCCCGGGTGGCCGCGACAGGCCGGCCGCTTTTTTCGCCTCCGGTTGCATGTGATAATATGTGTATAGTATGTATATGTATATATATATATGTATAATATGTATTGTGCATGTGTTATATATGTATAATATGTATACTGCATGCCATTTTACTAATATTATGTATAATATTATATTTTAATATAAATATATGATAAATATTATTTATAGTTGTCCAAAAATATATAGTAGGTGGCGTCTAATTTTATTGATAATTGATTAGTAAAATGGCATGTCTAAAATAATACGAATGGTCGAAGGCGTGTTCGAAGGTTAAAGGTGTCAAACAAAAAAAACGGAGAGAGTATTTTGTAACCATTTTTATAGTGTTTAAAATGGTTATTTTTAGAGTTTTATGATAATTTTTCCATAACCTTTTCAAGTCTCCAAAAGTTTTTCTTTCGAGAGTTATAACTTTTTCAGATTAAAATTTTCATCAACCTTTAGCTTAATAGAATAAGGCCTCAAGGCTAGGTGTGTGTTGTGCGAGCGAAAATCAAGAGTCTCTTTATGTCTTGAATGAGTTTTTTAAAAAAAATACAAATTGTTGATAAATACAAAAATGCATCGAATTTAGAGCGGATCACCGTTTTTTTGTTGCAATGGATGAGCTTCTTCCTCCTCACGCCGTCGATGACCTCCCCGGCATCGTCCTTTCCCTCTTGGTTAGGGTTTGGGTTCGGGCCGGTACGTGGTGTGTTCCTCATGCCCTACTTAGGGATGTTAGTGAGATGGTGGTGGTGGAAGGGAATTGGAGTGGGTGGGGGAGGGCGAGGCAGCAACGATAGTGGACAGGTCGACACACGTGACCCGATGCTACGGTGGACAAAGTCACCGTGGTGGCGGGAGGTTGAGCGGCTGAGCGGCGATGGAGTCGCTGGCCGTTAGTGGTGGTAGAGCGGCGGTGGGAAGGCA
The DNA here is from genome assembly GCA_005191435.1 of Raddia distichophylla. Taxonomy (NCBI): domain Eukaryota; kingdom Viridiplantae; phylum Streptophyta; class Magnoliopsida; order Poales; family Poaceae; genus Raddia; species Raddia distichophylla. Next base: position 959,639 of record SPJY01014460.1, read on the forward strand.
TGGCGCAAATCTAGCAGGGTGGCGCCAGTGGAGAAGGTGAGGAAAGAGGAGGAGGGGGTGATGGAAGGTGGAGGCTGTAACGAACGTCCTGTGCAGATCTGAAACACCGTATGAACGGAAGGCAAAGGAAGAGAGAAACATCAACAAACGGCTGAAATGATTGGCGCTGCAACCGCGTATATGCATGGATATGCATTTGACTAGCGACAAGGTCACAGAACGACATCACTCATCGGCTGATCGGCTACTACTGCTATCGTCGCGTCGGCCATGCAAAGCAACCAGGGCAGGCAGTCAAAACTCAAAAGGCCCATGCCCATGCCCTTGCACCAGGCAGCAGCAGCAGACGCATGCATATATATTTTTTTAGTGCCCAAAGTTTTGCTGCAAAGCACACGGGATGACACAGCAGCGGTGGTTTTCGATGGTGGCTCGCGGGAATCCCCGGCATGGACGTCCGTTCACACTGGGGGGAGAGTGACGGGGGATTGATGGATGGATCGGAGCAGAACCTGGTATTTGCATGCTCCATGGTTGCTGAAGTCTGCGTCTCCAACAAACATGGTGATAACGATGTGCCCCCAAATTAGCTCTGCAGTGCAAAGCCCAGCGCAACTAGCAGCACACATACGTGTCGATGAAGTGTCTCGGTTGAACCACCCTCGTACGATGGCGATGACAGATGTTGAGTTATCTGGCCTGAGAAGCTAGATTGTTCGTATTCTTTCGCCGTTGAAGAAACCGTGTTTTAAATTTGAGATGAATAGCCTTTCGTCGTGATCGCTGGATCCAACCAGCTAGCTCATCAGAGAGGATGCACCACACATGAGAGAGAAAAGAGTGATAGATATAGAGAGAGAAAGAGATAGATGAGATGAGAAGTGGAAGGAGTCTTCAAAGAGCGGCGGCAACGTCAGTGCCCGACTGACGAGCCCGCGATTCCTAATGACTGATAATTCCTAAATAATCGCAGGAGAAAGAGAAAGAGCTATACTATTTGGTGAGCTTAATTAGGTTACAGCGGTATAGGTTTAACCAACTATATTTTCTGTTGTAGCATCCCCAACAGTCTCTTTATTATAGTATTTTAGGGGTGGGATAGGGGGCTATTAGAGAAGCTCTGTAAAAATTTTATAACAAACTAGTACAATGCCCGTGCTTTGCAACGGACTACAAAGGAAGGAAAGAAAAAATATAAATTAAAAAGCAACAATTGTCAATCTTAGTATTGAAAGCAAATTGGATTGAATAAACATGTACATTTTATTTCTTGCATTCTGTAAAAATTTAATGTACATTTCAATTGAGGCGGGACTGAGAACATAAAACATGTATATCCGATTCTTGTATGTCAATTTCATACAAAGTAACTCAACAAAGCAACATGAAGTCTTGCATTGATTCTACCAAGGATGATCTAGAAATAGGAAAGAATGTCTATGCGGATGGTCCACAGATCCCCTCCTGTGCGGACACGCCTGATAGCTGACACCTGTCCTCACCCTCCCAATCACGCGCGAGCCATAGGAACCGTCGGATGGATTTGAATGGTCAGTATTTGTTTGATGAGTCATCACTCACCACCACAAAGTGTTTTTTAAGAGTAGAGATAAAGATCCGTCATCAAATAACATCACATTTACTGTAGTGGCTAGCCTAACTACGTGGTAAATTCAAATACTATTTTGTATATTAAAAACTAAAGCACAAAAGTAACATGGAACGTGGTCTTTTTATGATTTCCTGCGAATAGCTAAACAGCTCATGGTGTCATTTTCCAATGGATAAGGAAACCAATGAAAATTCTTTTTTACTCAATGACTTTGACTATTTGCAACTAAATTTCTAGGATCTCAATATCTGCATTACTGTGACCAAAGGTTTAACATGCACATCATGCTTCTAGAAAACATTGCATCTACAACCTTTTATGCAAAACCATAAAGTTTCTGGTAGAGAAAACATGAAACCCATCTCACTTAAACAATTATGCACATTTTATTAAAAAAACACAAATCTCGGAGCATATCAATGCCAGGGTTCAAAAATTGTTGGAAGCCGTTGGAAAGTGTCAAAACGGTTAACGGCGTTTTCCTAGGCCTTGTTTGTTTTACCTAAAAGTTGTTGAAAACTTTAGTTTGGAAAACTTGTGACCCCTCAAAACATGTTTTAAAGAGTTTAAAAATTATAAAAAAATTATTTTACGAACTCTAAAAGAAACTATTTAAAACCCACAAAAAATGACTACGAATTATTACAGCATTTGATTTATACAAAAATAACAATTTTTTATTTAATTTAATTTAAACTGAAACAAACAACGCCTTAAACCACTGTTTTTCGGGCCCTTAAAATTCAAGTTTCAGCTTCAAATTCAAAATTTGAATCTGTGACATTAGTCGCCAGACATTTGTACAGGAGCCGGAGGCACCGGTTCCTCAAAACCTGACCAGGACTCCTTCGGCACAGGAACCGGAGTCACCGTCCTATAGAGGAAGCGCCGGTTTCCGTGGGCGGCGCAGACGATCCTCCCCGAGCCGCCGGTCATGCGTGCTGACCGCGTCCCTCCCCCCGTATGACATCGAGGACTTTCGCTGCCACTCCCTCTCCCCACCCAACAAACCCACCCACCCACCCGTTCCATTCCTTCCTCCTTCCATTCCACCCCCTTCCCCTCTCCTGCTCCTGCTCCTGCTCCTGCTCCACGGTCTTCGCTTCTGCTCGCTCTGCCCGATCAACAGTTCCCGTAAGTGCTTGATTCTTTAGTTCTTGCCTCCCCGTCTGCAAGATTGCCTTTTGCTGCTGTTTTTCTGGCATCCTCTTGGGTTCTTGTCTGTGTCCTCCCTTGTTTCTTTGTCCTTTTGAAGGCGTCTTCGTGCGATCAGGGTTCTTGAATGGTGCGTGTAGCTTGGTTGGGGAGAGAGATATTGTTTGGTTGGGGATAGATGGTCAGGGTTTGGGTTTGCCAGGGCGATGTGCAGGCAGTACGGCAATAGCGAAAAGGAAGAACCTTTTGGGTGAACGCTGAACAGTTAGTGGTTGTTTATTTTTTGGATAATGAGTTACTAGTTGTTTTTGTTGATGCTGTCTGTGTGGAATAAAAGTAGTTTTATCGTTAGGTCACAATGAAATCCTGCAAAAAGCTTGAGATTTGATGAAAGCTTGAGCAGTACTTGTGCAGATTTTTTGGTACCATGGCGTGCTGTTTGGTATTTTATTAAAACTTTTTTTTTATTTGTGGCGCGTATGAGCTGTGTTGTTCATCCTTTTTTCTCCGGCATTTCACTGCATTTTTAGGGGAAAATTGCCCATATGCCACCCAATTCGCTGCCACTTTGTCAAATGCCACCCAATTCGTCTGCAATTTCCATATGCCACTGAGGCAACGAATTTCATTCCAAAATGCCATTTTGCCATTTTTTACCTCTTTTTCCCCCTTTTCTCCTTCTTCTCCACTTCCGGCAGCCAATTTGTGGCGCGTATGAGCTGTGTTGTTCATCCTTTTTTTTCTCGGCATTTCACTGCATTTTTAGTGTTAAAAATGGTTGTATTCACTATTCAAAAGTCAGCTAGATTTAAGTAAGCTGATTCTCTCTTTATTTTTTTTCCAAGCACTGGTAATTAACTAATCACTAGTCAGTCTTTTCTTCTTTTTAATTGCAAAACATTACATTTTAGTCAATACTGCTAACTTTTAGACATGCCTTGCAAGCTACTCGTTTAGGTGACTGCAACATTCATTAGAGAATTCGATTTCCATGATTGAACCAATGATTTTGGATTTTTGGTCGGATTACTGGTTGTAGTTATTTTGGACTTGGGACAAGTTAGGTATGTGACCAGGGAATCTGCAGCACTAAAGAACTCAACAGTACTCGTAGACTACAAGTTTTTTTCTTTTTTTTTTGCTGTTACTCTGGGTTAACATCCAGTGATGCCTGCTGTTAGTGTTGGTGCTTGGCGGGTTTCCCAAACAAAAAAGGATCATTAGTTAATATATTATGTGATTTGCTATTTGGAAAAAGGAATATCAAGTTTGTGCAGGCAAAATAGTCAAAAGGAGATAATTGGTCTATTCACCTAAACAACTGACAATATTATTACGACAAGATACAGCTACTATGTGTTGATTTTTTTTATTTTTTTTGGAAAAAGCAGGGGAACTGCCTTGAATTAATTCAGTAGAAAAGTTACACGGTCAAAAATTTAGGGGGAGGTTTAGGTGCATTCCCCCAGACGCGTGCTACAAGTGAGCTAACTTATTACTATTATTATGTGTCAACTGACTGTTTTATCACATTGTTTTTTTCAAGCAAAGTGTTTTATCACATAGTTGATGAACTCTACTGCTCTTTTCATTTCAGGCATTATTAGTATTTAAGATCAATTCAATCAGAGAATGCTCATTAAGTTGGATTGATTCTGAGATTCTGAATTAGTTAGAGGCCACAGAATATTTATTAGTATAGCAGGTCCAGAGGTGCTTGAGAAAAGTTATGTCTTTTGTTAGGCAAGTAGACCCGTCAACAACTTGTGCAGATAATATCTACATACATAAATTTGGTGCCCCAAACTCAAACTTGGTTGCAAGAAGATTTACCTCTGACACACAGTTGTTCCGTTATGGCCCTGAACCATACAATTCTGAGGACTATGGACATATGGGTTTCACTGAAGCACCAGCTTCTACATTTCAGAACTCATTTTACAATCAGCAAGCCTCACTAACACCATACCATGTAACAGCTGATGTACGATCTCCAGCTGTTGCAGACAATCAGTCCAACTCCTGTTCTGATGCAGCTAAAGACTCACCAGTGGTTTCCAATGTATCTCAGCTGATCTCCCAGTCTATATCAGATAATCAGAGTTCTGAAACTGAAGTAGAATTTGATGAAGACGAGATCAGACTGAAACTTCAGGAGCTGGAGCATGCTTTGCTTGATGACGGTGATGAGATCTTGTTTGGAATTTCACAGGCAAGTATCATTAACGATGAATGGGCCGATCCCATGAAGAATGTATTGCTTCCAAACTCACCAAAAGAATCGGAATCAAGCATTAGTTGTGTTGGTAGCAACAATGGAGAAGCACGGACCCCGAAGCAGTTGCTCTTTGACTGTGCTACGACACTATCCGAATATAATATAGATGAAGCACAGGCAATCATAACAGACCTCCGGCAGATGGTCTCCATTCAAGGGGACCCTTCTCAGAGGATTGCAGCCTATCTGGTGGAGGGCCTTGCTGCAAGAATAGTAGCTTCAGGGAAGGGCATCTACAAGGCCTTGACATGCAAGGATCCCCCAACTCTGTATCAGCTTTCGGCAATGCAAATCCTCTTTGAAATCTGTCCATGCTTCCGTCTTGGTTTCATGGCTGCTAATTATGCTATACTTGAAGCTTGCAAAGGTGAAGAAAGACTGCACATTATAGACTTTGACATCAATCAGGGCAGTCAGTACATTACACTGATACAATTTCTGAGAAATAATGTAAACAAGCCACGTCATTTGAGGATAACTGGTGTGGATGATCCTGAGACAGTGCAAAGGACTGTTGGAGGTCTAAAGGTGATTGGCCAGCGCTTAGAGCAGCTTGCAGAGGACTGTGGGGTATCTTTCGAGTTCAGGGCACTGGGTGCAAACATCGGGGATGTTACACCTGCAATGCTAGATTGCCGTCCCGAGGAAGCACTTGTTGTCAATTTTGCATTCCAGCTGCACCACCTTCCAGATGAGAGTGTTTCGATTATGAATGAAAGGGACCAGCTCCTCCGTATGGTCAAGGGCCTCCAACCAAAGCTGGTGACCCTGGTTGAGCAGGATGCCAATACCAATACTGCCCCATTTCTGACAAGGTTAGTGACAAAAATATTTCCTCCAAATCCACTTGACAGTAATCAAGGTTCTTTGTAGATTTTGTGTACCAATTATTGTGAGCATTAAACATTTTACTTTTGCAGGTTCCGTGAGGTCTATGACTATTATTCTGCGCTTTTCGATTCACTGGACGCAACACTTCCAAGGGAAAGTCCGGATAGAATGAATGTGGAGAGGCAGTGCCTTGCACGAGAAATCGTAAACATCTTGGCTTGTGAAGGTCCTGATCGGGTGGAGAGGTGATTTCCGTTGCTGCTCTCTACTAGACCATAACATCCTGCACATTTTTCTTTATTTAACTGGAAACTTATGCTGACTGCATATTCCATGTACTTGACGGTGAGATTTGCTGTGCTGCAGATACGAAGTTGCTGGAAAATGGAGAGCGAGAATGATGATGGCTGGTTTTGTGGCATGCCCATTTAACAGCAATGTCATCGGAGGAATAAGATCGTTACTGAAGTCTTACTGTGATAGGTACAAGTTCGAGGAGGACCACGGGGGGCTTCACTTCGGCTGGGGAGAGAAGACACTCATCGTCTCCTCTGCATGGCGATAGAGCTGGCAATGGCATATCTGAGTTGCATTAGTATTGCTGTATTTTAGGAGCTTCTGGTGCAGAGACTGTAAAAAAATGTGAACCACTGAATCGTTACCTGTTAACTAATCTTACCTGATGTTAGGTGTCTGCTTCTCAGAATAATTGAGCCTGGCTGATCACTCGGTTGAACCATGTTGTATTGTAGCAACTTGTGACATGATTGTGTTGTATTTGGAATAGGATCGTGAAATGTCGACTATGCTTCATGTATAAAATTATTTTATTGCTAAAATATCATATCATGTATCCCTTGGGGAACTTGTAGATATGCCCGTCTGTGTCAAAATAATCCTCAAATTTGTTCAAAAAAAATTAGTCCTGAAATCACTTCCCCAAATCATCCTGACAAGGCATGTGGTCCATCAGTTCATTAAACTAGCTACATCAGTTTCAAAGTTTCTACCAAAAATGTAGGAAGAAAAATCATTTAATTTATCAATCATTCTGAAATTACATCGTTTCTCTGTACATCATTTTGAATATCATACAAAAAAAATAAAGGTATGCTCTTCAGAGTGACAAATGTCTTATGATGTGTAGTACTCTCTCCGTCCTGAAATATAAGTATTTCTGGACATTTTGTAGTAAACCAAGGAAGGCTATAAAATGCTATGTTACTTCTATTAGCTTCTATTCCCAATGCCCTCCCACTAACATTTATTACTCATAACCACTCTCATCATTTATTAAATGAGCTAGTGCTAGGTCACTAACTACCCTAGAATTCTTTATATTTGAGGATAAAATTTGAATGCTTGAAATATTTATATTTCAGGATGGAGGGAGTAGTATATACAAGTTCGGTCTCCATCTTCAAGGTAACGTGCGCCATAAATTCAAGATCTATGAGTAGAGCTAGCTCGCATTTTCATTCGTTTGCAGGATTCGAAAAGTTCAACCAGTGATGGGAGAGGTCGAGGGACAGGGATATTCATCGATCTGTACAGCCTCTTCAAACTTGCGTTCAAACATTTTGATGATCCAACAACACACGAGAAGTCGTCCCTTTGACAACCTGCTGTTTCTGCACTTCTGACTTTACAAGGGCTTGAAATTTCAGCAGTATCTACTGATTTCGACTCTGTTATAGTTTCAGACTTTTCAGGCCGATGAGATACTACTGATATATTGCGTTGAACAGTAGATGATGATTGAATTGGTGATGCATTACATGGATGTGAGGGGTCCTCACGTGCAGCTTCTGCATGGTTCTGTTGGGAAACCGGTGCTTGCTTCTTGATCAAATCCATTCCATGATATGTTTCAACATCTTCACTCCTGTCACTAACCAAATCTGTAGGTGCAAATATGTTGGCCCCTTCAACAGCAATGTGCTGATTGCATAACTCTTCTTTCATGATGTCAATCACTTCAGAGCCAAACCTTGCTCGCCCAAACAATGTAATTTCCGGTTCTTGAGGTGGAGGGGAGGGCACAAATTTCAGTTCAAGGGTGCTGACATCCAAATCTGTACATTCTTCATCGGCAGCAGTTAAATGATAATCATCTGAAGAAGTGGAATGATCTTCATCTGTGTGTGCGTCAGAAGCAAGCACTGAAGAAGGGGAGCACACAGACTTTTGGAGAGGATATCTAAAAATCTTCCACAATGGATCATCAGCTGTTAGGCGGGTCTTGAAACAACGTTTCTTTACATAGCTCAGCTCCATGGCAAAGCATGGGGGAGTTGTTGAAATGACCCATTGAGGCTGGAGAAGTAGCAGCGACTGCTCTAACTCATCACGGGACGAGTGAATAGAGAAACAAACATGCCACACCCCAAAATCATCCCGTTCAGCTTCTGTTAAGCTGGGCTTTTGGTTTCGAGCACAAGCATACCATTGTGTTGAAGGACGGATAAATAAAGGTTCTGGCTGACGAATGGCCCTTGCCTCTTCAAGCTTCTTGTTTGCTCTATCATATAATTGGTGGAATCCAATTATCTGCGAATTAAAGAAAGGTAAACCAAAAAAATGAGAGAGAATAAGGGGTTATTCTCCATGCAGTAAACACCAGAAGAATAATGACGTGATTTAGAAACTAGTTTTTGATATCGGTTATGTAAAGCTTTGACATTATTATTTTTTTTGCCAGTATACAAGGGTTTGCCCTCTTTTCGAAAAAAGGCTTTGTGTTTATTGTTTTCAACAACAGAGTTTGCTCCAAACTTTGATATCGACATTTCCTCAATCACATGTTCAATAGGCCTGTATGAGTACCTAATGGCCAACTGATTTACTTAAAATTAAACATAGCTCAGGTTCAATGTGTACTAAGAATTTGCAGTGATTGCCTTATGAGTCATTTTTTCCCAAACAAACAGGACTTCATGGAGTGGTGGTGACATGTTGTCTCCGTCGTGCCTTCCACCCACAAAAGGGCCTTCAGTGGGTTTGTCATAAAACACTGCATTTTCCATGACGAGTCTTCTAGGTCGGCGCATGTTGTGGGCAAGATTCTCAAGGACCTCCATATTTTAGTGAGGACCCTCCCTTAGCGCAGCTCCACCCCACCCCCCACCCACCCCCACCCCCCCGGCACGGGCGTCCACCGGCTGTACTTGTACATATTGGACGTCTTATCTCACCTAAATAGAATTGGCAACGCTCCTGCCCATTTTGCCCCCCAAAAAGGCAGAATACATTTTATACATTTTCAATGATTAGCATACCTGGAAGCGAGAACGTGGATCATCAGTGATGATTTCAGGGGCTGTGAGTGATAGCGCTTTAAAACAATCCAAGTTCCTTCTCATGTTGACATAAATCTTGGATCCAAATGTCCTCGACACCTCAACTAAGATCTCTTCATGGCCAAGAAGATCACAAGCTAAATAAACAAAAGGTGCATGCGGATGCTTCCATATACAAGCTATAACCTGCAATCAATTGAGTCGTTTCTCAATGGTGACTGCCCTGTTGTCATATCGCAATGCTAAAAGTAACAGCAAGAAACATTTAGCCTTGGGGCAGAGGAAAACCTGCTGAATCGCCAAGTCCTTGCTTGGTAGCTTGAGGAAGCATTTGGAAAATGTGCAGTCTAGGAACACAAAATCTAACCGGAAAATGTTTTCTTTTCCTATCTTTGCTATGTACTTCACTGGCAAATTCTGTACACAGTCCGGTGTAAGCCGGCAGTCCCCAGTGTGCAGTAAGCTACCGAATTCACCCTCAAACAAGAACATAACAGCCCCTGAAGTCACAGGACACAACACAGCGTTAAAAATGACCAATCATTTCCTATTTCCAAATCACAAAGATAACCCGAGCATCGAACTGAATCGAATGCATCACTCTCCACACAGATAACTCGAGCATTGAATTGAATCGAATACATCTCTCCTTCTTCCGTGCCAAGTTAAAGTTTTTTTGTTTCTTCTACGAATTTAAGTTTTGGAAGCGACTTGAACATAGGCGGAACTGAAGAATTGAAAACAAAAAATACCAGGGCAGTGATTGGCATCGTACGCGGTGACGGAGAAGGCGCCGGCGGGGTCGTCCACCGCCACCGTCTTCCCCAACTCCATCTCGACGAACTCCCCCCACTCCAGCTGCAGCACCCACCGCACCGCACGAGAGACCTCGATCAGCACAAACTCTCCGGCAAATACAGTTCGCCGGAGCAAAATTAACCGCGGCTAGCTCAGGGGAGGCGGTTCCAGTTACCTGGGGGAAGTGGCGGAGGGCGAGGGACATGGTGAGGCGGCTGGCGTAGACCGTGCAGCCGTCGCCGACGGCGCCGGCGCCGGAGAGGTGGTCCCGGTGCGCGTGGGTGAGGAAGCGGTGGCGCCGGCGGCGGGAGGAGGGGCCCCACGTGTCGACGGCGAAGGGGAGCCCCCGCGGCATCTCTATCGGCATCCTCCCCGAAACTTTTCAGAAATTACGTTTCGGTCCTCCGCTTGGCCGCTCCCTGGTTCCTACCAACGCGCCTCGTGCAGCTGGTTGGTGGGGGCAATGCATGGTTAGTTGTGGCGGTTTATATACCCGCGGAAAGTGGCGGCTTCCGGAGGAAGGAAGGGTAGCGGGTTCGTGGATTTGCTTTTCCGGGAATGGGCTTAGGGACCCGGTAATTTGCTTTTCCGGGAATGGGCTTAGGGACCCGGTAAATATTTCAGGGCAAACTGCAAGGCCCATTAGTTACTTAGGCCTCGTTCTTTTCAGCGTATCGTACCGTTGCGTATTACTTAGCAAACTTTATTATTTTATATAGCATATATGTAGTGATAATTTGTAACGATTTTGTGGCTTTTAGTAGTCCTTTCAAAGATGCTAAAACTATTTTAAAATTATTTTTTAATAATCTTTATACCTCTTTTCGAGGGCTATCAAATTTGCTACAATAATACGCTAACGCAACGATACGCTGAAAAGAACAAGGCCTTAGGGTGTCAGTTCCGTGGATTACAGCCCAGATATAAGATCCAATTTTTTTCCTTGACACAAGATCCATTTAAATTGGTTCCAATAAAATCAGATGAAGCTCAAACTTTTGCTTTCTATTTTTAGGCATAACCAATCTTTACGCTACTTATCTCTATTTTTTTTTCTCTTCTCTACCCTATTTGTTATAGTGTTGGGAAACACAAATGGTCTGCATAGCATTAGTTAGCCAAAACTTCTGTGCTTTACTAACACGAAACATCATTAAGACTATAAATGTTTTGTGCCACACACAACTAGCTAGTGACCACGCGACGTGTGGGTGTCTTGGAGAATAAGTGTGCTTAATTTGGGTCGCACGTGGGGTTCCAGCCGTGGATTGTAGATCTAGGATCTTCATTGGTGGAGCACCGGGTATTTTGTTGCTTTTCATTGGTGGTCAAGGTCTTTACCGGTTATTAGTACTTTTTTCATCTTCTTTGGATAGCAGTGTTAGTGTTAGGGCAAATATAATAGGCACATCCCATCCTGTTCGAATGAATAATTGTACTCCTTGTCTTTTCAATCTGTTACCTTTTTTATGCCTAATACTGTTCATCTGGTTCATTCAATTTACTTCATTCAAGCAGTATTGGAACGAGAATGGGATGGAAAAAGACCCGTGCATATTAGCCTTGCCCTTAGGCCACAGGGCCGAGCCAACGCTAGCGTGCAGTGGGACTGCAGCCAGCCCCGGTCTTTGGCCCGTGCCACAATTAACATTGCATAAATTTAGTGCTACATATTACAAACTACTAGTATTAATTAATTAATTTTCACCATCATAGGTTCATGATAAATATCTTCGACATATAACTTCTCCATTTTTCAGATGTTTTCAAATATGTATTGCAATTCTCAACATCCCCCTCAATGCATACTTGTCCTTATGCCATTTTCTTTGTGCTTTTCTCTATAATTGCCCACTTACTACTTTCTTTTGTGATGACAAATTAAATTGAGTAAGTAGAGCATTATCATACCTTAAATCTAGTAGTTTTGTCTTCCAACCTTCGCAATTATATTCTTTCATGTCCAACATAACTGTGTGAAGTCTATTGTCATAAAGGGTGTGAAGTCTATTGTTATAAAGGTTCTCTCATGGCTTTTCATTCTTTTTGGAGAAATCAACTTCACCTTCTGCATCCCATTCTTCTTCTTTACTGATATATTCATCATCCTCCATCGTGACATTACTAATAGCTACATTTTCTTCTGAGTGCTTTCTTACATTCTAGTAATCTTTTACAAAATGTCCGTTTTCACCACAATTGAAACACTTAGCTCGTTTCCTCTTAAGCACCTCATGTTCATCATCTTCTTCTCTTTTAACTCCTCTTCCATCTCTAAAATCATTTGGGCAGCACGTTTCAATATATTGTCCACTTCTCACTTTCCTCACTTTATGATGAAGTGGGCCTCCGTTCCATCCTCTTTCTTCTTTAGGAGACGTTGACCATCTGCTTGGTGGTTAATGCTTTCTGATGTGCCAACAAATTATCCAACTCCACCAGTGAAGATTGTGTCGATCATCCTCTCACTGCAGCCATAAACTCATCATACTCGGGTCTTAGGCCATGGATGATTATCCTCTTCATTCTTCTTTCCCTGATCTTCTCTAGATTCAGTTGTACCTTGTAAGATACCTGCAAGCTCATTCTTATTCTTTAGAAGTTGGAGTCGCATCTCATTCTTCTTTAAGAACAACTTCACCAATATCTCCCAAGCCTCCTTCAGTGTTTCGCATCACGGATGTGCTCCACTAGGTACTTCTCGATCGTCGTCTTCAACACGAACATAGCGTTCCCTACCTTTTGATACGCCATTTCCGTAAGGCTTCTATATTTTCCTTTGTTGGAGGATCTGTTTCGGTACCCGCAACGATCTCCCATAGCTCCTGACTCTGTAGATACGAGCAGATGGTGGATATCATAGCAGGTCTCCCGATAGTCATAGTTGCGGGTCTGATTATCTTCATGTCATAGCTTGCGCTCATGATATCCACCATCTTACTGACGCCCATCGTCCACTGTGCTTGGTCCCTCACCAGTGATCCTCAATTCCTCATAGTCACAAATTGTGATCTCCGTCAAAATCTCCTTTTTATCTCCAAGTAGGACATAAACCCGATAAAGCAGGTAGCATGAAGATGGATTTCATTCTTTTCCAATAGACAGACCATGAAGATGGATTTCATTCTTTTCCAATAGACAGAGGTACATGTATGACTAGTGAGACAAGAATTTGTGATCCAGTTCCGCTCACCTTCTGCATGAAGTGCTACGGCGGAGTATGCTTTCAGAGAGTGGAGTTATGCCATATTGTACAAATGTTTTTCTCGTAAAAATTGGCAGGTAGCTCATAAATAGTGAGCACTATGATATTTGACCATCAGATGGGTTGTTTGAGGCATTTTTTGGTTTTAGCTTAAATTAAAGTAACTTAAATTAAATATAAATTTGTTATTTTTTGTATAAGCAAAATAATGTAATGCTTTGTAGTTATTTTTGTGGGGTTCTTTCTGTGATTTGTATTTTATTTTATTTTTTAAACTTTTTAAGACATCTTTCAAGAGGTCACCACCTTTTTAGATTAAAGTTTTCGGCAACTTTTAGCTCAAATAAACAAGGCCTCAATTGAAAAGCTGGTGAGAATATCCATAAAAGACTGGTGAGTATTCGTAAAAGAATCGAATGAAATAAAAGAATCTCATATTTGATTTTAAATTAGAGACGTTAATAAAAAATCATCCAACGTCTTTTTTCATATAAAAGAAGAGGCTTTTTTCATATAAAAGAAGAGAAAATTGCACTGTTGTCTCATGAACGTGCAGCGATTCTTACTTGACCCTTTTAACTTAGTTTTACTTTTTCACCCTCTAAACTTGTCTCTATTTTCACGGTTACCCCAAAATCGTTATGGCAACCGTTAAATGCTAACGTGACGCTTACGTGGTCGTTAAACGTTCATGTGGATACCACATGGCAGCTGAAGGATGAGATGACAACCCACATGGCTAGTTATTAATGAAAATGCATTGAACAAGAGATTTTTTTTAAAAAAGCATAAAAATCTAAAAAAAGTTAAAATTCATTAAAAATAGGAAAAAATATTTTAAAAGTAATAAAAAGTATAAAAAATTAAAACTTAAAAAGGGGGAAATTAAAAACATAAAAATATGGGGAAACGTAAAAAAATCAGGAAAAGGAAAAACATTAATGATTTTTATTATTGCGTTCCTATTTTTTTTAAAAAATTATTTTTTTTGTTTTTTTATGATTTTTCTCTTTTTTATATTTTATATTTTTCCTTTTTTGTATTTTTCCCTGAGTTTTCTCATTTTTATTTTTTTTTAATTTGTATGTTTTTAAAATTTTATGTCTTTTTCTGATTTTTTCTAATTTTTGATGAATTTTTTTAATCAATAACTAGTTGTGTGGGTTGCTATGTCATCCTTCTGGTGCAATGTGTCATCCACGTTGTTAGGGTTTGACAGCCACTTAAATGTTATGTCAGCACTTAACGGTAACTCTAACGGTTTTGAGGCAACCGTGCAAACAGAGACAATTTAGGAGGGGTGAAAAAGTAACCACGCGATGTGTGGTTGTCTTGGAGAATTAGAGTATCTCCAATGGTGCCATGTCAGCTAACTATACGACTTTCAACTCAGCCTTTTGCTTATATGGAGGAGGGAAGAAGAGTGTACTAGTTACTATCTTACAGCCAGGCTATAGCTAATTCCAAGTCATTTACCATTTATTACATATGAGACCATATTTAATCTTGTAGACAATGTTATAGTTAGTCCATTGGAGAGCTTGTCTATATGCTAGCTATAGATGACATGTTCACTTCTTATAGCTAGTGATTAGCTACACCATTGGAGATGCTCTTAGAGCTACACACCACACGGTTTGACATGTGGCGCAATCATATAGATATGGATGGTAGCAAATTCCTGTGCACGTTATAGTACATTGGGGGCACCCACTGTGATAATATCAAGGTGTTGAAAAAGATAGGATGAATTTATTATAATAGAATAGTGCGCAAGTTTAGTGAAGGGTGATATCACTCGTCATTAAGCGCTCATGTTTGACAGTTTTTAACGGTAGGTATCTCTGATCTCACTGTTGTTTTTTTATTCACTACTGTTTTATTTTGATGCGTTTCGTTTTTTTGGAATGGTGTGACTTTTGACAAGTACACAAATTTTCATTTATTCAGAAAATCTTCATAGGGGTGTACTGGTTACAAGATTAGGCGTCACATAGAAAGATGAGGACCGCTTAATATTTGTTATTCTTGTATAAGTTAGACGATGTGATACTTTGTAGTCATTTTGTGAGGTTTTAAACGGTCTTTCTTAGAGCCTGTAAAATATTTTTTTATATAATTGTTTGGACTTTCTAAAGCCCCCCTCTCGAGTGGCCACAACATTTTTAGATTAAAATTTTCACCGACTTTTAGACGAAAAGAACAAGGCCTTAGATACATTCAAGGCATGTAAGCTCTACTGGTAGTGTCAATGAGCATTTTATATAGTAGTAATGGTTAGAGGATTAATAATAGACTATCTGTATTTTTTCCTATCAAAATCTATCTAGTAGATATTTTGAAATTCTTAATGGTTTTTTTGTTGTTTTATTGTGTACGTCTTCGGATGTTCGAAAAAAAATCCATTATCTAAAATATTTCTCTGATCCCACTGTCACGCGTGCTTAACTGCCTGGCATAATGCCACCGAACTGTTCAGCTGAATCCGGGAGACGAAAATATACAAAGCAAACAACAGAACGGTAGAAGCGACTCGAGGGATGAGAAGCGAAAAACTTAACCCTTGAGCAACTCCAATAGCTACTGGGTAATACTGTAGCAGATATAGAGGGGCTGCTGGAGGGAAGGAATCTTTTAGAGGGTAGTGTAATTTATGAAGGAATTTTAGAGGGATGGATAGAGGGGACGCTAATAGTGTTTTAGAGGGAAGAAAATATAGAGGAGCTGCTCAAGGACAACATGGGAATGCTGTACCATGGCTGTGTCCCTCCCAGATACTGATACATCTTAGGTTGGCCTCTGGGAAGAGATCAAGAAACAGTTGGTGGCACTCGCGAGCCGAGAATGAGGCAAGAAATCAACAAATTGAGAAAACAGTTGGTCTCCCAATAGTCATGGTTGCGGGTCTGATTATCTTCATGTCATAGCTTGCGCTCATGATATCCACCATCTTGCTAACGCCCATCGTCCACTTTGCTTGGTTTCTCACCAGTGATCCTTATAGTCACAAATTGTGATCTCCGTCTGTTGGTGATTAATAAAGCGGCCCACCTTGAGATGGGCCTTGGGCTGATTCCGTACCGGCCCATCGCACTTACCGAAGGTCCAAAAGGCCACCCCTGGCCGTACTAAAGAAAGCGTCTAGCCCGCCGAGATCCTCCCCGGACTTGACCAGGTCAACCGCACTCCCCTGAGTTCTCACCAGGGGCGTGGCACGCCTCCCGGGCTATCCCTAGCCCGGGAGAGGGTCCCTCGGGCAGTCCGTCTGTCCGTAGGCAGGTGGCGACAACTGTCATATCCCACCGCACTTTCCCCGGCCTCGACCGGGAAGAACTGTGTCTCCCCGGGAACCCGCAGCCCGGGGAGGAATGGTTGTTACGCTACGCGACGCCCCCAACGGGCGGCGCGAGGCTGGCCCGTTCCAGTCAATGCTATATTGGGGATAAAGGGAAAGTGCTTTCTCCCTAAAGAAGGTTTCTCCCCGTATCGGCATTCCAAGAAAAACACATGTCCAGTACTAACCTGACCAGCTTCTCCCTGCAGGTTCAAGACCAGACAGAGCCCCGGAATGAGATAAGAACATCGCCACTAAAGCAAAGACCGGCGCGGGGCCCGCCGCATCATCTCCGGGCGACCCACCGCGCCTATAAAAGGAAGATCCCTGGACGTTCGAGGGGATCTGAACTCAAGCGTTTCAGAATCATTCAAGCCACACACGCATCAGAAGCTTTCTTAGCAGTAGCCGTAGTCCTTAGCCATCGTTTTTGTAAGCTCGGTGACGGCGTGCTCACCGCTCAACCACTGCGGATCACACCCCGGTCAGATTTTCTATCCTGCTAGCCGATCAGCTCGAGCTCGGTTCGATTTGAGCGTCCGGAACGACAAGGAGCAACTCACAGGGTTTACCTAGGTTCGGACCCCCTCGTGGGTAATAGTCCTACTCCTGCCGAGCCTTAGCTCTTTTCGTGTTGTTGGTTGTATGGAATATGATTACAGGATGTTTCGGAACGAAAAAATGAATTCCCTTCTTTCTCCTCGGTCTCTCTCCTCCCCTTTTATACAAGCCTTCGAACTGGCGAAGAGAACCGAGGGGGTAGGCAGCACAGTACTCTCAGTACACTCGATATGACACGAGGACACGACAGGAGAGACGAAACGTGCCGCTTCCGAGCGGCGCCGCCCACGCGTGCTTCGCAAGTGGCCTCTGACCCCTGCAAACGCGCCGATGACAGGACGGGTGGGCCCCATCTTGCGCCGCCTGACGCGGGCGGCGAGCCTGATGATGGCGAACTCTCTCTCTCTGCCGGTCAATTCTGCTGCGCCACAGTGACAGCTTGACAGACCCGCAGAGGTCACTGTGGTGGTAATCATCTCTTCATCTGTCTATCCGCGCATAATGTCGCATTGAATGCTCCTGTCCTTCGCTCAGAAGACTCCCTTAGTACGCTTCCTGCTGCGCGGGCCCCACCTGACAGTGTGGGACCTCTCACGCTCTCTGAGGGGCTCGCCCACACGCTGGGGTCTGGTCACCCGCCTGACGCGTGGGGCCCTCGCCCGGCGCGTGAGGGGCTCGCCCACACGCTGGGGTCTGGTCACCCGCCTGACGCGTGGGGCCCTCGCCCGGCGCGTGAGGGGCTCGCCCACACGCTGGGGTCTGGTCACCCGCCTGACGCGTGGGGCCCTCGCCCGGCGCGTGAGGGGCTCGCCCACACGCTGGGGTCTGGTCACCCGCCTGACGCGTGGGGCCCTCGCCCGGCGCGTGAGGGGCTCGCCCACACGCTGGGGTCTGGTCACCCGCCTGACGTGTGGGGCCCTCGCCTGGCTCCTGAGGGGCTCGCCCACACGCTGGGGTCTGGTCGCCCGCCTGACGTGTGGGGCCCTCGCCTGGCTCCTGAGGGGCTCGCCCACACGCTGGGGTCTGGTCGCCCGCCTGACGTGTGGGGCCCTCGCCTGGCTCCTGAGGGGCTCGCCCACACGCTGGGGTCTGGTCGCCCGCCTGACGTGTGGGGCCCTCGCCTGGCTCCTGAGGGGCTCGCCCACACGCTGGGGTCTGGTCGCCCGCCTGACGTGTGGGGCCCTCGCCTGGCTCCTGAAGGGCTCGCCCACACGCTTGGGTCTGGTCGCCCGCCTGACGTGTGGGGCCCTCGCCTGGCTCCTGAAGGGCTCGCCCACACGCTTGGGTCTGGTCGCCCGCCTGACGTGTGGGGCCCTCGCCTGGCTCCTGAAGGGCTCGCCCACACGCTTGGGTCTGGTCGCCCGCCTGACGTGTGGGGCCCTCGCCTGGCTCCTGAAGGGCTCGCCCACACGCTTGGGTCTGGTCGCCCGCCTGACGTGTGGGGCCCTCGCCTGGCTCCTGAGGGGCTCGCCCACACGCTGGGGTCTGGTCGCCCGCCTGACGTGTGGGGCCCTCGCCTGGCTCCTGAAGGGCTCGCCCACACGCTTGGGTCTGGTCGCCCGCCTGACGTGTGGGGCCCTCGCCTGGCTCCTGAGGGGCTCGCCCACACGCTGGGGTCTGGTCGCCCGCCTGACGTGTGGGGCCCTCGCCTGGCTCCTGAGGGGCTCGCCCACACGCTGGGGTCTGGTCGCCCGCCTGACGTGTGGGGCCCTCGCCTGGCTCCTGAGGGGCTCGCCCACACGCTGGGGTCTGGTCGCCCGCCTGACGTGTGGGGCCCTCGCCTGGCTCCTGAGGGGCTCGCCCACACGCTGGGGTCTGGTCGCCCGCCTGACGTGTGGGGCCCTCGCCTGGCTCCTGAGGGGCTCGCCCACACGCTGGGGTCTGGTCGCCCGCCTGACGTGTGGGGCCCTCGCCTGGCTCCTGAGGGGCTCGCCCACACGCTGGGGTCTGGTCGCCCGCCTGACGTGTGGGGCCCTCGCCTGGCTCCTGAAGGGCTCGCCCACACGCTTGGGTCTGGTCGCCCGCCTGACGTGTGGGGCCCTCGCCTGGCTCCTGAAGGGCTCGCCCACACGCTTGGGTCTGGTCGCCCGCCTGACGTGTGGGGCCCTCGCCTGGCTCCTGAAGGGCTCGCCCACACGCTTGGGTCTGGTCGCCCGCCTGACGTGTGGGGCCCTCGCCTGGCTCCTGAAGGGCTCGCCCACACGCTTGGGTCTGGTCGCCCGCCTGACGTGTGGGGCCCTCGCCT
>SPJY01014460.1:992292-1050986 GCA_005191435.1 Raddia distichophylla
GAAGAGGAGGAGCGAGAGGGCTGAGGAATGGGGGGCGGGGGAGCAAGGGCAGGGACGTGGGTAGCGCCCAGGAGCACGGCGGCGATGGGGGGAGACAGAGGCGGCGATTTGGTGGGGAAGAGGAAGAGGGGACGAAAGTGCGGGAGCGGAGAGGCGAGGCGAGGCGCGGCCCCGAGGGCCGGGGGAGCTAGGGCATAGGGGATGGTCCATCGGGTTATATGCGATGGCAAAGGTGGGTAATTTGTATAGAACTCCAGGTGTATCTACAAGAGCAAAAAGGGCTCATTTGCAAGTGGCGGGAAATGATAGGGGTGCGGGCGGAAATGCTGGGGGGAAAAGAAACACTAAACAGGGATCCATTTGAGAATGCATGAGGCCCTGCGCATAAAACCGCAAAGTACGGGGGTTTTTTTTGCAAACCGGTCCCCTCGGGAGGGCTCGAATCGGGCGGCTGGGACGGGGACACGCGGCGAGATCGGACGTCCGAGTTTTTCGAGGCGACGTGGTCACGCGAGGGTGAGCGTTAGGGAGGCGCTATATAGCGCCGCAGGCAAATGCCACTTCAACAAAAATCATTCAAATCACCTTTTGACCGGTTAAAATGAGTAACACTTTTTATTTACATTTTTTAAAATGATGTTTCTAATGAATCCAACCGTCGTACTTATTTAGCTAACCTCGCTGGTTCCATTGCTAAATAGTACATTGTTGCCATTGTTTCATCGCCGAAAGATGTCCCCCCCACCCCACCCCCACCAACACCACACCCAAAATTCTTATTTTTGAACGTGCAAGTTTGCTTGGTACCTATAACCGATGGTCAAGGTTTTTAATTTAATATTGAATGAGTACCTCAAACTTAAAAATGCTCTGTTGGTGATTCGTAATCGGCCCACCCGAGATGGGCCTTGGGCCGGATCCGTACCGGCCTACCGAGCATAGTAAAAGCCCAGAAGGTCGTCCCCGACCGTACCAAAAGATATGTCTAGCCCACCGGGGCCATCCCCGGGTTTGACCAAGACAACCGCGCCTCCCTCGGACCCAACCAAGAGTGTTGTGCACCTCCTGAGCTATTCTTAGCCCGGGAGAGGGGCCGCGGACAGTCCGTCTGTCCCTTGGGCAGGTGGTGACAACTGTTATGCCCCACTATACTTTCCTCGGCCTTGACCAAGAGAATTGTACCTCCCTGAGGTATCCGTAGCCAGGGGAGAGTTACATAGGTAACTCGCCATGTTGTTTAGACCCTTGAGCATATGGCAACAGCTGCCACGCTACACGACGCCCTCAATGGGTGGTGCGAGATTGGCTCCGACCAGTCAATGCCATTTAGGGGGTTAAAGGGAAAGTGCTTTCTCCCTGTGCAGGCTGCGCCCCCGAATCGGCACACCGAGATGAACACGTGTCCAGTACTGACCAGACATGCTTCTCTTTGCAGGCCGCAGATAGGACGGAGCCCGAAATGAGACAAGGGCACCGCCACTAAAGATGGACAAAGTAGAAGTAGGCGCGGGCCCGCTGTATCAGCTCCGAGCGGCCCGCCATGCCTATAAAAGGAGAAGCCTCCCCATCATAATGACCAAGTTAGGTAGATCCCAAGCCAAGTCTAAGAGGACACGCCACACCAGCATCCGAAGCTTCCTTAACAGTAGTCGTAGTACAGTAGATTCTAACCTCTTTTGAGTGTCCAAAACTACTCTGTAAGCTCGGGATCGGCGCCTTGTAGCCCGGTCTTGGCGCTCTTGTACTGTTTCCACCATATAATCAACGAAGGCTGGAGTAGAGCTATTACCCGGTAGTGAGGGCTCGAACCAGGGTAAAAATCACTTGTCTCCCACGGTTTGTATTTCCTTCGCCTCTTCTCTCACCCCCTCTCAATCTCACCGTACGACGGATCTGTACCCGAATCCCGAGTCGCACTAGGCGTAGTCCGGAAAGACCGCGCGGCCAGATCCCCCGCGAGCTCGGTCGCCGCCCCGGGCTGCTGGGAAGGGTTGTCGTTGGGCCTCATTCCTTTAATATTGAATGAGTGCCTCAAACTTAAAAATGCTCAAAATTCAAATTTAAAACTGAGTAAATAAATAAAAACAGAAAATAGGATTAATGTATTTAAAGATTTTGGTGCGAAAAGATGTTTTTGGAAAAAATTTCTCTAGCGTCAGTCGTGATCTTACTAAGGAGATTAAGGATTTCTCTTATGATTTAAAATTTTTAATGTGTCACGATTTGGGGATTTTATTTTAAACGGTCGATGATTTCTTAATTTGTTAAAATTTTGTTGATTTTTCCTCTGAAAATAAAAAATACACCGCCGAAAGGGAACTGGCCCTCAAGCGATTTGTTTGTTTTGAGCCAATCCTAAAGCGAATTGAATCTCCTTCCAATTTCACAGAGTGCGAGCGATTCTCTTTATTTTCTTGGCGAAAACAAAATTTAAAAGGAAGCAAGGAACGGTACAAAAAGGAGAGTTCCGAAGGATTTTTAATAAAAAATATATAAACAAAAATCAAACTCTATATTGTAAAAGATGTTTTTTTTTAAAAAAAACTGCCATATTGTGCGATGGTCACGATAACATGCAGTTCTGTCCGTCGCACTGTGCCACATTGGGTGGCGGATAAGACTGAGATTTCTGTAAATTTAGTTATTTGATGTATAAATTTCGAAGTTTAATTTAAATAATTTTTTAATTAAAAATCCGAGTCTCATGTGTTACTGTGTAGGCCCTATGTTGCAAGCGTTGCACGCACGAACGGTGATCATCTCTGCTGCAAGTACTATGGAAGATTGCTTTCGGCCATCTTCGATAGCTCGTTCTGTTCGGTTCTGTTCGGTTCCAGCCTGCTGCCCACTACACGTAAACGTATTAATGGCTGAGACTGCGCAACAGGGAAACCAAAACGCAACGAACTGAACCAAAACGAGCTACCGAACAGGGCCTTCGTTAGCACAAGCCGCATGTAAAACCACCAACATCAACCAACATCCAACATTCGATGCAGAGCTGCAGCACAGTCGAGATGGGTTTCAGCGAACCGAGCCAAATTCGACAATAATTATATGAAAACCCTGCAAAAATGTTGCTACAGATATGCCGCAGTAATCAAATAGAAAGATACGAAACATATCGCAAAACTTAATTTTTGTGTGGCTGGAATGGATGCCACAGGCCACGCCCGCAGCCTGTATGATTTGCCTGATTTTTAGAGGTGCTTAAAACTGCAAGTGCTTTAACTCTCTCCTTAAATTGCGTCACTCAAATGGCAAGGATCAATCGCTTTAACAATCTCCGTAGTAAGGATGTAGTATATCACTCAAATAAGCATGTATTGCGTCCTTATTTTAAGTAACACCTAAATGCTTAAGCAAAGATAGAAAGCTATGACAGTATGACACCACCCCGCATCTCGCGCGGCACGCATCAATCGCTTCCAAGTTTTGCCTATGCAAAGCTAAAAACGCTCTAATCAGATCAAGATGGAATTAAAGGTCGATGATCTTCGCCGCGTCTTGTGCCCCACAAATACCGTATCCTCAAGATCTGCCTATCTAAAGCGCCATTCTAAAATAAAATCTCTAGGATATTGTTCCGCATACTGTATAGTACATACTCTCTCCATCCCAAAAATAATGTCATTTTAGCATTCAAACCGAGAGAATATTCCCAAACCAAATGACGCCTGTATCCCTATGTGGTTGGATTAAAGCTGATCAATTAAGAAAAACAATCCTAATAAATGCACATGAAAAGAGGAGCAAATGCAATAGCCTAATAGAAAATACTCCATATTTAATCAATATAGTGGGACCCACATTATAGGATGATATTTTTTGAAACAAATTTTGAATGCTAAAATGAAATTTTTTTAGACGGAGTGAGTACTTTGGAACTATGCACCGGTAACAACATAACGCCCGGTTGATCTGGACATAGGCCTTGTACAATTCAGCTTATCGTACCATAGCATAGCGTTTCAGTAAAATTTGAAAGTTTTAAAATAGAGGTTTAAATGTTATTAAAAAATAATTAAAAATAGTTTTAAAATCTTTAAGAGGACTACTAAAAACTTAAGAAAAATCATTATAAATTATTATGCCAAATAGGCTATATAAAAAAAGATTAATTTATTAAAACGCTATACTACGCTACATTAAGATAAGATGTACAAGGCCATAAACAAGCTGTAACTTTGCTCACCTTTTTTACCACAGGTAGCCAATCAACCTGTCGCCACGTATCCGGCTCGTGCAGTCGTGCCCGCGAGATTCGTTGATTCTTTAATGGACCGACCGGGCGCGAGTGGCCGGTGGTGACATCGCACACTCGACGACTCGAGTGATAGGCGACGCACCTCGCGTCGGGTCCTCGCGTCGCGACTCGTGACTCGGGCTGGGCCGGGCCTGGGCCGGGGCTGGGCCGGGCCTGGGCCGGGCTGGATCTGGACGTGACCGATCACCGATGTGACCAACGCGAGAGGAAGGCATCATTCTCAGGGCAACTTGGAAGTTAAAAGCATTCCAATTATAAGAAATTTCCACTTATAAAAAAGGCGGCCGCCGCGCTGGTCCGGCCTGGCCTGGCACTGCCGCGGACCGAGTCGCCGAGGCGAGGAGCAGCAGCGACGCGAGCGCATCGGGCACGAGGCGGGGCGGAGATACCCTCGGCCTCGGCGCGGTCGCGGAGATGGCGAAGGGCGGCGGCGGGGGAGGCGGGGCGCTGCTGCCGGTGGCCGCGGAGGCGGGGAAGGGCAACGGCGGAGGGGCGGACGACGAGGCCGCGCTCTTCAAGGGCTCCGCCATGACCCGCCGCGGCGCGGTCGCCGCGCTCTCCTACATGGCCTGCTCCGGTACGTACGTGCGCCGTGCTCGCGCCGGCCCCCCTCCTCGACGTCCTCGTGCTGTGTGCTCGTGTGGTTTGTGGTTCGCAGACGCGGCTGTGGCGGCGCGGGCGTAGAATTCGGGTTGCCGCGGGAAAGGGGACTCATCGCTGCGGCTGCTTGTTGCGTGACTACGTGGTCCGGTGGTTCGGGGGGTGGAGAGCACGCTGCACGCCGTCGGGTTCCGTTATTTGGTGCTGATTGCCGGTAGCTCGTTGATTCGTTGGGTGTTGTAATGTTGCATGCGTTGTTCTGGGGTTGGCGTGAGAGCTGGGTGTTTACTGGTTGGCTCGTAAACAGCAGCTCAGCCGATCTTTAGTAAGGAATCCTTTTTTTCTTATACTAGTTCGGTTGCTGCAGGCTGTACGCGAAATACATGCTGATGCTGCATAAATGTTATTACTAGGGCTTTATTGATAGGTTGCTCTTGGAAATAGCTGCCAAATTAGCATTCTACTTTTGTACGAACAAATTTCTGCTTCCAGAATCTGGCTGATGTAGCATCAGTATGAGCTGCTTATTGCATACGGATATTAATAACTGTCATAATAGTATACAGGTGCTATCTGCGTCAAAAACTGCCAGACAATTGAGTAAAGTTAGGGATTTGGTTTTGAGAAAAACTCATTTTCTCGGATCTATCATAGATAATCATGATGTGAGATGTACTTACTTGGGATGTAAATAATAGAACTAGATGTCCTGAATTCTCTCCTTGTGGATTCCATTAAAGCTTATTGTTTTCTTGGTATGTGCATGGGGATCTCTGACATGGGCGCGCCCTTCTAAATGATGTGTCCATGGAAATCTTGTGGTGGTAGAATTGGTACCCTCATAAGCTATTTGGTGAAATGAATATAAGACAAACTGGTGGCATCGATTTGGACTGTGGAGTATGGATTGAGAATTGGATTTGAATATATCAGGATAAATAATGGTTAATCTGACTCTGATTTTAGTTTGTGTACTGACGAATAGAATGAAAATTTGAATAACCTGTCTGGATGTTGGGATAATTAACGAGAATAACTATTCAATACAAGTCATGC
Organism: Raddia distichophylla; assembly: GCA_005191435.1. Lineage (NCBI taxonomy): Eukaryota > Viridiplantae > Streptophyta > Magnoliopsida > Poales > Poaceae > Raddia > Raddia distichophylla. The sequence continues at coordinate 998,216 of SPJY01014460.1, forward strand.
ATCATCTAACTAAGTTACTTTGCCTCAAATCTTCCATAGTTTTAATGCTGGCCTGCCAAGATTGAACAAAGGCAGGCCAGCAAGTGGCCTTGCACTAGCGCTATCACGAATAGGAAAGACCCATGACAAGCTCAGCACAACGTACGTTTTATTCTGTTTCATGCATCTCAACAATGGGGAAGAAATGTTCTCCTCCTAACTGCTTTTGTGGGAAGTTGGGGGGAAGCACGGGGAACACCAAATTGTGGTGGACATGGGGAAGGGAAGAGGAGAGCAACCAGCACAAGAGGGTGGGTGGGGGTAGGCCTCTCTGCTTGGCACTATTCTCACAAGTCATGATTTACTAACTGGTTATTGCTGGTATGTTGATCCATGTCTGCTGGCCTATTTGGTTTCTGACTTGCTTTGGTGTTTCACAAATCCGCATGTTCTGGTCACCATGGGGTGGATCGTCGTTCAAATGGTGTGACAATTGGAATACGTCATGTAGCCAGCTGCCAGACTTGTGGGCCTGAAATCTATCCCAGTTTTTGTAGTGGCATGGCATGACAGAACACATTTTGCCGGTGGTCCCACGGAGAAAAAGAAGCGAAAAGGGAAACAGAATCTGGCAAATATCTTGCACATTTAGGCCTTATTCTCTTCGCCTGGCCTTAGACAAACTGAGGAGGTCGATACATAGTTCATCGAAAAAATATGAGTTTCGATTGCATTCCCTTGATGATACAATTATTGTGAATTTTCTTTAATCGTTTTTAGCTCCGGAAGCATGCCAGTCTGCTTTCTGCACATAAACTTCTGATGTCGTTTTTTTAAAAAACATTATAGAATTCTGGCATAGCCTTACTGTGTTGATGACTTTTCAATGTGCAGTTTTGCTTGTGATGTTCAACAAGGCAGCTCTGTCTTCATATAATTTTCCTTGTGCAAATGTCATCACACTCCTTCAGGTAATTCATTCTGTTTAGGTGTATTCGTGTACAATCTGCAATGTTAATGTTAATGTCCTTTTCTAATTGTTCAAATGGTTATTTTACTGAAGAAGTGTAAGTTGACCCTAGAGAGCACATTAATGCATTATGCTTGTTTTCTGTGTTATCTACAGTGAACACTGATGCGTAGTAATTATGTCTTATACTGCAAGATAAAAGTTTTTTGTCCCATACAAGGCTGTGTTGTCAGTAAGTGGTCCTGGAAAGTACTGGTATATCTCCTAAAGAAACAAATTCCAATTTTGATTTCTTCTATTCAATAATGTTCAAATTCTTTCCTCAAAACAATAATGTTTAATTTCTTGTGGAGCTATGAACAATGGATTTGTGGAACTACAGCTTTTCAGATATTGCAGTTATATAGTTTATAGATGTTGGTGTAGCATTTCTTATATAATTACTTTGTTTACCTATAGATTGCTGTTGACTGAATATTGTGTGTTTTGCTATCATTTTTTGACACCTAATGAACATATGCAGATGGTGTGCTCGACGTGCCTTCTTTATGTTCTGAGACGGTTAAAGATCATTGCATTTACAAATAGTGATCCGTCAGTACCTTCTGATTCACTATTCTTCGTGCCGTTCAGGATATTGTTGCGCACTACGCCTCTTTCTTTGGCATATTTACTCTACATGGTATGATGATTCCCTCGGATACACTAAAAACCGCCGAACTATCAATATGCTCATTCTTGTCATCTGCTTTATATTATGATTGACGCTTACCTTCCATGTTGACTTGGTAAAAGCTAGCTTCAATGGAATCTGTGCGTGGAGTGAATGTTCCTATGTATACAACTCTAAGGCGCACAACAGTAGTATTTACAATGACAATGGAATATTTCTTGGCAAAACAGAAGCACACCCCACCTATAATTGGCAGGTAAATGTCTAGAGATTTTATTTATATTTGCTCTTGTACTGTTTCAATTTTGTTAATCCATAGTTCCATACTACATTGGCAGAATTGAAAATACTTGCCCTATCTAGTTAATGTAAGCTATTGTCCTATATACTCTTGCCTCAGCTATCGTCAAACATGTGATTCAATGCATTATTATTAATTTTTGAAGCTTGTCGTATTTTTAGTTTGTCGGTAGTAAAAAATACCTGCTGTTGCCCTTATGTCTACAATGCACTAGCTCAATATGAGGTATCTATACTGTTGTAGCTCGAATTATGATGAATGAAAAATATGTTTCGTTATGCTGACCATTACCTCTGTTCTTAATCTGCCATATTCCACTTTTTGGTTGTTAACTAATGGTTTCTTTAGTGTGGCTTTGATTGTCTTTGGAGCATTTGTTGCTGGGGCTCGAGACTTGTCCTTTGATGCTCGTGGGTATGCCATCGTTTTTGTCGCCAATATTACTACAGCTGTTTATCTTGCTACTATAAACCGTATAGGTAATGCATCTACCTTTTTGCCACTTATAATCCCAAACCAACAGTCAAAATTTTGTAACCAGCAGTTTTGTTCGTTGTTACAGGAAAATCAAGTGGTCTGAATAGCTTTGGCCTGATGTGGTGCAATGGTATTTTTATTGAATTGTCTGTACCAAACTTAGATTCAACTTCACATGTCTCAAAACTTATATCCTGTTGAACTGGATTTCAGGACTTGTTTGTGGACCTTCAGTACTGTTCTTGACATATATTCAGGGTGACCTCAAGCGGACTATGGAATTTCCCTACCTTTATTCCCTTGGGTTCCAGGTATATGTCACAATTTCTGGAATTCACGCTAATCACAGAACTTAACAAAGCTAATTCATGTGCTACCCCCACTTATTGGAGGCAGCTAAGGAGCATCATTTGTGGACACACACAAATAGAATGAAAAAAAGGGGTCATGTTTGGTTATTTACCAGCTTCAGTGAAGGTGCTTGTATGACTGCCAATTTGTTCAGTAACTGGCCAGTAAGTCCTTGGGCGTTAGCTGTGGCTGCCACACGAGCTTGTGTGACATCATTTTTTCCACTCCCACTATCCCCTTGATCTTACCTAATTAAATTTGATTCGGACCCAGAAATTAGCTTGTAATGCACAAGTGCCTGGAACACCCAAGCACTATCTCCAGATGCTGTCACACATGACACCATGAGCCAGGGACACACTAAAACACTAGCTTAGGTGCTGTGGCTGCTAAGTTCACACGGTACCACCTTCTAGGCCTCTAGTCTTATTTACCGTTTTATTGCTAAATGTTTATTCAATTGTAACTGGGTTTTCTGCTTGTATGACCTTGACCTTCTAGTACGAATTAAATTCATTACAGTTAACATCTTGAAAATGCTTCTAGTTTAGTTACTCTTGCAACCATGAAAAACCCTCCATTGATTGTTGATATATCATATGTATAATGGCTGTATTGAATGACCTCATTATATCTGTTTATGTATCAAATTTGATCCACAAGGCCACAACAGCTAGAGAAAAAATAGAAACCTCGCACTAATTAACTAGCATTGCCAAGTAACATCACATTTAGCACTTGTAATATGATTATATGAAGGCATGAAGCATCCTATTTCGCTTGTAAAATCCTCGGAAGTCTATGGATATCATTACAACATTGTTTCATTTGTAGGTGGTGCTACTATTTTCATGCATGCTAGCATTTCTACTAAACTACACCATCTTCTGGAACACAATTCTGAATTCTGCACTCACACAATCAATGTGTGGCAATTTGAAGGTATGGCCTCATATAGTTCTTCCACTCTCAACATGCAAATAATTTTTTTGATGTTCCTCATTGATATTTCTGCAGGATTTCTTCACTGTTGGAATTGGCTGGGTGTTATTTGGTGGGCTTCCATTTGATCTGGTGAGTTTTTGTCTCATTGCTTGCCCACGCCCACCGTCAGCTTCTATATCATGTCCTTAAACAAACAATGTTTTCTTATTGCAGCTTAATGTTATCGGGCAAGGACTCGGCTTTCTTGGCTCAGGCTTATACGCCTACTGCAAAATCAAAGGAAAGTAGATAGCGATGTCTATTGGGATCAAAGGGAAGTAGATATTGGCGTTTTTGATTTGGAGGGGCCAGTGTGGTTTAACTGTAGTGCCGTTCATGCTGTTTGCTCCTGCATATGGGAGAGAAATTTTGTAGGTTGTCTGGAATGTGTGTATAAACTTCAGCCCTGCTGGGTAGAGCATGAATGAACAACCATTGCTCGACCAAGGAAATAGAATATAACAAGATTCCAGTATTGCTGCTGTGTCGATGAGTTTATCTACCGTTGCAGATAAACATCATATGTAACAGGAAAGGATAATTTTCAGTATCATACAACAAGTGCCACATGAAACAGGAGGCTGCACTGGCGCCTGGACTTGGCAGATAGCCGGTAAAGTGGACTCGGCCGCCTTCTGGCACTGTCCTGCCCTTGTCGTTCTGAGTTCAGACATTGCCCTTGTCTCGAACCAGAACGGCCGCTGGATTATACTCTAATATCTTGCCTTTGTTCACTGATATTTAGCCAAATAGACCTTAGGATCCAAGGAGCTTAAAGCCAGGTAAAAGAGAGATCCCTTAAAGCCAGGAAAAAGAGTTACGCCGCAAACTCGGTACTTGTTTCGTGGCGTGCAACATTGACGGTCCATGCATTCCAACCCTTTCCTTTCGAAACAGAACCGATGTCCGAATCAACAGTGTATCATTTTCAAATGCTTTTCTAACACGGGTTCTGTCTACCTATTTTATACCAACAAGATTTGTCGCGTATAAAAACGCCAAATTAACTTGCGATGCTGCTTGCTGGACAATGCACCAAACAGTATCAGAACAGAATTTGGTTTTAAGGAACAAACTGTTGCTGTGTTGCAGATGCAAGAGCTGCATTGTATGGTTGCACACGCTTCTTGCTCTCAGAAGAACAAAAAGAATTCGTGTCAGCTCGCATTGTAATTACTGGAACAAAACTTTCAGAGATTTAGAGAAGCTCAAGAGCCAGGTACCCGCAGACCAAAATTATGTGTCTAGAGCCTATATAAGCCAACAGGGCTTACATTTTTAAACTAGACTGAACTCTTTACTTTCACTCATCTTCTCAAAAATACAGCACATTTTGGCACAGTGTCTATCTACTACAGCCCTCATCATATAAAAAAAAATTACTCAGTTGGCTTGTCTGGGTCATCTTCCTCAGGTTCTTCCTTGTCAGGATCCTCCTCCTGTGGTTCCTCCTGAGGTTGTGGTTCTTCCTCTTCCTCTTCCTCATCATCGTCCAGAGGATCATCAGCAGGTAATGGATGGGGCAGTGGTGTTTTCATAGGGCTAAACTTTGGAAAGATGTCAGGTCTCCTCCCAGGCTTTGGCTTCTCCCATTCCTAAAATATTCAAAAGATTGTGAGCATCAATTTTCATGCTAACACGCAACAAAAAAAAAAAGGCTGATGGGACATCATCTCTAAACAAGGGCAATCATGCCATACAAACATGCATGGAAATAAATAGAATACAACAGAACTAATATGAAAAACTACAATAAGTTTGTTCTAAAAATAATTTAGTCATATTAAAAAATATAGCAGGTTATAAAATTGACGAATGTTGTAGCATAGCTCAACTAGCCAGCATAACAAAAAATTACAGGATCAATAAAGGCTAGTCTCAATATGCACATGTCAACTGAACCCACAACCATCTGAACCAGTGAAGAATAAACGCACGGGTGAGTGGAAGATTACAGGAACACAACTGGCCAGCACAAAGGAGGCAGTGAGATCATATAAGAACAGCTCGTAAGTCATAGGCCTCCCAAGTCCCAACATTCTATCACTTGAACAGGAACATGAACTTCCACTGTTTTAACAACAGGACTATATCATCTACAATTCCTAGGTCATAACAAACTATATACTTCATGTTTGAAACAAGTAAGATAGCAATAAGCTATTTGATCACTAGGGTGTGTGCTTCGTAATTCACCATCATGACATCAAGACAACAGATGAAACACAAAAAAAGGAAAATAACATTCAATTGTTAAAAATTTAAGTACAAGCAGCATTATCAGAAAGACAAAAAATCAGGTAGGGTATCTAGAGATTATTCCCATGTATCCAGGGATAATTCCAGTTTCTCAAACTCAGTTTGAACAATAAGCAAATGATCTCCTTAACAACCTAGGTGGAGAAAATCTATGGAGTACAAGAAAAACGCCATCTTTACATGCTCTGACTTCGAGATAACATATTGCTCACTGAACCGCATGCAAATTTAAGTTTGACCTCCTTTTAAAAGCAACAAGTTAAGCATAACTTATGTTTTCTCATACAGATGGAACTCTTTAAGCTGACGATTTCCTTAAAAGTGTAAGGAGGATGGTATCAGCACATTGAAATTTTCACATGTATCAGAAATCGGCCTACCCAATCACAGGAGCCAGCTCGTCACGACCTATATAGCATCTCTACTGATTCCACCCACCCGTAGCTCCAAAAATCCACTCAAATCCTAACATATCCAGCTAACAATGACTAAAATTTCCTCAGCTAGAGCATTCAGTCCCCCCAAGCATGACAGATAGAGCAGCCACAGGGGTAGCGGGGAGAAGAATTACGATGGGGAAATCGAGAGGCGAGCGCCGCGTAATCTTCTCCTCGTCGGGGGCCACGCACACCACGAGCGAACCCCACCTGCGCCGCCGCCACGCCGGCGCCCCCGCACTCCCGGCACAGGCGCGTCTGGACGCGGAGGCGGAGGCGGAGACGCCGAGGTCGCCTGGCGCCGCTACCGGCAAGGCGACCGGGGCCGAGAGGCACCAGGCGGACGCCATGGGGGAGCTTCAGCTTCCGGCGCTTCTTGCCTAGGGGCTAGGGCTCGCCGGGTTCCTGGCTGGAGGAGGAATGGAGAAGTCGGGTCGGAATTTGGGTTTCGTGTGGTTCGGTGGCGTTGCGGCGTCTGGTTAACCACCGGCGGTTCGGGGCGATAAGAGTCGGTTACTCGGTTCGTGTGTGGGCTACTGGGCCAGTGGGCCGACGACCGACTGTCGAGCTGCTGAGCTGCCGAAGAATTTCCCAAGCAATACAAAATAAAAATCCAAAACATAAACAGGGTACCATTTCTCAATTAAAATCAGATGCGAATCTAAAAAAATCCATTTTTCGATAACCGTTGTAACTTGACTCGCCACTATTCACATCTTCTTTTACTATATTCATTTACGTTTCTCTCTATTCTATTTTATTTGTTACAGTATCGGGTCGATCTAACTTAAATTGTTATTGGACATGACCTAAGAAAAGCCCAAGAGTGAGGAGATATATATAGTGAGAGAAAAAAAGCACAACGGCTTTAGGTTCTAGGCAGAGTTACAATGTACAATTTTAGTGTGTAGATAGAGTTGATAGCTAAGAGCAACTTTTTTCAATTCCATTTTGTAAAATGTGTCAATAGAGCTGATGGCGTTGTTATGAATAATTTGTATTGCTATTTTTTGTGATTGTATTTTTTTTGTTTCGCATATCCAAATTTAAAAACATGCACCCGTCTCTATCGGGTAGTCCTTCCCATTATCTAGTCTTGATCAATAGAATAAGGTGAGACAAAAGTGGACAAAAAATCCAAACATAACCGTAAATCATTGGGTAGGCTTGCTCATAAGCCAGTGGCAAAAGGATGACCACCTAGGACCTACGCATGCCTCCTCTTGACACGTAATCTACCTATGTGCATAGGTAAATATACATTTAGCTTTGTAGTTTCTACATGCCGTATTACTCCGGCACACACCGACACACATATCATCAATCAATGTAATGTTACAAAGGCCTTGCAGACTTCTGCCTGGTTGCGCCACGTGGGGCAACCTTGTGGCACCACGTGGCGCAACCAAAGCCTGCCCTCAAGATAAAAACTAAAACAATCTAAAACTCTCATAAAATCCTAAAAACTAAAAAAACAAAACAAAAAAAATTACGGTGAAGGTCCATAAATGAATCTAAGCATTAACAATGTTTACTTCTATAAAACAAATTGAGAAATAATAGAAAAATCCATAAAAATAAAAAAAATTCAAAGAAAAAATCCAATAAATATAAAAACCAAAATATTACTATATGCATTTAGCTTTGTAATTTCTACATGCCGAATTACTCTGGCACACACCGACACACATATCAATGTAATGTTACAAAGGCCTTGCAGGCTGCTGCCTGGTTGCGCCACGTGGGCCAACCTCGTGGCACCACGTGGCACAACCAGAGGCTGCCCTTAGGATAAAGACCAAAACAATCTAAAAATCTCAGAAAATCCTAAAAAATAAAACAAAATTTACGGTGAAGGTACATAGATGGATCTAAACATTAAAAATGTTTACTTCTATAAAACAAACTGAGAAATAATAGAAAAATCCATAAAAACAATAAAAAAAACTCAAATAAACAAAAAATCCAATAAATATAAAAAAACCAAAATGCACTTGTGCCTTACAAACTAATGCCACGTGTCACGGAACATAAATATCGCTAGTATATCAAATGTCACATCGATTCTTTCCTCCCATCCCCCTTTTCTAGTTTTTTTTTTCCTTTAGCGTCACTACTTTATTTCGTAGCCACACAAACCCACAACGATTAAGAGCATCCCTGCATCCTGTTTATCCCACCCTTTAAAACATTAATTATTAATACACATTTGAATAGTGTTTAGAGAGTGGGATAGAGGGTTACTGGGATGCTTTAACAAAAGCAATCGGTATCCTCTATCACTCATGGAGTAACAAAAGGTAGAGGGGCACACTGTTCATCTCCACGCCTTCAAACCCAAAGGCAAAGGCTCCAGGTTTTAGGAACCCCTCCAACCCACCATCATCCAGACACTCATGCATGTACAACACTGGCCACGACGCACCCCTGTGGCGCGCCGAGCTAGGGGAAAAAAGGTGAAAAAGGGGGCGGACGCGGGATTCAAACCGCGGGCTCTCAGGCGAACACTCGCCTCAGCTAGCCAACCAACCAAAGTGCCCACGATGTTGAGATATGTGCGAAAAAATTCTTTTATATGTAATGAATTAATGGATAGTCGGATGTAGCTCCCGCTTGTGATCGGATGGCCGCGAAGTCGGATGTAGCTCCCGCTTGTGATCGGATGGCCGCGAACCAACCGGGCGTGGAGAGGGAGCTGAAACTTTCTTTTGTATATATTTAAGATGTCTAGAACGACCGAAACACTAGCCACCTGACCGAAACACACACACATGCATGTAAGCGCTGCTGCATGCCTGCATCGTTGCGGCCTTGTGGCCTTGTGGGCCTGTGCGCCTACAATCAACCAGCAGGTAGCAGCCCAAGTCTGCCAATTACTCCTAACTGTACCGCTTGCATGGCGCGCGACGCCAGGGGTTCGATGACGATGATCACCATGTGCACGTACGTACGCACCTGCCCCTACCAATTGGTCGGAGACAGGTGTTGACGGTTTGGTTGATTTGATTCGTTTGAGTTCAAAATTAGAGGTCTTTAAAATAGAAATGAAAAAACTAAAAAATAACTAAAAGTATTTTACAATATTTAATAAAAATTTTATGAAACCAAAAAGTTATTTATAAAATGATACAGCGCAGATAAGCAGATGATGTTAAGGAACCAAATATAACCAAAGTAAACTGCGAATAAAAGACCTGTAAGAGTGTAAGGCCTTGTTTGTTTTAAATTAAATTAAATTAAATGAAAATTTGCTATTTTTGTATAAGCCAAATGTTGTAATGTTTTGTAGTATTTTTCTGGGGTTTTAAATAGTATTTTTTAAAGCTTGTAAAAAAACATAATTTTTTGAACTCGTTAAAACGTATTTTGAGGGGTCACAAATTTACTACAATAAAACGCAACTCTACATTAATCTGAAAGAAACGAGGTCTAAGCGTCCTCAAAGATATTAATCTGAGGACCCGACCGTACTGCGGCTGCCACCTGCAGCCCATGCACGGGCCACGGCCAGCCTCGCCCGACACGTGTGACGCCGGTGATCGATAAGCACCAGCGCAACCAGCTAGACCTACCCGATTAGACTCTCACGGACGAACGCACAGTATTCTTCTCGTCCATTCACACGTCACAGCTCGTACCATCCGTGCTGCAAAGGGCAAACTATAGCCATTTGCCCCGTCCTTGGTAAACAAATCCATACGGTATACCAGAACACAAAACATCCAACGCGCCCGCGCGCTAGCTACAGTCGCGCGCGTGCAACGACCAAACGCACGCACGGACGGACGCAAGGCTACACGGGGATGCCGACGAGCTACCCCTTTGTTGGTTAGCCACGCCAAGCTAGAACTAATAAGCTCAATATATATGACCATAATAATTAACCTTCCGTCGCATAACCGAGGAAGAGTAAAAAAACAGGGCGCGCGCGGTAAAAAAACGCCGCTACACTGCCTGCCATGTGGGCCCCGACTGCGCGGGGCCCCGCATGGCAGAGGCGGTGAGACCCCCATCCCCGTGCGAGTTAAACGTGCTCCACGGCGAGTGACCGAGCAATGGCATGCCATGCCATGCATGCATGCACGTTGCCCCACTTTTTAACCGCGGCTTTCTGGGTCGTCTCGTCTCGTCTCGTCTGGCCGTGGCCGCCGAGCGTTTGACGGTCAAAGCCTGGGCGGGGAGCGCGGGAACCGAGCCCCGGACCGGTGCTGGCGCCAATATTCTAGTGAGGGGCGTCGTACCGCGGCGCGCGCGGCCGAGGAGGATCCCATGCAGGCAGAGCCGGGCGTGTGCGTGCGCCTGCATGGGGAACCTACCCTACACGGCGCCCGCCTCACGTGCACCGTGGAGAACACCGACGCCGTCGCATGCTACGCTTGACCGCGATCGATTCGTGCTCTCTCTGTCTCGTGTGTAGTGTGGACGATGCGTGCATGCATGTCATGGATGGCTGCACTTGCATATGCGCTTGCGGTTGCAGACTTGCGGGTGGAAGTGGCTTCAGCTCGATCGGTCGCTCTCACAGGAGTCAAGGGCGCGCGGCTGCAGAGAGGAGAGGAGCAACAGATCAACATTTTTTTAATTTGTTCTCTCTTGATTAAGGACGGAGCTTTTGCGTGCGGGCGTGCAGGCCGGTACATCCGACAGATTGCCCATTTTAATTTCTACATGTAAATTACGATGTGTTTGGTTGATTGTTTTTATCAAGTTAATTAGACATATATAGAATGTTATAAGCCAAATGAAAGGTTCTGTATGGCATAATTCATGCAGAATGTTTGGCTAGTTGAACGAGATCGTACAAGATTTTGTTTGATTTTTGTATGGTATGATACTGGATGGTTCAAATATCATCAAATAACCCCTATTGAGAAATTCAACCTTACACACTACTTTATTTTAGATGGTTCAGACAAGATTTAATTTTAAGTTCAACATTCAAATCAAATCCAATATTCAATTTGTATTTTAAATTTAAAAATAATTTTAAATCCAAACTTGATTTAACATTTGATATTTAAATCGAATTCAAAATAAAAAACAAATCATTTTCAATTCAAGTTTTAATCCAAAGATCAATTCAGATTTAAAATTTAAGATTCAATCTAGTTTGTAATTTTAAAGGATTTAAAATTCAAATTTTAATTTCAAAAATCAAATCAGACTTTGAATTCAAGATTCAAGCTATATTGAAAAGGCAAAGCAAATTTTCAAAATGCAAACCTTTTTTCAGATTCAATATTCAACTCAATTGAAATTTTAAATTTTAAAATCAAATTTAACATTAAAATTATGTTTCAAATCCATGCCATTAATTGGTACAATTCACGCAACCAAACATATGGATTGAACATTATATACCATCCAAAACAAGAACCATCTCAGTCAAGTAATCAAACACACCCTTAATGCATGCCGGTGGTGTACTTAGCACGAAAAGATGGCGTTTTGGGCTTAAAATGCAAGTTTATGACTATTTTATGATTGTGACTTATTTGCAAAGGAGATATATGCTGCCCTATTTTCCCACTATGTACAACAATGTGTACCACTGGAGTTGGGAGGTGATGGGACCATCTTATTGTCTTAAAGCTATATTATGTTTCAAGCTAGGTATAGTTTCTTGGAACGTTAGGGCTTGTTGCTCATTCTGTCCTCCATAGCGGCGTTGATGCAGTTGCACCGTGTTCGTGCTCTGCCTACATGTTAATAAGGGGCGATTGAACGCGCCAATGTGTTACATTCGTAACAACCAGATAAGCCCAGCCATGAACAGTGCAACAACCAAAATACAACGTGTCTAGCTAACTACATGCACTCTTCTAGGCCGGTCATTATCATGAGCTGTTACAAGTTACATAATTACAAGATTCATTTACAACGTGTTTGTAAATGAATGGCAAAGGAAAGAGAAAGTAGGAAGTATGTGAGAAGAATCTTAATTACATAAGGTCACCCAAGTAAGAAAGTTCCCTTAGTTTAAGTGGTAATTCCCCTTCCCTCTTTGTACCACTTCAACCAAATCAACATGTGAATTAACTTCCCTAAATCTAAGATTTCCCTTTCCTAATAGTCTCTCTTCCATTTAACCAAACACACCCTTAGCGACTTCCGTCACGACGTCTTTTGGTATGGTTGGTACCTGTGGTGTACTCAATCTATTTGTGGGTTATTGGGATTTGTCTCCTTGGATGTTTTGACTTGGTTAGCTATACACAGTTTCTTTCTACCACGACGTCAGATGCTTTTGTTTATTTTCATCTACATTCGATGAAGGCACATCGATCAGAATCATCTTTGGCAAGGAAATATCACCCCTTTCAAAACATGCATGAAGTTCCTACTATGCCATTACTTGTGCAAGTATTGTATCACACTTGTTACAAATGTTTGATCCAAACGAGAGGAATGCAAGTTGATCTTAATATTGCTTTTAGTAGGTGTTTTTATAGGTGATGTTATGTCACTACAGTTTTTAATCTAATAGAAATTCTATTATTCTGAAAAACAGGAATTCTTAATTGAAATTTATTTATAAAATCCAATAATATTATAATGGTACATAAACACTTTTCTAGACAAATATTATCTATGCACATGCATTTCATGTATCAAATAATATTTTAAAATGGCATAGAAAGTCAAATATAGTTTCAAAAGCTAAACTACCCACACTAAAACGACAGTTTGTTTCTAGCCGTGAGCTAAGAGAGTATAATATTTTAGACAAAGGAAGCTTTATTGATCTCAGACAATTACATCAAGAAGATACAATCGATCTAAGATCGCAACCGGCCTCTGCATAACTAGGATGCACATAGCCAAGAGAGTATAATATATGACAACTAAAACTTAACAATATCTAAGTGTATGGAGATACGTACAATGGCAACAGATTGGCCAGACGGGGTTGCATGGTACGTAGAGATCTTGCAACTACTCCCAATAATGATCGAACGTTGCTAGCTAGCTACATGCATAGTTGCATTGCAGTGGCATTATTAACATTCTCCCTGTAATCATGTAGTACTATGGTCCTGCATGCAGCGCTAGCGATGCCACATGCATGCATGGCTACCGGCCGTGCGAGATCGAGGACGGGGGCGTGCATGGCGCGCAGGCATGTTCGCGGAGGCGTTTAGGGCACTCCTCTCGTGCGTGTAGCTACTGTTCCTCTCCTCTCTGGTGTGCCCGGAAGACAAGGGTGTGTGTCCTTGTAGAGGGCACAGCTTGCACCCCCAGCCCCTCTACTTTATTCGGAGTCACCGTGACCTTTCTTTAGGGTACCCTTTCTCGCTCTTTGGGGGTTGGATGAGTGTTTCTCGATATGAGAGAGAGAGAGAGAGAGAGAGAGAGAGAGAGACGCGCCCGAGTGATGCGGAGAAGACGGTGGGTTTGGATCATTTGATTATAGTACCAAGGAATGATCAAGAAAAGATCACAGTAGAAGGCAAATTTATATGTTCGATCAGAGTGTGCTTCACCCTAGACTGGCACCTTTCAGTTTTAGTCTTGTGTTTTCAGATTATAGCAGGTAGATTTTCATGCATGTATCTGCTAGTGATAATATGTACGTTATAAAGTTTCTCAAGTGAAAGGATCAACTTCTAAAACCGTCATCTGACAAAAAAAAATCTAAGAGTACGTGTATTCAATAATAAAGATGTACGTCGCTGAACTCTGAATTTCTATACATTGATAAACTCTGGAATCTGGATACCTTGCAGAGTACGTTGCAGTTGCAGAGATTGATATGACTAGCTGCATTCATGCGTTATAACGTATGAGCGTTGGCCATTCTCCTCGTCCAAGAACGACATTCACACCGATCGATCGCTGGGAAGGGCGTGCGATTGCTAAAACCAGAAATCCAAGCGTCAGTCAGCTGCGAAATTGCAGAGAGATCGATCGAGTTCAAGCAGGTCGTCCTAGTCCATGCAAACCCAGTGATTTCACCTCGAGAACGGCACAAAAATCGCTTATTCTAAAAAGGAGGCGCGCGAAGCGGGCAAGCCTAGGCTGCCGATCAGCGCCTAGCCTTGTGCCTATTGCTGCGTCGCCGCCGCCGCCGCCGCCGTCGACGCCGCCGGTGGTGGCCGGGTTGGAACTCGATCGGGCGCGGATAGAGAGAGGGATGTGCACGCGCGCGCGACATGTCAGAAACAGAGAGACGGTCGATTCCTACGGGCGCGCGCGAGAGGAATCTCTCGCCGGATTCGCCCCCATTGGACGGGACGAACCGTCCGCGGCCAGCGCGTGCGCCGGCCGCCGGCAGCGAGCACGAATGCATGCATGTGATGGCTGATGCATGCATGCAGGGATGGATGGATGGATGGGGGTGCAGTGTGTGTGGTGCGTGTGCAGCATGCACATCGGCCATTTTTGCCGGATTCTTCTTGCCGCTGCTGGATTAAGATCCAAGGATGTGTTGGGGCTCAATTTAAAACTTGAGCCTTTTGCATGCATGTGTGGTATGTTTGGAACTTCTTGGGTAAGTCAGATTTCGCTTGGGTTAAGTTTTTGGCGCTGATGATTTTCAGATAACGAGACTAAGGTGACCAAATAGCGCATGCAACCTATTTTTTTCAAGTCTATTTTTTATGCCTTTACATTTTTTTCCTTTCAAAAAATGTTTTGGTTTGTTGAAAATTTTAGAGTCACTGGCCGTTCAGGCAGATGTTTGCTGAAACATGACGGATGGGAGAAAGATCATGGGACAACGATTAGTATAGCTGCAACCTGCAAGTGCTTAATTGCATAATCACGTACTTGCATAAATAGGTGCTTTCATAATATACTTATATTTTCGGGAGATACAACGTCAAAAAATACAAAACGTAGTGCTTTTATTGACTGCATGATGTATTTATATGCAGGCGCCTGACGTTGAGTCGATTCCTTTTGTTTAACTAGAGCTCGTCTATACTACATCTAAACAGCGCATCGATCCTACGTTTCTTGTTACAGTACTTAAATCAGAGCAGACCAGATTAATCTCCACGTGCTCTAAAAATTGTACAGATTTCTTAACGCACGGTTATACTAATTGTTACACGAAGTCAAATATATTTTCTGCTACCAGCACATGCTCTATCCGTTCATGCTGATTAGCGATTTGTCCTTTGGGGCTAGCTGTGTGCGTGTCTCCCGCCTGCGACGTCCATGCACCACCACCCTTTCTGCCCTCCACCTGAAGCCCCTTCACCACATGTCAATGAATCAGTGATGATCAATCGAAACTCGAAAGTACAACCAATTCATTGATAAATTTGTGATGTTTGGATTGAAATCATTGGCGATGACCAAAAAGTTGGCAAGGCTTGCATTTGGGTTTGAAGCCAATAGTTTTTCTTACGACCAAAATTTTTGAATCAAGGTAAAAAACAAAATTAAATTTTGTGCTCATAAAACAGGAATTTTATATTTGAAATAAAGTTAGCAAGCGCTGGAGGCAAAGCTTAGACTATCTCCAACAGGCTCCCCTAAAGCGTCCTCTACTCTAAAATAGGGGACGGATTCTTCCCCTATATGCTCCAACAGAATTCCCTATTCCGTACTCTAAAATAGAGATTTTCTCTCCATTTCCTTATATGTAGAGGTTCTCTTTCCTTCCCCTATACAATTCTCCATATAGGGAACGCTGTTGGAGATGAGAGAAATATGAGAGGCACTATTAGACAGGCGCCTGCAATTTTAGCATTTGTGTAGGCGCATGCCTCCTACATGCATGCAGACCTCGCACAAAAAATTCCACTATCGCAAAACATTTTTTCCAATAAATGGAAATGTGGAAAAACAGTAGAAATTTACTAGAATTTTTTGCGCCTGCACGATTTCGCAAATTATATGAGCAAAAAAATCTCTTGACGTGAAAAAGAAAACAAAATAAAATTTATAATAAATAGAAAATAAAAGAAATATATAATAAACAGAAAACAAAATAAATCTATAATAGATCAGACCTCGCACAAAAAAATCCACTATCGCAAATAATTTTTTCCAGTAAATGGAAATGTGGAAAAATAGTATAAATTTAGTGGAATTTTTTGCGCCTGCACGATTTCGCAAATTCCAGGCGCCTGCGAAATAGCAAACCTAGAGAAATATAGGGAGAGATTTTTTAAAAGGAATCCTGTATATGAGGCTATAGGGGATCAAATTTAGAGATTCCTGTTGGAGAGAGCCTTAGCTGCTTCTCCTAGTGCAGCATGCATCACCGTCTCTTAATTATCTATGGGCCCGTAGACGCTGGCGTGATGCTGCATTGGCTCGCCAATCGTTGGCGCTGGAAATCAGCGCCCTTCCGTTGGCTCGGCTGCAGCAGCACGTGTATTTCAGCCGGCAGGCCAAATTTTTCCAAAGGCGTGTCAATATTTGGCTACCAACTAAATTACCCCCAAATTGCATTGGCACAACCAATTATTAATAAGGTAATTGCAAGATACAAACCAAACACACCCTTTATTTTCAAGGGTGACGAATGATCTATATTTAGACAACCTGGAAGGCACAAGGACGACCATGGCGGTTGAGGATGGCTAAATATCTTGCCACAACAGGGCTAGAAAGACATCGGATTTGTTAACATCTAGGTCTTGTTGGTTCTTGCCGAAGCAGCAGTGATAGATGTCCAACATGAGGAGAGTTGGTTGAGAAATATGGATCAATTAATATGACCACGACAGGGGTTGAGACATTGGATCTAATGGAGCTAAGACCAAATCAGTTGTTGGATGGGGCGTGGCTATCACATGGAGAGGCCAGTGTTCCTCCCTGCAATTGAAGCCTCTATAATTGGGTGAAAAACAGCCTGATCTAATCACGATACTGGTTCTAGCAATGTCAAAACCTTGTTAGAGCCTAGCGTTGAGCACAAAGTACATCACATTTGAGGATGGAATGGATCTAGGGGTTGAGGGGTTGATCCGGCAGTATTAAGGTCTCATTGTTTCTTGGCTAGGACACGGAGGAGGAATCCGTTTTTCCTATCAAGAGGGGGCCGTCCATGGTGTGTTCAGGCATGGTCAGGTCTGTATCATCGGGTGGATCTATCAATGTAGCGACAAGGCACCGTGTAGCATCATCGCTGAATTAATTTGATGGGCAGATTAGAGATTTGGGATAATATTGCACCTGGTTTCAACTAATCAACAATGTTTCTCTTGGTTGATTTGACTATTTGCCTCTTCTTCTCTATATTTCTAGCTATCTCTCTATTCATTGGAGTAATGTGGAAGGCCTATGAAATTCTGGGTTTATTTGTTCCTATAATACTGTAGAGAAATTCTATTAAAATCGATGATCATTTTTATATGATTTTTTTCTTGTAGTGAGCCAAAAGACACACTTTCAACTTTTTCCTTAGGCTAGCCCTAGCATGACATTTTGTTTGTCGTAGTGCTTTTGGTTTTGGGCATTTGGATTGCACTAAGTGTTTCGCTTTTAGTTGTGTACTGGTTGTGTGTGCACTCATTCCTAATTGGCACAAGGACTGAAAGCAATACTTCTATTATCTAAAACAAACTATTGCTTAAATTTTATCCTATAACGCTAACACCTATCTCCTTCACCCTACCACGCCACCACCTCCACCTACCCTAATGCCTTCTTTCCTCTGAAGCGCGAACTCCGCGCACCTCCAACATTACACACCCCCGCACCCGCTAGACCCACCACTAGAGGATTGCGGCACGTACCTCACTGCCATGCTAATCCAACCCTCTTCTCCCACATATCGTGACAACACAATCCACTCTATCAATATCTGATTATTATCCAATTTGTGCTTGCTTCCCATGGCCCTCCGATGATCCTATAGGCGAGGCGGTGCCACACCACCGGACCTCTCTACACTACGTGCTTCCCACCATTATGCTTCCACTGCCCTGAAGAGAGGGCCGGGGAGCGGGGAGGATCGTTGCTTGAGGAGAGAGAGGGAAATGGATCGGATGGTTTTTAGGGTTCGAAGGGTAGCGCATGAGTATTAAACTCCTTTAGATGTCACTAAATCAACTGAAATTAATGAATTATTGAGATGTCTTTGCATAGGAAATATGTTTCCCTTTAGGTTTCGTGTTGGAAAGTTGGTTTGAAAATCAAATTATTTCCTGTGAAATTACCGTACGTGGTTCAAATGAAGCCTTAAGCGAACACAATATAGATATGAGTGAAGTAATCTTTTTCCCTTATTTTGTCATCCTTTCTTATGACCTAAATATCACATTTCCCCCTTGGAACCACAAAGACCTAATAAGAACAAAAAACATAACCACTACTGTCCTGTTGTTATAAATACAGACCTCCTAGAACATTTCCCCTCCTCTCAGGTGGCCAGGATTTTTTTTTTCTGGCCTCTCTCCTGCCCTCTTCCACATTGACCCAAAATGTAGTGCTGCCTCTGGAAAGCTACACTTCCCCTATCAGCTTCCACCTTACATCCTCCTCTCCTCACCAATGCTTCCACTGCTCTGATCAGAAAGAAATCAACCCTACTGTTCTGTCGGCCACCCAGAGATAGATGGCCTCCTCAAACAACTGGCTGGGCTTCTCGCTCTCCGGCCAAGAGAACCCACACCCTCACCAGGATAGCTCGCCCCCCGCCGCCATCGACATCTCCGGCGCCACCGACTTCTACGGCATGCCGGCGCAGCAGGTCGCCGGCGGGCACCTTGGGGTGCCAGCAAATCACGCTTCATACGGCATCATGGAGGCCTTCAATAGGGGCGCCCAAGAAACCCAAGGTGAGAGGAAGAAAGTACATGCATATTTGGTGCACTTTCTCTTGGGTCATATACTCATATGTGGTTTGTTGATATTTGATGTGCATATGGTTTCAGATTGGAACATGAGAGGCTTGGACTACAACGGCGGCGCCTCCGAGCTCTCGATGCTCGTCGGGTCAAGCAGCGGCGGCGGTGGCGGCGGCAAGAGGGCCGTGGAGGAGGCCGAGCCGAAGCTGGAGGACTTCCTCGGCGGCAACTCCTTCGTCTCGGAGCAGGATCAGGCCGGCGGCTTCTTGTTCTCCGGGGTCCCAATGGCGAGCAGCACCAACAGCAACAGCGGAAGCAACACCATGGAGCTCTCCATGATCAAGACCTGGCTCCGGAACAACCAGGTGCCCCAGGCGGCGGCTCCGCCGGCGCCGGCGCCAGCGCAGCCTCACGACGAGATGAGCACCGACGCGAGCGCGAGCAGCTTCGGCTGCTCCGACGCCGCGCTGGGGAGGAACGGCGCGGTGGCGGCGGCGGGGAGCTCGCACTCGCAGAGCCTGGCGCTGTCGATGAGCACGGGCTCGCACCTGCCGATGGTCGTCGCCGGCAGCGGGAGCGCCGGCGCCGGCGCCGGCGGCGCGGCGGAGAGCACCTCGTCGGAGAACAAGAGGGCAAGCGGCGCCATGGATTCGCCCGGGGCTGGCGCAATGGAGGCCGTCCCGAGGAAGTCCATCGACACCTTCGGGCAAAGAACCTCGATATATCGAGGCGTGACGAGGTTGGAGTTCGGTTCCTGTGAATGCTGCACGTTGATTTGTTCAATGTTTGTTCATCGATTTCTTGGCCCCATTTCAAATTGGTCTAGTACTCTAGCGTTAGTTAGAAAAAGATTACCTCCTTGTTGAGTTGAGAGAGATCAAATGATCAATCTTTCGAGAACATAAGCTAGCTATATATATCAACCTGTCATCGGATCCATAGCAGCTACGAGTATACAATACAATTAATAGTGCAATCGTTTGATCGAGACAATGGCTATGCATGCATATATACTACTTTAATTTTGCGGTTGTATTTTGTGTGATGATTGGAAATGAAGTGATTTAGCATATACATAGTCCTTTGACTAAGAAAAAGGGGACACTCCTGTCGAACAAGTTGTTCATATGGACTAGTTTGCTAGCTACATGTCATTCGAATCAACATGCGTTAGGTGTCCGAGAAATATATGGTTCATTGAATAGAAAAATTACACACAATTGAAACACTAGTTCATGTGCCATGATCAGCACTGTTATTGCACATTGACCAATTGCAAAGATCAAACATAATTGTATACATTTTAACTTGTTTTCCTCAGCATTGCACACACGTACGTACAAATTGTCTTTGTCGTTTAACATAAATATGTAGTAATAAGCTTATAGGTTTCATAAATGTATTTGGTTTTGAAACAATATATAAACATGTATATGACATATATATGAACTTCTCTATATGTTCTTTGAAATTTTCCATTTCAGACATAGATGGACAGGACGTTATGAAGCTCATCTCTGGGACAATAGCTGTAGAAGAGAAGGGCAGAGTCGCAAGGGTAGGCAAGGTAATGGATGGATTTAATTCTCTCTTTCCCCCATCAATTACACAACAATATATAAACAACTTACAGTACTAACTAAGCATTCAACATTTGGTTCCGTCAACACTCTGCCTTCTACTGCCTCCGGGAATGATACTGTAACATGCATGCTCTTGACAATGAGCAGTTTATCTGGGTAGGCATTGCACAACCTATCTGTTGCCGATTCATTTCCATCAATATATTACATTGTACTATTTAGTGATTGCACCTTGTCATTGTATTCGTACGTGAACACTTAATTAGGTGGCTATGACAAGGAGGACAAGGCAGCAAGGGCTTATGATCTAGCAGCTCTCAAGTATTGGGGCACAACAACGACAACAAATTTCCCAGTAAGCAAGTTTTCAATTTTTCTATCAATTTTAGTTGACCGTTTTAAATTGTTGATGCATGCGCCGTATATATGTTATATTAACAAAATTGCGCTTGTTGATTTCATTTATTATTTTCTCCCTTTTTGTGAATTTTCGGTGCAGATAAGTAACTACGAAAAGGAGCTGGAGGAAATGAAACACATGACCAGACAGGAGTATATTGCATACCTAAGAAGGTATTAATTTGTTGATGCTTCATCATGTACTCATCAAACTATTTGGAAGATTACACTAACGAATAAACATGACCTAATGCAGGAATAGCAGTGGATTTTCTCGTGGTGCATCAAAATATCGTGGGGTAACTAGGTAAGCCAATTATATTTCTACATATTGTACAAATAGCAAGCGTTACTTAATTATGTGTGCGTGCGTGTGTGTGTGTGTGTGTGTGTGTGTGTGTGTGTGTGTGTGGCTGTCCATTCATTATTAGCTGGCCATCTAATTAAACATGCAACTGTCAATATGAGCAAAATCTATATCTTTGTTTCAAGTTGTAATGTTGAAATAAATATTTTCATCAGGCACCATCAGCATGGGAGGTGGCAAGCAAGGATAGGGAGGGTTGCAGGAAACAAGGACCTCTACTTAGGCACCTTCAGTAAGCAACTAGATCAAGTAGGAGTAACTTTTTCATTGATTGAAACTAAATTGCATGCTTGCCCAAAGAAGATCCTTAAAACTAATTAATGACTACTCATAGGTCTGTATCCCCAAGATCTAAGTCATCGACCCGTACTTATTTAGTCAAATTTCTTGAAATCTTCGTCTCGTAGAGCTGAAGATTAGATATTCTATATGTTGCCCTATGGTGCATAAAATAGTGGTTAGTGCATTAACTATGTCCCAAATGTACCTTTCCAAGTTTTTGTCTCAAAGTTGTCTGAGAAAACCGGGGCATGGAGTCAAGGGCCAGTAGAAAATCCTAGTGCTTTGAATCACAGCTTGCATGCCCCCATGCATGCATGCATGCGTGCATGCGATATGCAGCATATAGGGCACATGCATTGGGAAGCAACCCTAGCTAATCATGCGTACTGACCGTACACATTCTCTTGGTACGTAGGCACCGAGGAGGAGGCGGCGGAGGCGTACGACATCGCCGCGATCAAGTTCCGCGGGCTCAACGCCGTCACCAACTTCGACATGAGCCGCTACGATGTGAAGAGCATCCTCGAGAGCAGCACGCTGCCGGTCGGCGGCGCCGCCAGGCGGCTGAAGGAGGCGGCGGAGCACCCGGCCGAGGCCGGCGGAGCCACCATCTGGCGCGCCGATATGGACGGAGGCGTCATCTCCCAGCTTGCCGACGTCGGGATGGGCGCCTACGCATCGTACCACCACCACGGCTGGCCCACCATCGCGTTCCAGCAGCCGCCGCCGCTCTCCGTGCACTACCCCTACATCCAGCCGCCATCCCGCGGGTGGTGCAAGCCAGAGCAGGACGCCGCCGTCGCCGCCGCCGCCGCCGCCCACAGCCTGCAGGACCTCCAGCAGCTGCACCTCGGGAGCGCCGCCGCCGCGCACAACTTCTTCCAGCCGTCGTCGAGCTCTACGATCTACAATGGCGGCGGCGGCGGCGGCAGTGGGTATCAGGGACTCACCGGCAACGCCTTCTTGATGCCAGCGAGCGCCGTCATGGCCGACCAGGGGCACAGCAGCACGGCGACCAACCAGGAAAGCACCTGCAGCTACGGGGACGAGGAGGGGAAGCTCATCGGGTACGACGCCATGGCGGCGGCGAGCGCTGCAGGCGGCGACCCATACGCGGCGGCGAGGAGCGGCGGGTACCAGCTGTCGCAGGGCTCGGCATCGACGGTGAGCATTGCGAGGGCGAACGGGTACTCGAATAACTGGGGCTCGCCATTCAATGGCATGGGATGATCATCATCGATGAAGAGGGCAGATCAAGCAGCTGCAGGTTAGCTAGTGATAGTGGATTAGCTAGCTAGAAGAGTCAAGTTTAGGTTAGAGTGTCTTGATCTTTGTTGTGTTTCAGCTCGGGTTCCGGTTCTGCTTGACCGGGTGAAGGACACAATGCACGTTAAGGACAAGGTGCTGCCTTCTGGAAGCTGGTAATGGCAGGTCAGGGTAAGTAAAGTTCGTGTTGTAAGTTACCTTGACCTGCTGTTAGTTTTGGGTAGTTTCAGAAGGGTCAAGCTAACCTTCAGATCGAGGACACACTGATCGTTGCAATGATAATAACTTCCTCATAATCTCCGTGATCAGACATACTTTGGTTCTCTGGTTACCGCCAAAGTGAGGATGACTGTTCCAGGGCCGGTCCTAGCATTTGAGCAGGTCCTAGTACGACATTAGAACAAATTTTAAATTTTAACTGCAAAATCAAACATTGCAGTAGACACAGAAGTTAAATAAGACAAAACTAGTGTTAAAGTAAAATTAAGTTTAAAATGGTGTGCAACTGAAACACTCTAACTTAATACTAATATGTATTTGAGCCGTAGGAAATGAATAAAAAACATCTATATTGCACATCCCGCACATGTCTCCAACTGGTCTCGTTAATTCTAGATTGATTGTCATTGCAAAGTTATATAGACTCCTATGTACCATTGCAAAGTCGTATGTTCCTTATGTGCCATTGCAATCACCCTTTATTTTTTAAAGAAAAACAATCACCTTTTATTGTTCTGTATGCCATTGTTAACTAGATTTTTTCAGTCAAACTGATTTTGATCTACAAAATGACCATTTACCAATGGTTCTCTAATCTCCTAAAATTGAAATTCAGACCACATTTTGAAGTTTGAAATCTTATCGATGTTAAATTTTAAACTCTAACCAAACTACAAAATTTGAAATATACTAAATTGGAATTTTTTAAAAAATAAAAAACTAAAATTTGAAATTTGTCCAAATTCTAAAACTTGAAAATTTTGAAATCATAACAAATCTAAAAATTGAAATTGAGCCAAAGTTTAAAATTTTTAAATCTGTCCAAATTCAAAAAATCAAAATGTAGGTGAAATTTAAAACTTGAAATCTGATTGACTTTGAAAATATTGAAACCTGCACAAATTTTAAAATTTGAAATTTAACACAATTTGGAAATATTGAAATCTGATTGAATTTTACAATTTTAAAATTTACCAAACTGAAAATTTTAAAACCTAAATACTGTAAAAAAATTTAAATTTGGCCAAAATTTGAAATTTAAATCCTCACTTTTTTTGCCAATACAAATTTGGCTAGATTTGAAAATTTTGGTCAGCTCACATGTAAAAGAAAATACTCCCTCCGTTTCGCTATATTTGTCAATGGCCCCGGGAGTATTAGTTTCAAATTGTTTATCTATTGTTATAATTAAGGATGTTTTATGATCTATTTTAATGGTAAACCTGGTCAAACTGTTGTACTAAGAAATTTTATATGCATGCGGCCTATCAAATTCATGCATACAATCAACCAACTTCGTTAATTAGATGTAGCGTGGTCATCCCAATGCA
Source organism: Raddia distichophylla (assembly GCA_005191435.1). Classification (NCBI taxonomy): domain Eukaryota; kingdom Viridiplantae; phylum Streptophyta; class Magnoliopsida; order Poales; family Poaceae; genus Raddia; species Raddia distichophylla. Next base: position 1,022,843 of record SPJY01014460.1, read on the forward strand.
CCTTTTCATTTTAGTTTGTGTCTTCTTGGTATGTGTGCAATGGTGGGTGTCGACAAATATAACGAAACATGGGGAGTAAAAATAAGAGGAAATGGAAGGGAGGGGGCCGCCAAATACCTAATTGTCATAGACGCATTCAACGGGCGTAATATGAGCATTATAGGAGGCTTTAACAGTGTAAGCTAACGGAATGACATATAAGACAATAAAAATGAAATTCAATGGCATACAAGGTAACGACGATTTTACGATGGCATAGATGGCATTGCAATTCAATCTAGTAGCATACATGATATTACTCTTTTGTAAAAAAAAATGCAAGAATATTTCGGCCTCCATATTGTGAGTGAGATGTACATATCCACAAATAAAAAATAATATTTTCGTAATTTAAGGCTAAGTGACGAAGAAATAACAAGACATGAATTTAGGAATTGCCATGCGTATCTAGAAGCCTAGAATAATGTTATATATGGTACATGGTACATTGGTTCTATATACATGCTAGGGTGAATGACGCACGAATGTATATAGACTATAGAGGCAGACCAGGGTCCGGTCGAGTGGGTATTCGAAGTATAAGATACACATGTGAAAAGATCGAGTGGGCCTTTTGAACTTTTTTTTAGTTGATGTTGTTCATTAGTCAAATTAAAAGTGACCCAAACTACTTTAACAAATCCTACACTAGGCATGGTAAACAACAACAACAACAAGAAGCAAGCAAGCAAATCAAGTGCGGAACACCGATTTGTTTACTCCATCTACCTTCTGTGCAAGAACACAAATGATTATATTGTTAAGAGTTAAGACCCTAATTTGTTAAAAGAACACAAACACAGGGGCATGTCCTGTCAGCATGCATCATCAGATAACATACAGTTAGTAACATTGTTTGTGTCGGCTACTGGAAGCGAAAATGACAGGAAGGCCTTCATTCGAATAGAACATTGGACAAGGGAGAGCAATCTGAACTCTGAAGAGGGAACCAAAAAAAGAAAAGATCAAATGAGAATCAAGGCTGAACAGAAGGGCAGTAGCGGTGGCAGAATGCGATTCCACTCTGTTGCTGGATCTGTCAATGCAAGCACTAGCACCACACCTTCAAACTGCCAATCATGGATACTATTTGGTTTGCATCCATACACAGCATCATGTGCTGACAGCTGACGTCACAAATGAACGAATGACACAACAACCGTGTTCCTTATCATACTACTAATATAGTACTAGCATAATAAAGAAGAATTCTACACAGGTGTAGCCAACCAGCAGCAGAGGAGAGTGACTTGTTTCGCTGAACTGAAATTTGTTTGAATACTGCTTGTAAGTAGTGCACTCAAAAAAGTAACCCCTTCGTCAATTATAAGTGTATCAAATCAGTCAAACAAGCAAGCAATCTGATCTACACAAGGTACAAAGAGGAACTAACTACTAATCAGCTAGTAATTTGATCTGATGGTGCCCAGTCTCGAGGAGCAGTTGCAGAATCTCGGTACGCCAAAACAGACAGAAAGACAGACATCAGGTCCACCCACTCCCTCAGATGAGCCCCTTGTTCCTGCAGCAACGGGCATCGCGGACTCGTTAAAGCGAGCGCGCAAATCTGACGCATCGCCATCGCCATCGCCATGTAGGAAGGAAGAGAGGCAAAGCACACCTACGTCTGCTTGGAGAAGGAAGAGGGCCCGGCGGCGGAGGCGGCGGGGGAGGACGGCGAGCGCTTGCTGCGGAAGATCATGTACGCCAGCGGGAGCACCACGCCGGCCATCATGATTGCTGCCCCCACCAGGTACCTCGCCGGCGAAGGAGGCCCCACCTCCAGTTCCATCTCGATCTCTTTCGCTCGATGGATTTGGATCTGGGGAGGTGGAGACCCGGTGGAGAGAGAGAGGGCCTGAGGGGCGAGTGAGGCGAACCGCATCGGCTACAACTTGCGGTCCTGCGCTATGGTGTTAGCGTAAAGACATCAAGACGCTTTCTATAGATGGTCCCCCGGGCAGCACCATATCTGTCGAATTTATTACTGTTCTGGCTTTTTTTAATTCGAAATTAAAAAATAATTTCCCGTTTTAATTAATTAAAAAAATAGCCGCTCGGCGCCGGACCAACTAGCGCCATTAATAACCGCCCGTTGGATGGGCGTTTTTGAAGTCCAACAGTATTAATCGCCGGACCAATGGACGCTGAATGGAAGCAACAGTTGGGGCTGCGTTCGAGGTAAGAAGCGTGCGTCTGTCAGGCGTTTAATGCACTGTGCTATAAAAACCGCCCCATTGACGGGCGTTTTTTCGCCAGCGGGAATTTGGCGCCCGACGGACGGGCGCTATCTCCCTTTATAGCAGGCCGCGCGCGGCGGTGCCCGCGTACAATACTCATTCGGTAAGGGCTCGGCAGGGGGAGAAAAGGGGGAGAAGAGGGAAAAAAGGTAATTTTGTAACCCTCCTGTATTTTTTCTGTTGTAATGAATGAAAACAAGATAGGTTAGCAATATGGCACACGGTAGGTAATTTTAATATTGTGTTTTTAGATTAGATAAAGGGCTTAGGTTTTGAGAATAATTAGGTTTTTCTGTATTATTTATGTACATTCGATTTAGGGGTTTAAATTACGATAATAATCAGGTTGGGTTTTTGTGTTACATATGTACATTAGTTTTAGGATTTAATGTATGATAATATGTAGGGTAGATTGTAGATTATATTTAGGGTTATAAGGGAGGATAATACGTAGATTTAGTGTGTATGTTTCTGTTTTTCTAGTTTAGGGTAAGTGTTTAGAAATCTAGAGGGCAAGTGTGGGTTTGTCGTTAGGGTTAGTAGGCGCGATTCATTTGAAGCATAATGCACGTAAGTTTAATGCATAGTACGCAAAGATTAAAACCGATAAATCTTTTACATGTTTTTGTCGGTACGGGAAGAAAAACAATTATTAGGAGTCGTTTTTTTACAGGTTCAATGTCAGACAGAAAAATATTTTAATGTTTATTATGGACAAGGGGATATCAATTTTGATCCAAACGGAGTAGACCTATCTATGTTTTCAGTCAGTGATGTTGGGGATATCAAGACCCACAGAGAGAAAGTTAGCAGGGCTAGAAAACTGGCTATTAAGAACGTTCCAAATGAACCCCAAAGAATATGGTCTTAATATCAGTGCTGTTGTTAGCCGTGCAACGGAAAGACCTTATTAGGAGTTGCTACCAATAAAGGCCTTATTTGTATTATTTAATCTCCGGTTCTATAAAATGATGGAGTGTCTAAAAAAATTGAGCGTGAAAATTATTTACAATCTAATCTCGTTTTCAGCACCGCAGCAAGCGCCGGGAGGATCGGGTTGGCCACATGGCGCCTCAAGATTGGTGGCTCGTAGGCAACTCCTAGCCGTCTCGAAGCCCTCGACCTCTAAAAGTAATAGACCAACGAAATAGATCTAGTAGAGTAGTAGATATGGTCGAGTGCTCCGAGAATGAACAATCGTAAGTGTGGCACTCAATCTTACTTCCCTTTTCAAAACCAAATGAAATCTTTGAAGAACTAAAATTTAAGGAGAAGTTACGGGCACAAGAAGGCTTTTACATAAAAGAATCAACCGTTTCACATCTCGTAGCCCAAGGTGACGTATTCATAAAGACAACTTGTCGACGGTTGGGATATCGACCCAAGTCAACTAAGGTTCTTGAAGGTTGAGATAGGAGACACGCCAAACAATGCGAACAACAGCGAACAGGGAGACAGGGGTTTTTATCCTGGTTCAGGCCTCTCGGGAGAGATAATAGCCCTACGTCCAGCCTTTCTTTATGCCAAAGAGGATTACAGGTGGAACTCGGCGAGATCAGCAGGTCTCGGCGAGTAGTATGTGAAATATAATGGCCAGGGGGGTCCCTCTAAACGCCGTAGGTGCCCTGTTTATATAGTACGGAGCAAACAGACCTACCGAGGAATATCGGGCCGGGCTAACTACGAGATCGTAACGAACTCATACATGCCAAATACGTCCCGAGGTAGATAAGGTAGACTCCAATTCTTGGGGATCACGACTCCTAATCCAATCCGGGAAACTACGTCCGGGTCTTCACGTAGCCGTGCAGAACTCTTGTTCGAGTAGGACTCAAACAGGAATCCTAGGCCGTTACGCACCGTGCCAGCCAAGAAGCTGTTCGGCAGGATGCATATGGGCCAGATAGAACCTTCCAGGGAGCTGGGCCCTGGTAGGCTGTTCGAATGGGCCGTCAGGGCGACCTATCTATGTTCCAGTCAGTGATGTTGGGGATATCAAGACCCACAGAGAGAAAGTTAGCAGGGCTAGAAAACTGGCTATTAAGGACGTTTCAAATGAACCTCGAAGAATATGGTCTTAATATCAGTGCTGTTGTTAGCCGTGCAACGGGAAGACCTTATTGGGAGTTGTTACCAAAAAAGGCCTTATTTGTATTATTTAATCTCCGATTCTATAAAAAGATGGAGTGTCTAAAAAAATTGAGCGTGAAAATTATTTACAATCTAATCTCGTTTTCAGCACCGCAGCAAGCGCCGGGAGGATCGGGTCGGCCACGTGGCGCCTCAAGATTGGTGGCTCGTAGGCAACTCCTAGCCGTCTCGAAGCCCTCGACCTCTAAGAGTAATAGACCAACGAAATAGATCTAGTAGAGTAGTAGATATGGTCGAGTGCTCCGAGAACGAACAATCGTAAGTGTGGCACTCAATCTTACTTCCCTTTTCAAAACCAAATGAAATCTTTGAAGAACTAAAATTTAAGGAGAAGTTACGGGCACAAGAAGGCTTTTACATAAAAGAATCAACCGTTTCACATCTCGTAGCCCAAGGTGACGTATTCATAAAGACAACTACAAAACTAATTGTTAGAGAAAAACAAGCCACATCAGAGACTGATAAATAGACAGTGGAAACTCCGGTGTTAGTTTGCTTAGAGCGGTACAGGGATCAAACCGTGGCTTTATACACCTGGGACGGCAGAAGCCGTGCCGTGTGGCGGAAGCGGCATTTCTTAGTAGGATGGCGGAAACCATGATCCCCCTGCAGCATAGTTTCCTAATTTCAATTTATATATTCAATCAAATTTTTTTCAAAAAAAACGCCGAGCCACCAAAAAACGCCCTCTGGACGGGCGTTATCCAAAAAACGCCCTCTGAACGGGCGATTTTTATAAAACGCCCTCCGAACGGGCGGTATTTAAATAACGCCCACTGGACGGGCTTTTTTGACTACGCGTCCGTCTATCCGGCATTTTATAAAAAACGTCCAACTGTTCCGCGCCGGGCGGATATTTTTTAATTAATTGAAACGGAAAATTATTTTTTAAATTTCGAATTAAAAAAAGCCAGAACAGTAATAAATTCCATATCTGTCCGCGAACTCTGCCGCCTAGCAGCTCCTCGCGACCTCGCCGCCGCCTCCCGAGCGCGATATGGTGTCGGGCTGCAAGGTCTGTCCTGGAACGGCCCAAACATGGCCCAGCCCGATATTTTTCCCCCAGGTTGAACGATGGTGTCGTGGGCTGTCTGTGGGTCAGACTAATACGCAGGCCAGCGGCCATCGGAGGCGGAGGTGGGAGGTGGCGACCGGTTCCGGCGAGCCGCAGGCGGCGAAGAGGGGGAAGCGGCGATCTGTTGCAGCGAACCGGGAGCTGGGCAGAGTCTGAAGCGGCTATGTCGAAGCGGCTGGTGTCGCGGCTACTGGGGATGTTCCAGTCGCGGACGCAGGTGGGCGTCGACAAGGCCGGCAACCGCTACTTCACCCGCGTCGAGGAGGTCGACGGCGCCAGTGCGTGTCCCCGACCTCTCCCCGGCTCCCCCCTTCTGGCACGAACTTTCTTCTAGTTTCTCCGCACTTGATCTCCTCTGGGAAGGAGGAGGGCATTTGAATGCTGGCTAAGAGAATCTCGGTGTTGTTGCTTCTTCTTGTCATTCTCGACGGCGGAACACGGGAACAGTGAAGGAGAGGCGGTGGGTGGAGTTCAAGGGCGCCGACTAGGACTCGACCACCGTTCCAGGTTACCTACCTCCCCTCCTGCTCCATTTGTCCGGTGAGGATTTTGTGGTGTGACTGAAAATTCCCAATTAACTGGTATGCCACTATGTTTTTGCAGGCATGTATGGATTGTGGCCTTGATTCTAAATTCTATTGTTGAGTGTGTACACAGCATCTCATAGCCATGTTGTGCTTGCAGTCGAGTGGATTTGCTGGTTGAATGGCCAAAGGAAGAAAGCTCCAACGCCAGAGGTAAGAGCATGAGCGTTACACCGTGCACTGCTCTTCAATTTGTGCTTTTATTATTCTCAATTCAAATTTAGCGAGGAGAGCAACTTGATCATTGCATCTGAGGCTCACTATTTACTAATTTAGGAATTGGCTGAGCTGGAGGCGAGGCGTGAACGTGTCTGGCAAAACATTGAACGTATGTATCTGATGTTTCCTACTTGTAAAATCACCTATGCTTTCACTAGTAAGCCTCACTGTCCATTATGCATGGTGCTGACTGCTGAGCAAGAGTCTGACATGTTTTTATAGGTACGTCGTAGCTTACTAGGCAAGTTTATCAGCTATGGCTGGGGTGTTCTGCATATATTGCTGATTTATGATATTGGGGCAATTCCTTATTTGCCACTGCAAAATTTTGCAATTGCCATCGATGTACTGGTAAACAAGGGATTGGGGGAAATTGAAATGGCAGCAAAGGAATTTATCCTATGATATCTGGCTATAAGGCCATTTATATTTTTCTAGGGAAAAAACATAACAATTGAGAAATCTGTGTTACTCGTTTGGTGACTACTTCTGAATTATGATCTGAAAAAATATTCCCATTTATCTATTAGATATATGCTTGTTATTTGTTTGGATCACTTCTTATATAATGGCATTAGCCATTTTTATGGTAGCCCATAGTTATCATAATATGCACTCTATGCTAAAAATTTCTATAATGTCCAATATATCAGTTAAATGGAAAAATTACTAGTCAGATACTCGTATTCTTCGCTGTGGCGGTAAAATTCACTTTTCTTATTTCATAGATGGAAACTGTATCATATTTTGTAGCAAGAGTCCTTAACATGAGGCTGGATGGAACATGGTCACTTGTGAACTTTGACCTCTATTGTTAGCATTACATCAACAAATTAGAATGTTAACATGGTGATTCAGTTGCTTTGGTGTGTAACTGGTTATCAGAAACGTAATTAGCAATGTTGTTTCCCTTTTGAACTAACATGAACTTAAAATTTAGCTTGCTAATCTCATGAACCTAATCTTGATGAAGCCTGCTTCTCCTATCTAGATTCATCCAGTTATATGGATAACATGTTGGAATTGTGTACAATGCATTTAGGCAGATATGGTCTTAACTTCTGTTTAAAAATCAGTTATTACAATATAAAATCGCTTATTACTGGATATGTATTGCATTGTGAATTTTTCATTCTAGTTGCGCTGCAGTTTAAGATCTTATTCATACTGGCATATGTTTGCTGCTGTTATGGTGTGACAGCTTCTTTACTGAAGTGTTGTTTCTTCAAGAATCAAGATCCAGCATATTTAGTTCTTGTTAGTCTTGGTTATTCATGAGTCCATCTTATTGTTTACTTAATGGGCAATAACTTGTGCATTTCTCCACTAATATATTTCATATGTGTCCATCTTGGTTATTCATGAGTCCATCTTGTTGTTTACTTAATGGGCAATAACTTGTGCATTTCTCCACTAACATATTTAATATGTGTTCAATCAAGTTCTCAAAAAGAAAGAAGAAGAGGAAAGAAAGGCTGGTGTCCGACCAGTCAAGAAAATTGGTATGTTCTTTCTAGTAATTGTTACTTCAATCCATGCTTATCTGCACTTTTGGCTTTCTGTGGATTTTCTCCAATGTATTGTTTAGCATTCTTTCTGGTAATAGTTTCTCGCACGGGTTAGAGTCTTAGAGGTATATGTGTTAAACGTTTGTATATAAATCTAATAGTTGTAGAAGTTGGTAATTTAAAAACATATGTAGATCTATTTTTGGTTACTTAATTTGTTTCATAATAGCATATGTTGGTAATTTAGATGTAACTTTAACTCATTTAGTTTATTTTTAGTAACGGTAGAGGTGGGTAATTTTGATATATATTTAAGGGGTTATTTTATATTATCTATCATAATAGCAAATATGGGTAATTTAGATATAAAATTGAGGGGTTATTGAGATTATCTATCATAATAGCAAATGTGGGTAATTTAGATACAAATTTAGGAGGTTATTTTATATTTTCTTTCATAATGGCAGAGTGGGTAATTAATACATAGATTTAGGGGGGTTACTTTATGTTGTTTTCATAATGGCAGAGGTGGGTAATTATTTAGAAAATAGAATAGATCTAATGGCTATTAAGATTCCGATATACCAATTGATGGCCGGATGTTTCTGATTATTATGAGAATTTCTAGGATTTATCTTTTTTTCTAGCGCATCTAGAAAAAAGGAAATTCGCTGAAGGAGGGTAGGAGAGGGATTTCACATGGGTAGGGCTGCAGATCTGGGAGCCATTAAATAGCCCAGCCCGTCCGTCAGCCGCAATCTAATCCCCTCCTGCTCCACTTTTCCACGCCTTCCCCCAGGCTTCTCTCTATCTCTCCTCCTGCGGCGCTTGCCTTGCGTCCTCTAGGAGCAAAGGAATCTATCATGGAGTGGAGTGGGAGATCTGTAGAGCAGAGCAGAGGAGGTACAGTACAGAGAGGGCGAGAATACTTTTTATTGTTTTATAATCCTACTCTGCTTTACCAATTTCTGCGTATCCATAGCAAATTGACCGCGCGTCATACAGTTTTTTTGCGTGGCACGCCGGCCCAAACCGGATCTCGCCGGTTCCCTTCCGTTCTGGTGCGGGATGGTGCTGCCTGCGGACTGCGGAGGCAGGCTACGCCACGAGCCATCTACCTAGGGAGATGCTGATTTGATTGATGGATTGTTTTTTCAATGGATTCAACACTGACCCTGCTGTACTTGTACCTAATGGTGACGATTACCACGGGATATTTGTGGTTTGTATGGGTAAGCGTGTGAATTGTATATGTGACTGCCCTTCTCAAAAGGTTCATCCACTGTACGTTTAGGTGTCGCATTTCACGTGTTTTTTATGTAAACATTCGCATGTTTTTGTGAAGCAGTAGTGCGTTCTTGAATATACGAAGTTTAGGACAAGCAAATTAGTTTATTTTTGAACTAATTTGCTTGTCATAAACGACATACATTTAAGAACGGAGGAAGTGCTATATTCTATCCTAAGTAAAGGAATTAGTGCTTTTCTGCCGTGTGGTAGGTTATTAGTACTTACCTACCATTTGAAGGATAATAATATACTGACGATTGGCAGATGTAATATACTGACGGACGATTGGCAGATGTAATGGCAGCAGCTATGTTGCCTTGCGACGTGCCAAGTCTAAATCTTTTGCTCCTATGCACACAAACAAGCTTGTGAATATCACTTACCGATACTAATTTGTTAGTTTGTATACTAGTGCAGCTGTGCTACGTATTTTTCTCTGGTACCTTTAATTCTATGTATGTTTTTCTTTTCCATTCTTGAGATTAGCTCGGTCAGGCAATACGTTTCCCTCTTACACACACTACTACTCTTCTCAGATGGATCGGATGTCGTTTTATACTGCGTGCAGTCAGCCCTTGAAAACTAGACCACTAGTACACAAAAAGTTATTAGGATTTGACACATGGAAATTATACGAATGGATTGTTCAGGATAAAGATTTTCATTGATCATAATTATTGAATTTCTCTTACTTATTTCCATATTATCATATCTATTCATGCAGTATGTTGCATGGCACGTTGCAAAGCTTGACTCTTTTCAGACAAAGCTACTTCATCGACCAAATGTATATCTGGTAAGCGATATCAGCCAAACACAATTATATTGCTTACTTGTAGTCTACAATTTAGTACGTTCAAATCTTTAATTAATTTTGTGTAAATTGTTATCAAGACCTTGGCTGTAATTCAAGGTATTTGAACTCTATACGGTGTCCAAACATATGTAAGCTTTATAGGATTTCCTATTGACATTGTCGGCTCACTTTGTCAATAGCTTTCTATGGAAAAAGCTTAGTGGCATCAAACGTTAGGATTCTACAACTTCTTGTTAGTAATTTAGAAGCTCAGCTTTTACTAATAAATATCGTAGCGAGATTTGACTGACCGATTAACGATAGATTGGTCCATGTGCTTGCTCACAGAATATACATTGTACCTTGTGCCAATGGCCTAGTGATAATCGATGATAATAGCCATTCCCAGTTTCAAATTTTAACTATGCTGCTTATTCATGAATCTACGCACCAAGCGTTAGTATGCTAAGTCATGTACGCTTTGTGTCAAACATAATTATTAATTATTCTAGAGGTCTTGTTATTGTTGCAGTTTTTTTGGCAGTGTAAAATAATATGGGCTCTTGCCTCCTATACATTTTTTGCAGTGCTACCATTGATTCTCGATGGAGATGACATTGTACTACCTTCGGTCACAAAAAGAAGTCGCTATTGACTTTTGCACACAACTTTGACCATTCGTCTTATTCAAAGTTTTGAATAAGACGAATGGTCAAAGTTGTGTGCAAAAGTCAACGGCGACTTCTTTTTATGACCGGAGGGAGTATCAGCGTAATCTTGGTGTACAAACTAATTTCCATGATAGCTTGCCCAGAGCAAATGCAAGTTTCATTGCTCTGACCTGGGGCTTCCAGACTCCTGCCCCACCTATCATAGTCTCGTTCTCATGCCAAACCACCCTAGGCAAAGTTTGGCAAAGAAGTGTGGTATTATGTGGTAGTGATTCTAACACGCCTTATCTTTTATTTTTTTTGAATTTTTGTCATCTATAGTTTGTCATGGTTTGAGTGATATTTTTTTCAAACTATTTAGCACTTGTAAATATGGTTTGTTTAGAGTTTCAAGTTTCTAATTATAGCCGATTTTTCCAGGATAGACTCCCATATGTTATTAGTTCATATTTACAGATTTCACTAATGCAACGATGCAGGCTTGATATCCTGATACGATCTTCAAGAGAGAATGGTACATGGAAGATGAACAAAGGTATTTTTACCTGCTTGTTACTCGTATGCCCTGGAGTAATTCGACTGAGTCATGTAGTTTTACTTGCTTGTGATTTAAAAGTCGTTTATTTCCGCTTGTGAAATTTTACCAATAATCTAGAAGTTACAATAGTACATGTCATTTCACGATTCAATTCTTGTGGGACGAAGTCATTTCATGTAAACTTTGGTGGTATTGTCTTCATTTGGGACAGCCAATTTCTCTAACTCACCGATCTGGGCCAAGTTGACGTTAGGTATGCTATCTGCAGACTACTACCAATCCCCAACACAACTGAGCCAGGCCCAAACGGATCCAGCTAACCAAATCTACCACAGCTACTGGCTCGGGCCGGCCTATTTCAACTTCCACTCCTTAGCCAGGCCTGACCTATTGTGCTCTTACTCCCCAGAACTCTCTCCTCCCACTCGACGAACACAGCCAGAGGTGGGAAGGCGGCGGCGCGAGGCTAGGGAGCAGGATGCTTCGGATCCGCCTTGGGTGGTTGGGGCGCCGGCTGTTCTACAGGTCGCAGGCCTCCGGCAGCCACACCCCGGGGAACAATCTATTATCAGGTACCTCGAGTTCATCTGCTTCTGTGATCCAAACCCTAGGTGTCTCTGAGTTTGTTGGTTTTGGTGATGCTGCTCCTGTGATGCTCGTTTACCTCGATTGGTTTGGCTGGTTTTGTCAACTTGATGAAATTTGTTCTTTTTTCCCTGTTGGTAGATGTACAGGAGAGTTCTTGGCGAAGAGCAAGATATGCTTTGCTTGTCAAATCTGCTACAATTGGAGAAACTGCGGAGTACCAAGTTGCTGCGCAAGATATTGACCAATCTCCACAGGCTCTGCAGGAAACGCCAATAGTAAGTTTACTCTAAAGTCTTTTTCCTCATCTTTGTAAAATGTTTTAACATCAAATTCTGTAGGCGTTGCTGGCCAATTGAACAAAAGATATTATGTTCAGGTTCCCAGTCATGTTTACACCTAAGCCCTATTAATGTACTTAGCTTCAGAATCATCTTAGCCTGTCCATGTTATTTGGTCTTATTTGTCACAATGCTGATAATTTCTTTCACTTGTCCGTGCATAAGATTGGCATGGATAAGTTTTGTTGTTAGATGTAGTTATTATTCCTCCGCTGTCCAACATATGTGGTATTTATTTATTTACTTACTATTCATTTATGCAAAACTTGCTGGTGTAATTTAAAGGACTTATTTTACATGTTTCTGCAGGTATCAGTGTCGCATCAACGGGTACCAGTTGTGTACCATAAACGGGAAGCACACTTGCCCTCTTTGTTAAGCCAAAATATCTTAGTATGGGAGGTCTTTTACAGAAGGAAAGGAGATGTCTGCTCTTTCTGCTACAACCAAGACATCGGACAATGTCTCATCATCAAAGTATGCTAGATGAAAACGCAAAGGACACAGAACAATCATTTAAAATTGAGATTGGTGATGTCCGAGAGTTGTGTGAAAGAATAACAAGTGAACTAGGCATTATGGAGTGCAAGGTGCTGAATTTTAAGAACAGATACAAAAAGATTGTTAGACCAATGCTTTCTTTAAGAGGTTTGATTGCACCTAATGATCTGACACATCCATCAACGCTGTTTTTGCACTGGCAGACGTTCAAGATTGTGAACCACAATCCATCTTACCTAAGCTCGTTTGATATTATGGCATACGAGGATGGTACAAGAGATAAAGAGGAGTGGAAGTTTTTCTTACAGCATATGGTTGAGAAGAGAGTCTACGCCATTTAAGATTGGAATTCGACAATCTCGACCATTGAGACTCTTATGTATGATCATGATCTCAAAGGACCGAAAAATGGCTGCGAAGTTGACTTTTACAAAGGGGAGTGTGATGCGTCGTATTACAATGGAACGGCAAGACTGACATTTATAATCTGGAAGGGGATAAGATCATTTATTTCGGGGTGTACACAAATGTTTGCTGCAGTTCAGTAACGGAAACTGAAGTTTTTGCTGCTTTTTCACTTCTTTCAAAAAGCACATGAAAAGAAGATCTTAAAGCTGTTGGTGTGCTCAGATTGCAAACTTATTTGCAAGATTTTTAGTGGTGAATTGAGCATTGGGAAACATCATAATCATCGAAACCTATATCTAATGTTTAGGTCAATAAAACGACACTTTAATAAACTCATTGTTATGTGGAAAACACGAGAGCTTATGCTGTTTGTTGATAAGCTAGCGAAGGCTAGTGATGCTTCTATTGTGTTAACCATGCTTTCAAAAAAAGCGTTGAAAAGGTGGTCGCATCATCTGAAAGGGCTGCCACTGTTTAGAATTGAACGCGCTGAAGATACAAATAAGAAAATTGTAAAATTCGGTATGATTTTTTTCTCTCCCCCGTCTTATTTCTTCTCCCTTTCTCTACGTTATTAGATTTGTGAAGTTTGGTAGTGGATCTTGATGCAACAAAATTTGGATTGGATAATGATCCTTAAACTCCTAAATTCAAAATTTGATTAAATTCTCATATGTGCTTACTGTATTAGCATCTTGATGCCTTCCAGTGCGGGTCCAGGTGATAGCCCCTAGTTTCTAATGCATTGTCTTGATAGTCTCTAGTCTCTAGGTGATAGCCCTTAGTCTCTAGTGTGGGTTCAGCTGTTATCAAGACATGCTAATACACTAGAGACTAGGAGCTATCAAGACAATGCACTAAAGACTAGGGGCTATCACCTGAATCCACACTGGGAGGCATCAAGATGCTAATACAGTAAAGCACATATAGGAATTTAATCAAATTTTGGATTTAGAAGTTTTACGATCATTATCGAATTCAAATTATGCCTTCATAAATCTAAGAACATAGAAGAAGAGAGAAGAAATGGGACGGAAGAAAGAAAAAAAAGTCATACCAAATTTTACAATTTTCTTATTTATATCCTCAGTGCGTTCAATTCTGAACAGTGGCAGCCCTTTCAGATGATGCGACCATCTTTCTAACGTTTCTTTTGGAAGCATGGTTGACACAATAGAAACATCGCTAGCCTTCGCTAGCTCATCAACAAACAGCATGAGCTCTCGTGGTTTTCACATGACAATGAGCTTATCAAAGTATCGTTTCATTGACCTAAGCATTAGATATAGGTTTCGATGATTATGGTGCTTCCCAATGCTCAATTCACCACTAAAAATCTTACAAATGGGTTTGCAATCTGAGCACATCAGCAGCTTTAAGATCTTTTCATGTGTTTTTAAAAGAAGTGTAAAAGCAGCAAAAGCTTCAGCTTCCGTTACTAAACTGCAGCTAACATTTGTGTACATCCCGGAATAGATGATCTTATCCTCCTTCCAGATTATAAATGACAGCCTTGCCGTGCCATTGTCGTACGACGCATCACACTCCCCTTTGTAAAAATCAACTTCGCAACCATCTTCCAGTCCTTTGAGATCATAGTCATACATAAGAGTCTCAATGGGCGAGATTGTCGAATTCCAATCTTCAATGACGTAGACTCTCTTCTCAACTATATGCTGCAAGAAAAGCTTCCACTCCTCTTTATCTCTTATGCCATCCTCGTATGCCATAACATCAAACGAGTTTAGGTAAGATGGGTTGTGGTTTATAATTTTGAAGGTCTGTCGGTGCAAAAACAGCGTTGATGGATGTGTCAGATCATTGGGTGCAATTAAACTTTTTGAAGAAAGCATTGGTCTAACAACCTTTTTGTATCTGTTCTCAAAATTCAGCACCTTGCACTCCATATTGCCTAGTTCACTTGTTATTTTTTGACACAGCTCTCGAACATCACCAATCTCAATTTTAAATGGTTGTTCTGTGTCTTTTGCGTTTTCATCTGACACACTTTGATGATGAGACATTGTTCGATGTCTTGGTTGTAGCAGAGAGAGCAGACATGTCCTTTCCTTCTGTAAAAGACCTCCCATGCTAAGATATCTTGGCTGTAACAAAGTGGTCAAGTGTGCTTCCCTTTCATGATACACAACTGGTACTCGTTGATGCGACACTGATACCTGCAGAAACATGTAAAATAAGTCTTTTAAATTGCATCAGCAAGTTTTGCATAAATGAATAGTAAGCAAATCAATCAATACCACATATGTTGGACAGCGGAGGAATAATAACTACATCTAACAACAAAACTTATCCATGTCAATCTTATGCACGGACTAGTGAAAGAAATTATCAGCATTGTGACAAATAAGGCCAAATAACATGGACATGCTAGGATGATTCTGAAGCTAAGTACATCAATAGGGTTTAGGTGTATAAACATGACTGGGAACCTGAACATAATATCTTTGTTCAATTGGCCAGCAACGCCTACAGAATTTGATGCTAAAACATTTTATAAAGATGGGGAAAAAGACTTTAGAGTAAGCTTACTATTGGCATTTCCTGCAGAGCCTGTGAAGATTGGTCAATATCTTGCGCAGCAACTTGGTACTCCGTAGTTTCTCCAATTGTAGCAGATTTGACAAGCAAAGCATATCTTACTCTTCGCCAAGAATGCACTAGAAACTAGGGGCTAGCCCCTAGTCTCTAGTGCATTGTCTGGGTCCAGGTCCCGCACATTTGTTACACCCAAGGTTCAAGTATTACACGGCCATTAACACATGAGGCCATAGCAACACAAGGTTTGGCCACATCAGTGTCATCTAATCGGAAACATCCACCAAAAAACACAACACTCAGTGACCAACCAGCCCAATCTTAGAGAAACATGCACGGAGCAACAACCACTTGCCACCAGGCACATCTATTTTTGGTTACTTAATTTGTTTCATAATAGCATATGTTGGTAATTTAGATGTAACTTTAACTCATTTAGTTTATTTTTAGTAACGGTAGAGGTGGGTAATTTTGATATATATTTAAGGGGTTATTTTATATTATCTATCATAATAGCAAATATGGGTAATTTAGATATAAAATTGAGGGGTTATTGAGATTATCTATCATAATAGCAAATGTGGGTAATTTAGATACAAATTTAGGAGGTTATTTTATATTTTCTTTCATAATGGGCAGAGTGGGTAATTAATACATAGATTTAGGGGGGTTTGTTATGGGCAGGCCCTGTCGGGCCCAAACAGGTAATGTAGCACGCGTGAACAGTACCACGGTTACTGTAGCACGTGGCCCCAAGCTGCAGTTATTTTAGAATATGTTTCTATCTATTAGGATTAGTTTCTTAGAGTTCAAGTAATTCCTTTCTTTTTGTTCAAGTTGATCTTTTCTTAAGATCTAAGTCTGTTCTCCCTATAAAAGGGAGGGTCATGTATCTTTTATTATCATCCAATCAAATGAAGTAAATTGAGATCTAGATCTCATAGGCGGTGGCTCCGATAACAGCCAAAGGCGTCGCCGACGATAAATGGTCGTCTTGCCCGCGTCAAGGGCCGTATCCCCCTGTTGTGTGCTTGCACGTAACAATTGGTATCAGAGCCGACCGGTCCTCCTGTGATGGCCTCTAGCGAGGAGCGGATCAGAAGGTTGGAGACGTCCATCGAGGAGCTACGCACCTCGCAGGATATGATGCAGGCATCGATGGCTAGATTGGAGAAGATGTTGGCCGACTATATTGAGTCGATCCAAGTCAAGGGCAAGGGAATGGAGGAGATTGAAGGGAAGGAGAAGGCGGTGGAGGAATTGGAGTCGCGGCAGCACGACGACTCTAGGGACAGCCGTGCGCCACCTCCAAAACAGCACGATCGTGACAACACCGGGTTGGTCGGTGACCACAATACTATCAATGACGTCGTTGACGACACCCAACAACAACATTGGGATGATCCTGCTGACAACGCCATGCTGATCTCCTGTGTGATTTCTCCTAAGAAGACGAGGTTTCAAGAGGAACACCCTCATGGCATCAGGTCTTGCTTTGCTCCACGTCAAGCACACACCCGGCGACCGCAACATCGTCATTTGCATCCTCATCGGCAGATGCTTTGCAACCATACAAGACCATCGCGGCTACGACGTGCTCATGGTGACGCGCTTCGACTTCAACATCGACGTCAAGTTCTCAGGCGTCATCGCTTCAACCTTGAGGACAAGGTTGATTTGAATGGGGGAGTAATGTTATGGGCAGGCCCAGTCGGGCCCAAACAGACTGTAGCACGCGTGAACAGTACCACGGTTACTGTAGCACGTGGCCCCAAGCTGCAGTTATTTTAGAATATGTTTCTATCTATTAGGATTAGTTTCTTAGAGTTCAAGTAATTCCTTTCTTTTTGTTCAAGTTGATCTTTTCTTAAGATCTAAGTCTGTTCTCCCTATAAAAGGGAGGGTCATGTATCTTTTATTATCATCCAATCAAATGAAGTAAATTGAGATCTAGATCTCATAGGCGGTGGCTCCGATAACAGCCAAAGGCGTCGCCGACGATAAATGGTCGTCTTGCCCGCGTCAAGGGCCGTATCCCCCTGTTGTGTGCTTGCACGTAACAATTGGTATCAGAGCCGACCGGTCCTCCTGTGATGGCCTCTAGCGAGGAGCGGATCAGAAGGTTGGAGACGTCCATCGAGGAGCTACGCACCTCGCAGGATATGATGCAGGCATCGATGGCTAGATTGGAGAAGATGTTGGCCGACTATATTGAGTCGATCCAAGTCAAGGGCAAGGGAATGGAGGAGATTGAAGGGAAGGAGAAGGCGGTGGAGGAATTGGAGTCGCGGCAGCACGACGACTCTAGGGACAGCCGTGCGCCACCTCCAAAACAGCACGATCGTGACAACACCGGGTTGGTCGGTGACCACAATACTATCAATGACGTCGTTGACGACACCCAACAACAACATTGGGATGATCCTGCTGACAACGCCATGCTGATCTCCTGTGTGATTTCTCCTAAGAAGACGAGGTTTCAAGAGGAACACCCTCATGGCATCAGGTCTTGCTTTGCTCCACGTCAAGCACACACCCGGCGACCGCAACATCGTCATTTGCATCCTCATCGGCAGATGCTTTGCAACCATACAAGACCATCGCGGCTACGACGTGCTCATGGTGACGCGCTTCGACTTCAACATCGACGTCAAGTTCTCAGGCGTCATCGCTTCAACCTTGAGGACAAGGTTGATTTGAATGGGGGAGTAATGTTATGGGCAGGCCCAGTCGGGCCCAAACAGACTGTAGCACGCGTGAACAGTACCACGGTTACTGTAGCACGTGGCCCCAAGCTGCAGTTATTTTAGAATATGTTTCTATCTATAGCTGCAGTTATTTTAGAATATGTTTCTATCTATTAGGATTAGTTTCTTAGAGTTCAAGTAATTCCTTTCTTGTTGTTCAAGTTGATCTTTTCTTAAGATCTAAGTCTGTTATCCCTATAAAAGGAAGGGTCATGTATCTTTTATTATCATTCATTCAAATGAAGTAAACTGAGATCTAGATCTCATAGGCGGTGGCTCCGATAACAGCCAAAGGCGTCGCCGACGATAAACGGTCGTCTCGCCTGCGTCAAGGGCCGTATCCCCCTGTTGCGTGCTTGCACGTAACACAGATTATTGGGTGCAATCAAACCTCTTGAAGAAAGCATTGGTCTAGCAACCTTTTTGTATCTGTTCTCAAAATTCAGCACCTTGCATTCCATATTGCCTAGTTCACTTGTTATTCTTTGACGCAGCTCTCGGACATCACCAATCTCAATTTTAAATGGTTGTTCTGTGTCCTTTGCGTTTTCATCTGACACACTTTGATGATGAGACACTGTCCGATGTCTTGGCTGTAGCAGAGAGAGCAGGCATCTTCTTTCCTTCTGTAAAAGACCTTCCATGCTAAGATATCTTGGCTGTAACAAAGAGGGCCAAATTTTGCTGCATCAAGATCCACTACCAAACTTCATAAATCTAAAAACATAGAGGAAGGGAGAAGAAATGGGATGCGGGAGAGAAAAAAAGTCATACCGAATTTTGCAATTTTCTTATTTGTATCCTTAGTGCGTTCAATTCTGAACAGTGGCAGCCCTTTCAGATGATGCGACCACCTTTCCAACGCTTCTTTTTGGAAGCATGGTTGACACAATAGAAGCATCACTAGCCTTCGCTAGCTCATCAACAAATAGCATGAGCTCTCGTGGTTTTCACATAACAATGAGCTTATCAAAGTGTCGTTTCATTGACCTAAGCATTAGATATAGGTTTCGGTGATTATGGTGCTTCCCAATGCTCAATTCACCACTAAGAATCTTGCAAATGGGTTTGCAATCTGAGCGCACTAGCAGCTTCAAGATCTTCTTTTCATGTGCTTTTGAAAGAAGTGTAAAAGCAGCAAAAGCTTCACCTTCCGTTACTGAACTGCAGCTAACATTTGTGTACACCTCGGAATAGATGATCTTATCCCCCTTCCAGATTATAAATGACAGCCTTGCCGTGCTATTGTCGTACGACGCATCACACTCCCTTTTGTGAAAATCAACTTCGCAGCCATCTTCCGGCCCTTTGAGACCATGGTCATACATAAGAGTCTCAATGGTCGAGATTGTCGAATTTCAATCTTTAATGACGTAGACTCTCTTCTCAACCATATGCTGCAACTCTTTATCTCTTATGCCATCCTCGTATGCCATAACATCAAACGAGTTTAGGTAAGATGGGTTGTGGTTCACAATCTTGAAGGTCTGCCGGTGCAAAAACATCGTTGATGGATGTGTCAGATCATTAGGTGCAATCAAACCACTTGAAGAAAGCATTGGTCTAACAACCTTTTTGTATCTGTTCTCAAAATTCAACACCTTGCACTCCATATTGCCTAGTTCACTTGTTATTCTTTGACACTGCTCTCGGATATCACCAATCTCAATTTTAAATGGTTGTTCTGTGTCCTTTGCGTTTTCATCTGGCACACTTTGATGATGAGACATTGTCCGATGTTTTGGTTGTAATAGAGAGAGCAGGCATCTCCTTTCCTTCTGTAAAAGACCTCCCATGCTAAGATATCTTGGCTGTAACAAAGAGGGCAAGTGTACTCCCCTTTCATGATACACAACTGGTACCCGTTGATGCGACACCGATACTTACAGAAACATGTAAAATGAGTCCTTTAAATTGCACCAGCAAGTTTTGCATAAATAAATAGTAAGTAAATAAATCAATACCACATATGTTAGACAGCGGAGGAATAATAACTACATCTAACAACAAAACTTATCCATATCAATCTTATGCACGGACTAGTGAAAGAAATTATCAGCATTGTGACAAATAAAGCCAAATAACATGGACGGGTTAGGATGATTCTGAAGCTAAGTACATCAATAGGGCTTAGGTGTATAAACATGACTGGGAACCTGAACATAATATCTTTTGTTCAATTGGCCAGCAACGCCTACAGAATTTGATGCTAAAACATTTTACAAAGATGGGGAAAAAGACTTTAGAGTAAGCTTACTATTGGCATTTCCTGCAGAGCCTGTGGAGATTGGTCAATATCTTGCGCAGGAACTTGGTACTCAGCAGTTTCTTCAATTGTAGCAGATTTGACAAGCAAAGCATATCTTCTCTTCGCCAAGAACTCTCCTGTACATCTACCAACAGGGAAAAAAGAACAAATTTCATCAAGTTGACAAAACCAGCCAAACCAATCGAGGTAAACGAGCATCACAGGAGCAGCATCACCAAAACCAGCAAACTCAGAGACACCTAGGGCTTGGATCACAGAAGCAGATGAACTCGAGGAACCTGATAATAGATTGTTCCCCGGGGTGTGGCTGCCGGAGGCCTGCGACCTGTAGTGCCGGCGCCGGCGCCCAACCACCCAAGGCGGATCCGAAGCATCCTGCTCCCTTGCCTCAGAATCATCCTAGCCTGTCCATGTTATTTGGCCTTATTTGTCACAATGCTGATAATTTCTTTCACTAGTCCGTGCATAAGATTGGCATGGATAAGTTTTGTTGTTAGATGTAGTTATTATTCATCCGCTGCCCAACATATGTGGTATTGATTTATTTACTTACTATTCATTTATGCAAAACTTGCTGGTGCAATTTAAAGGACTCATTTTACATGTTTCTGTAAGTATCGGTGTCGCATCAACGGGTACCAGTTGTGTATCATGAAAGGGGAGTACACTTGCCCTCTTTGTTACAGCCAAGATATCTTAGCATGGGAGGTCTTTTACAGAAGGAAAGGAGATGCCTGCTCTCTCTGCTACAACCAAGACATCAGACAATGTCTCATCATCAAAGTGTGTCAGATGAAAACGCAAAGGACACAGAACAACCATTTAAAATTGAGATTGGTGATGTCCGAGAGCTGTGTTAAAGAATAACAAGTGAACTAGGCAATATGAAGTGCAAGGTGTTGAATTTTAAGAACAAATAAAAAAAGATTGTTAGACCAATGCTTTCTTCAAGAGGTTTGATTGCACCCAATGATCTGACACATCCATCAACGCTGTTTTTTGCACCGGCAGACCTTTAAGATTGTGAACCACAACCCATCTTACCTAAACTCGTTTGATGTTATGGCATACGAGGATGGCATAAGAGATAAAAAGGAGTGGAAGCTTTTCTTGCAGCATATGGTTGAGAAGAGAGTCTACGTCATTGAAAATTGGAATTCGACAATCTCGACCATTGAGACTCTTATGTATGACCATGGTTTCAAAGGGTCGGAAGATGGCTGCGAAGTTGACTTTCACAAAGGGGAGTGTGATGCGTCGTACGACAATGGCACGGCAAGGCTGTCATTTATAATCTGAAAGGGGGATAAGATCATCTATTCCGGGGTGTACACAAATGTTAGCTGCAGTTCAGTAACGGAAGGTGAAGCTTTTGCTGCTTTTGCACTTCTTTCAAAAGCACATGAAAAGATCTTGAAGCTGCTGGTGTGCTCAGATTGCAAACCCATTTGCAAGATTCTTAGTGGTGAATTGAGCATTGGGATGCACCATAATCACTGGAACCTATATCTAATGCTTAGGTCAATGAAACGACACTTTGATAAGCTCATTGTCATGTGGAAACCACGAGAGCTCATGCTGTTTGTTGATGAGTTAGCGAAGGCTAGTGATGTTTCTATTGTGTCAACCATGCTTTCAAAAGAAGCGTTGGAAAGGTGGTCGCATCATCTGAAAGGGCTGCCACTGTTCAGAATTGAACGCATTGAGGATACAAATAAGAAAATTGCAAAATTCGGTATGACTTTTTTTCTTTCCCCCGTCCCATTTCTTCTCCCTTCGTCTACATTCTTAGATTTGTGAAGTTTGGTAGTGGATCTTGATGCAGCAAAATTTGGATTGGATAACTCCTCAAACTACTCCTAAATCCAAAATTTGATTAAATTCCCATATGTGCTTTACTGTATTAGCATCTTGATGCCTCCCAGTGTGGAGTTTTTTTTCTTTTCTTTCTGTAACAGATGCTGTAGAGCTTTGTAGGTGTGTTTTGTAGACTACCAACAACATGTCCATTTTGTTGATTTCTTTGAAATCTTTTTCTTCAATTAACAGTCTAACACTTTGTATTTTACGCTGTAGCGAAAAGTGGAGTTGAAGAATCGTTTGGCAAAAATGAGGTTTTCATCTTTTTTGTTGAAGTGGAGGATCAGTACAAGTTTGATGCTTTATTAGGCCTTAAACAATCATTTAGGCCATATAAGCTGAATGTATCTATCACTGACATTGATGACAAGTCTGGTTTCAATAGAGAATTGGAAAAGATCTTTTACCGGGTTTGTTGGATAAAGTCTGGTCAGTACAGTACTTTTACTGACTCTCAGCGAGCATATGCCACTGATATGTTTTTGGTTGTTGTTTTTGATGCTGCCATCCCAAAAGAAGCATATTATCATAATGGTGCATTTCATGTAATACTGGTCACACCTGATGAGCGGAAGGGTCTGACTGAAAAGGGCATTCCAGAACTGAATGCTCTAGCTTTTGTGTATTTTAATGGAGGTTAGACACTATTGCTATCACTTTTCTTATGTGATAAATCTGTGCTAATGATTTCATATATTGTGTTTTGTAGTTAGATTTCCGTTGAACGAACCTTCAGCGAATTTTAACACAAGGAAAAAAAAAATGAGGGAGGGGAAGACAACGAAGGAGTCAAGAGAGAATGTGAGCTTTCGATTCACATTTATTTAACTTCAGGAAAAATCTTTTTTCTGCGACATTCTTGATCTTCTTCATGCTGAACATTTGTTTTGACTATTGATTGAAGTGCTGCACATTCCTGTCTAATGGCCATTTGTCTTTATTGCCATCGGAGTATTTGATTTACTCTTATTTGCCCATGTGAGCAACTTCGTGGATTTTCTGTCCAGGTTACGGTGAAGATCTTGTGGATGAAGGTAAACAATGCGAGCAGAGTACTGGTGGTCTCAGGAGCTTTCAGACACTTTCAAGTTTGTTTAAGGAGGTTTTGGACGTGATGCGTGGTGGTAGGAGGTAGTTTGGTGCTTTGCTGTCTTGTGATGGTGATCGCCATGTACAATTTTTTTTTGAAGGGAGTTGAAATGCAAGCTACACTGAGGAGAGTTGTAAAAGTTGAGATGTTGGAGTAGGATACTAGGAGTTTATGTACCCTGTGCCAGAAGGCATGCTCTCTGTCCAAGGCTTTAAACTGCTACATCAAAGTTTTGGTCCTCAGAGCTTGCTTATGGCAATGGTATTTCATTAGGGCTACAATGCCTTTTATTTATGCATATGGTCATCAGCATCATCAATTGCATGGTTTTTGGGACATGTGCAGCCACTAATCCTGAGCCAGATCTACCATATTCCTTGTTTTCGTATACCAATTCGGCCTTTACGTTGGGCCACGTGGCCGCTTATTTGTGCCCACACGATCTGCTCCCCAATGCAGTTTGGCCGTTCATTTGTTTGCACGATCTGGCTCCTTCTCGATCCCTCGTGATCCTCGCTCCCTCACCCCATGGCACCGTGAGGCCGTGACCCCATTGATCCCGTTTATATTGCTTGCTACTGCTACATCAGTTCAGAGTTCAGCTTGACCATGCTACTCTACGTCTGAAACTTACGCAGTGACATGTTCAGTCTTAACAGTTTGAACTAGGCCTGTTCATGGGTCGTCGAACCCACCCACCCAGCCTACCCACCCCAACCTGCTTAACCCGTCTAGGCCGAAAATAATTGGGTTGGGCCGGGTTAACCAGAGAACTCGGATTTGCTACCACTTAGCTGGGTGGGTACGGGTCAAAAACCACACCGCACTGCTCGCACCGCACTACTCGGCTGCTCGCATCGCATATATCGCGGCGGGGTGGCGACTAGGTTTCGCTTCGGTCCCAGCGACGCCGGCGAGAGGCGCCGGTGGACGCCAGCGGTGGCCTTCGCCCAAGCAACGCCGAGTACTGGCAATCGATGAATCTGGGTCGTCCTAGCGTTTCCCATGGCTTGTTTCCCTCGAGAGGCCAATCCTGCGACTTCTCCCTACAGGTAACGCCATGCTCTGCCTTTCATGACAAGCAACTTATTAGTTCGGTAGCACTATGTAAGAAACAAATCCGAATTTAAGCATTTCGAAAAGAGGATCTATATGTATTTTGATCCCTATATTTTGGGATTTTCTTTAAAAATAAACTCCAACAATGGTTCAGATCTTTTAAAGAAATTGATAAACATATAGATCTTGTGTTAGTTGTTCCAGTACAAAGTCTTGGAGATCCAAAAAAAATCTTGGAGATGCTTTAAGTTATGCATGCTACTCTGTTAGTTCTTTCAGTACGAAGTCTGCATTCTTTTCTTTTTGGATTTTCAGTGCCATATATTACTTATAAATTTCTAACGTACAAGCCTATCATATGTATAACTGAAGTGATTGCATGTATGATGGCATACACCATATATTATCTAAATTGGCAAAAGATGTCCTAGCAGTTCCACTGTCCACTGTCCCATCGGAATCTGCATTTAGTACTGGGGGACGAATTTTGGATCCATTTCGAAGCTCGCTATCACCTGGCATGGTGGAAGAAATTTTGACAAAGGATTGCTTAAATGTGTGATGTCGAGTCATTCAATGTTAGAAAAAAAATCAGTTCCATTCTGGTAAGTTTACAAGTCTGTAACGTAAGCGCTGCATTTCAACCTTTTTATTACCAGTCTAATATAAAATAAGCACCGCATTTCAACCTTTTTATGATCAGTCGTAGCTTGGAATAGATATTTTATATGCTGCCTTGAGATACTAATGGAGATCTTAATTTGCCTATGACCTGATTTTGCATGCCTTCCTGACTTGGTTGCAGGACACCAAGTCAAGCCTGCTAGAAAGATGGCCAAAACATCAGTTTTGACATGGAAGAGAAATGGGGAAAAATACTTATGAAGATCTTATTTATCATAGTTATTGTAATCTACTGTAATATTATGATCTATGCGCTATTGTAATGTAAATTGAATTTGTGACCTCAGTTGTACTGCAGTCTACAGGAGCTGCACACTGATTAATACTAGCTCAGTTATACTTATCTGAATATTCAATTGGATGTGAAAATTGTTCCGCACCGCAATTATAGTGTAGAGCTTAACCGGCTAAACCGCCCGACCCAACCCATCCGCCTGTCATACATTAGCACGTGCTCACCCATCTCAACCCACCCAGACTGGAAACAACCCGATTAAATAACGAGCTTCCTCCAACCCATCTAGCCCACCCAAAATCTGCGCAACCCGCCTATGAACAGGCCTAGTTTGAACCCGTGGATGCAAATACGTTCTATTCTAGTGAGAGGTCGCAACTTCCAAGTGAGAATGATCATGCCGCTGTCGCATGTAAATATTCCCCTCCATGCCCCAGACACCGAGCACCTCCGGGTCACCGTCGCTGCCCCTCATCACCATCTGTCCATCTCCTTGCCCACATAGTTCATTCGGCGAGGCGCACGCAGCAGCGGGAGGCTGTGCGGCGCTCGGTCCCCGTGCTCACCGTTGCTGCTGTTGTGCCCGTGAGGGATCGGAGCCTGCTGTTCGGTTTGGGTGGAGATGTGATGTGGGTTGCGGACACGTAATTTCTGGATAGGAAATGCTAGATCACTCCTGATGGTTCAGATTTGTATCTGTCCTTAGCACGCATTTCAGCGAAATCATCACATCAGGGTGTAAATATATTGAACTTACTCCTTGAATCAACCGACAGTATCCTCGAAGATCATGCCTTACCTCTCGTGAACCGAATTCGATGTATTGCACGATCAGCTTAACAGTTTGGAGAAACCACACTTCTCCTTTCCAAACTGTTTTCCCCCGCCTTACAGATAAAGAAACTGCCCTTCTCCTTTTTCAAACTGCTTGAGGAAGCGTGTGAAATTTGCATGTCGAAGAGAGAGAAAGAAGTTACGAGACAAACACCTAACAGAACCTCTGCAACGCAAGGCTCGACCTTCTCGTCGGACAGCACCGCCCAGAGGGAGAATTGCATTGCATCAAAGACTGCGACTGAGCACGTCAAAGGTCTGGGAGCGAGAAAAAGGACCGGGTCGGGTCCTCTGCAATGTTCTTCTCCCTTGCAAATTACAAACCTCGCAATGTTTGGGAAAGAAAAAAAGAGAGCACAATTTCCGTTGCAACAAGTGTTTCCGAGAAACAAGGGCATTATCTACAAACGGCAGAAACATGACATGTCACGTGCCTACGCCAATGCCAAGCTGATAGCCCCTAGTCTCTAGTGCATTGTCTGGGTCCAGGTCCCGCACATTTGTTACACCCAAGGTTCAAGTATTACACGGCCATTAACACATGAGGCCATAGCAACACAAGGTTTGGCCACATCAGTGTCATCTAATCGGAAACATCCACCAAAAAACACAACACTCAGTGACCAACCAGCCCAATCTTAGAGAAACATGCACGGAGCAACAACCACTTGCCACCAGGCACATGCTCAAACAAAATCATGGTGGCGTAAGTCCTCTTTATCTACACAAAGGGTTTTACATCAATGTGTAAGTTGGCGCATGGTGTCATACAAACTTAAACAGCGGAAAATAAGACACAGTAAAAGAATACCTAACCCTATCAAGCAAGTTACAAAAGTCCTAACGGCGAATAATCTTACTGGTGCATCACATTAATTCTTTCCTTCCATGCGGTCATGTGGGACATGTTCAGCAAACTTGGGACAGGGAAAGAAAACTCCTGGCGTACCTTTCTACTCATGCATGCTTTAGCACTTTCAAGAGCTTGAATGCACCAATGGCAGCAGTGCTAAAGCTCCTGTTGGGTTGATGATTGCTTGTAAGTGGTGAGAGTCTTCCCACCAAACCAAGCTTATGATTTGGAGTTGGAGTAGATCCATTGACCATTGGGCTACTCCGAGAGACACGGAGCTGTTCAAGATCAAGCCCAGATCTAGCATCCGCTCTTGCATAGGTTGGATACACCTTCCGTAATAACTTCGTATAGCATACATTATACGAAGTTATACGAATGAAGTGCAAGGTGTTGAATTTTAAGAACAAATAAAAAAAGATTGTTAGACCAATGCTTTCTTCAAGAGGTTTGATTGCACCCAATGATCTGACACATCCATCAACGCTGTTTTTTGCACCGGCAGACCTTTAAGATTGTGAACCACAACCCATCTTACCTAAACTCGTTTGATGTTATGGCATCGTAATAACTTCGTATAGCATACATTATACGAAGTTATACGATGAACAGCTCCGTGTCTCTCGGAGTAGCCCAATGGTCAATGGATCTACTCCAACTCCAAATCATAAGCTTGGTTTGGTGGGAAGACTCTCACCACTTACAAGCAATCATCAACCCAAAAGGAGCTTTAGCACTGCTGCCATTGGTGCATTCAAGCTCTTGAAAGTGCTAAAGCATGCATGAGTAGAAAGGTACGCCAGGAGTTTTCTTTCCCTGTCCCAAGTTTGCTGAACATGTCCCACATGACCGCATGGAAGGAAAGAATTAATGTGATGCACCAGTAAGATTATTCGCCGTTAGGACTTTTGTAACTTGCTTGATAGGGTTAGGTATTCTTTTACTGGCCTGCACGATCGAGGATGTCGACGATGTACTGCCGCTGGGAGAGGAGGAAGCCACCCGACTGTG
>SPJY01014460.1:1051524-1078958 GCA_005191435.1 Raddia distichophylla
CGGGGGGCGGCGGGGGTGTGCGGAGCAAGAGGCGGGCCCGCCGGGGAGGAGGAAGGAGGCGGCGGGGGCGGCGGGCGGAGCCGGCGGCGGCGAGGCGGGGGCGGAGCCGGCGGCGGCGAGGCGGGGGCGGAGCGGGCGGAGGGCGTGCGAGTCGTCGCCTGGGTTGCAACGAAGCAACCCAGGCGACTGCCGCCGAGACACTCCCTTAAGTTTAATGTTCAACTGGAACATTCTAACTTAATACTAACATGTATTTGAGCCATAGAAAATGGATAAAAACATCTATATTGTGCTTATGAAATATCCTTGTTGGACAATTTTAGTTTGGGGCCCATGCTGTCGCACATCCCGCACATTCCTCCAACTGGTCTCGTTAGTTCTAGATTGATTGTCATTGCAAAGTCAGATATACTCCTATGTGCCATTGCAAAGTTGTATGTTTCTTATGTGCCATTGCAATCATCCTTTATTTTTTTTAAGAAAAACAATCACCTTTTATTGTTCGGTATATATATGCCATTGTTAACTAGATTTTTTTCAGTCAAATTGATTTTGATCTACAAAATGACCCATTTCCCAATGGTTCTCTAATCTCCTAAAATTGAAATTATAACCAAAATTTGAAGTTTGAAATCTTGTCAGTGTTAAATTTTAAATTCTAACCAAACTACAAAATTTAAAATATACTAAATTGGATTTTTTTTGGAAAATATCCAAATCTAAAATTTGAAATATAGCCAAATTATAAAACTCAAAAAAATTGAAATAATGACAAATTTTAAAATTTGAAATTGAAATTGAAATTGAAATTGAAACCATCAGTGGGCCGATGATCTTTGCGACGACGGGCTGAAAATCTTCACAACGGTGAGCCGGCAACGGTAGATCTCACCCATGGCGGTGAGCACGGAGCTCGTGCAGTTAGTGAGGCGTCGGAGTTCGCGCACATGTCACTGGAGCTCGTGTGTGTCGCCGGAGCTCACGGTGCCGATGGTGCTTGGGGCCGGGCTCTGGTCGGGCTACAAAGGGTAGGTCGGCAGCGCTAACAGCGAGAGCTAGCGAGGTCATGGAATTGATAAGAGAGAAAAGGAGTTGTGAGGAGGAGGAGGAGGAGGAAGAAGAAGATGCCATCTGTATGAAAAATGGGACCCATATGTCGACTACGTATTTTGGACTTGTATATGTAGGAAATAATCCGTAATGGCATTGATACAAGAAACCGCGGAAAATAATGACATGCCAA
Source organism: Raddia distichophylla (assembly GCA_005191435.1). Lineage (NCBI taxonomy): Eukaryota > Viridiplantae > Streptophyta > Magnoliopsida > Poales > Poaceae > Raddia > Raddia distichophylla. The sequence continues at coordinate 1,052,768 of SPJY01014460.1, forward strand.
TCATGTCGTGTTTTGTCATTAGCAAATATGCGAAATCATACCATGGATGAAAACCCCCAAACTAATGGGCTATTTTCCTGGAATAAATCCTATGATACTTTTCTGTCGGCCTACGATTCCAACCGAAACGAACCAAAGCATACTGGCCCACTCCAGATACGAGGCCCAGTCACCATTCACCATTGCTTCCTCACGACGACTCACGAGTCAGACTCGACTGGACGCGCGCACCGCAGGCCGGCCCATCACCGAGAAGGGGAGCAGCACCCGCGCCACGCCGCCACTCCCCCCGCGATTGCGGTTGCGGGCGGCCGTTCGCTTTCACTTGCACGGCTCGCCCTCCGCCCTCGCCTGCCTCCGCGGGGCGGCCGGTGGCCGGCGGCGGCGGGCCGGCGGCCTTCACCGGTCGCCAGCAACGGCGGCGGGGAGTGCGTACGGATCACCAGCAACACCGTCCACCTCGAGCGCCCGCGCCACGCGGCCACGCCGCGCCGCCCGCACTTGCTGAACCCTCACTTTCAGTAAGCATTGGTACAGCAATCTGTTTGCAGAGCGTCGCCTTTTTTCTTTGGGTGTGGTACTACTGGTAGAAGCGGTACTAAAATCACTAATTATTTTGTTCATTCGAAAGCTGTGTCGATGTGGCCTGCACAACACATAAAATTCCTTGCTCTGCTTTCTGGCTCCTGATCACTGTTCCATCTACCGGACAATAGTTCGATGATAAACACTGCATTTAGGGGTGGGTATTAATTAGGCAGAAATTCTACAGAACGGGATCCCGTCCGGGGCGGGATCCGGACGGGATCTGTCCCCGTGCGACACGTGTCCTTACCGTTGTGCAGAGGAGGAGGAGGAGGAGCTGACCTCGCCGCCGCCGCCGTCGACCTTGCCGCCGCCGCCGTCACCGTCGCCCTCGCCGTCGCCGCCGTCGAGCTCGCTGCCGCCGTTTCGGGTTAGGGTTAGGGAATGTTTGGGTTTCTCGAGGTTTAGAGGGAGGTCGGGGAGGCGGCGGACCAGCAGTGGGTGGGGCTCGTCGGGGGCGAAGGCGGCTGGGCCGGCGGTGGAGGGGGACCGCCCCTCACCCCCTCGGGTTAGGGTGGGCGGCGACGGCGGGAGGCTGGGGCGGCGAGGGCGCCGCCGGCCGGGGCGGAGGAAGGAGGTGGTGGGGGCGGCGGGGGTGTGCGGAGCAAGATGCGGAGTTGCCCGGGGCTGATGAAGGAGGCGGCGGGGGGCGGCGGGCGGAGCGGCCGGCGGCGAGGGCTAGTCGCCCCGTAATTAGGAGGTTGTTAAGGTGTTTGCGAGGTACCTTGAAGGGAAGAAACATGAACCGTTGATCACAAGAGGACATATATGGAAGTGAAAAATTTTGTAACCAACAACGAGTTGCACATGTTCGTGTGGAGCTCCAGCGTGTCGCCGATGATAAGCCAACTTCCGGAACACTGTCAATCATGCCGCCTCCACCGACTTCACCACCACGGCGCCAGTGAAGAACGTCAATGTAGTGGCGACAGCGAACGACGGCGAGCTGGAGGTCAAGGACGGCCTGAGCCCACCAGCGAGGACGGCGGCGTGGCCGGCTTGCACACGGGCAGGCGCGCCGACTGCCGGCGGAGTAAAGGTGGGCGTCGTCATCTCGGGGATGCCCCCGATGGCGGTCTTCTCGTCAATTTGATGCGAAATGACCTGGTTATCCTCTATAATTGTGTAACTCCACTGAAACTTAATTAACTTTGCCTTTGTAAGGAATTGATGGTTCATATCATCCGCACACATACGAGAAGTTTCCATTAATTAGGCATAAGTTTAATTAGGACGTAAACTGATTGTAATTGGGTAGCCCGTGATATTTTAGAGCCTGCCACAGTACCACTTGCTTGAGCTTGACATTGCCAATTTGGCGTATACATGCACCGTCCAGCCCTTCAAGAAGGTCGACTTGAGACCACACTGAGAAAATGGCTGGAGGATGAAGTCGCCATCTGAAACTATCAACAAGAGACACCATATCTTCCATAAAAAAAAATTCCAGCAAGAAAGATGAGTTAAGTACTAACCATGACAAATCTTCTCGCTTTGAACAGCTGCAACATAGTTTTGTATCCATCAAAGACTTTGTCCAATTTTGTATCCATCAAAGACTTTGTTCATTGACTAATCACTTACATGCTCTACTAATTTCAGAATATGCAAGCTCGTGCAATTAATGGAACAGGTGTTGGTCACTTGGTCCAATTCTTCTCCATGACCTCTCACTTGCAAGCACCCCCACTCTTATCTTTTTTCGAGAAACTCCCCCACATCTTATCTTAGTAGGGTCTCGTGGGGCAATTAATCGATTGATTGCTCATCAGCCAGTGTCCTGTGAGTGAGGATTGCTGCTAATTACACCCACTACTAGTGCTGGAGAGGAGTTTGGTGCTAAGCTTGCTTCACATGACCCACCAACGGGTGAGGTATGCCTGCGCTACTGTACCATTCCGTTCGAGATGTTTACACCCTTCCCACCGATGCTATCTTCCAATCCGATGATAAATGCGGAACAGCTTGCCCTTTTCAGGATTTTTGTACATACGTTACTGTCCAAATCCAAGTATCTAGCAGAAGATTGTATGCTTGGTAGCAATGAATCAATCCTATACTTCCTACTGTGCTCAAACTGTACACTTTGCAAGAGTGTCTCCAGTCAGAGACAGGTAAGCTAGCTGATTTTCTGCACCAAGGAGATGGCTTTTATCATTTAAATTTAAATGTGCTTTGCAAATTAAAAATTCCAGAAAGAATATTGTGCTCCACATTTATCTATTATCTTGTCCTAGCCTCCTAGGACGAAAGCTAATGAGTTCTCGCTTCCTTGCCAGTGTAACATGCAACTGACGTCATGTACGGTCCGGTGATTCGGTCTTAAACCTGAAAAGTTGACAGCATCCCTTGGCCAAATTGTCTTCATTAGCCTAGCACCCATGAGGCGCCACATCGATCCCCTGAAGAAAACCGGACATTACGCTTTTTGTGATAGGTAGTTCAGGTTTCTCTTCGATGGCATGCCTAGGGTGTGTATAGGTCACAACAAGAATGCACTCCATTTCCTCTTGACGATAAAAAAAAAAAAATCAAGCTGCATCATGCACACCATATTCCTTGAATTAGCGCCCTAAACCCTAGTTCTTACAGCTCATCTTGAGATAGTAAAATTTCTACACCAAAGAACTCATCGCTTCATTGCTGCTATCGCTAGCTCATTCCTCGGAGCCTATACTGCATCAGCCAAGATCACATGCAGTCACGGGCATTCCAAATACTGATAGACTTCAGCTTGCTCCTGCTTCTCCGTGTGCAGAAAGAAGCCATTTTTTTCCAGTGGGGTCGTGTGGCCGGACAGAACTTAACAGCCCAACCGCCCCGGCTCTTGAGCCTGACAGAATGCTTGCTCTGAACCACCAAATCCTCCTCCAGGCACTGCACCTTCCTTCTTCCCTCCCCCACTCCCCGGCTCAGTCACGCTGCACTGCACCCCTGACGCTTCCCGCCCCCGCCTTAAGGGCTACGATCGAGAGGGAGGGAGCAGACAAACATTGTGCATGGTGCTTCGCTAGATAGCTAGCTCGTAGTGTGTGCCTCTGCTTTCAATTTCTCTGCCTCTGTGCTGTTTCAAGCGAGGAGCCATGGATACCTGTGGTGCGTGTGGTTTCTAGCTTGTCCAGGTGAAGTACTGGAATTTGCTATTCATTTTCGTTATTGCTGCTGCAATTGCTTTTCTTCCTTGTTCTTTTTTAGTTGTCGTGACCTTGTGATGACAATTATGTTTCCAGTTCTCCACTGAACCGTATGCCAACAAGCTCCAGTTAATGTAGACTGCCAGGTTAGTCGTTCTCTCTTCGTTTTTTTTGGTACGTAAAAATCTTCTTATATATATGTAGTGTTTATAGTGAGCGCATTGTAATGGCAAATTGGAAAGATCGCTTCCATTAGCATTTTTTGGTAGGGAATACTTTGCCTTGACATATTTTTTTTTTCTGGGAAACAACTATACATTTTTTTTCGAACGAAAGACAGGGCTCTGTCTGTTCCATTAAGAAGGCAGAAACAATAGCATTTACAGAGTTAAAGTAAAAAAAAAAAATAGAAGAAAACAATCACAAGGACTAAAAACACGCTGAGAAGGGAGGCAGGAAGCAAGAAATAAAACCACAAAGCCAGTTGCCGACGTTAGTTAGCCATATGGTCGTCGGCATCAAACTCCACTACCCGGTTTCGGAGGGCAATCTTGATCATGTGCAAGACTTCCAGATTCAGCACATGTCCTCACCTCCCTTCGTACTTGGTAGGACGACCTTAAGGAGTACCAAAGAAGGAGCGACGGGATGACGACGGTATTATTCTCTACACCTTTTGGATTTTATTGAAGGAAAGAAATCACCGCATCTTTAAAATGTTGTGCTATTTTTCTATGTTGTAGGAAACCTGTCTGTTCAGGACTTTCAATCTAGATGTCTAAGTCGTAGTGCGAGAATAAAGTCAATGTACTCAATCCCTAGCCACCTCTAGGGGAACCTTTTTCGCTTTGTACTATTTCCCCTCTTTGTAAATGAATAGGCGCCTCGCCTAATCCTTTGAAAAAAACTTCCGGGCCGCGCCCATACACGAAGTTGAAAACTCTCTTGTTCCTCTCCTTCCAAACATTCTAGCAAATGTAGATAATGATGCCGTTGAAATTGTGCCTTGATGATTTTTGGACCTTGATCTGCGTTGAAAGCCACCAGGAGTTCAGTGACTGGTAGGGGTGAGGGGGCCCCGGGAGAACTTTTTAGTCATCTCACAGAGCAACCGCGTCCAGCTAGTCCTCGTGAAATTGCATTGCGCAAGCAAATGATCCATTGTTTCCTCATGAATTACACAAAGAGAACAAATCAAAAAGTTTGGCCACCCTCTTCGACTTAACACATTTACAATTAGGATCTTCTTTTTCAACGAGACCCATACGAGGAATTTGCATTTGGGTTTCGAATTTGCCTTTCAAATGGCATTGTGATGCTCATCATTGATCGACCCTACGAATTGAGCTTCATAAACTGATTTCGCACTATACTTGCCATCGCCTGTTCATTTGCAAACAGCACAGTCTTCCGTGCCTAGATCAAGGGCGATCAACTGACGTCGATGCCACAAGATCATGAGTTCTAGTTCTTCATCTGTTTGACTGTAAGTCTGCAACCCATAACCCTTCCACTAGCGCTTGTGCCACCGATGTCGATTGCCTTCTGGAAAAGGCAAAGCACAAAAGGAGCTAAGTCTTTTGGGGTGTTGCCTTCCAAAACCAAAAGGAAACAACTACATAATTACAGTGAAAAGAGGGAGAGAGAAGAGAGAGAGAGAGAGAGAGAGAGAGAGAGAGAGAGAGAGAGGGATGCTGGGCTACAAGTAGATGTCACCATGCGTCTAGACTGCCATGGCAACACGCTTCCAAGCTTAGACGTTGTCCCTAATCATGGCGGCAATACAACGGTAAGGTAGGGATGACTATTGAAAGATGCAATGAATTCTCTCCTACCACACATTTCAAATGGTGCACATGACTAACGTGTTAAAGTTTTTACTCACACCTTTTGGAGTTGAGGCTGCCGTCTAGGACCATCAATCTTGGAAGCGAGGGGTTATGGTCCTTATGGACCACAACTAGGGGTCTTATGAGCTGGGCTTAGGGTATATATCTAAACTGCATTGGCATACAAGCAATGCACACATATGGTTGATTGTATTTAGTGAAGCCATGCAAAGTTGATAGAATGTGTGGTGAGGCCAACCTTTCCTAACAAGAGCATCACTTGTGCAAATTTTCTCGTGGCCTAGGGAGGGAAGGGGCCCATACGAAGAATCTGCATTTGTTTCATGCATAGGCCTTGGACATGTGAGATGCAAGGTGGAAGGAGATGGTAACAATGGACTACATAGAGTATGTTGAGGAATAGGACCCGAAAGCCGTAGAGATCAGAAAATGTCATGACTGATTATGGGGCCTAGATTGATGTCACGGAGGAGTCATCATAGGTTCCTATGAAGGTACTCCTAGATTTTTATCAAGTTGTAGACGTGGCTAACTGAGTGGATCCAAACATCGTTTTGGAGCTATTGAGTCATGGTGTGGTGTTTGTCATGGCAATGTGGTATAGGCTGGGAGAGATGCGTTGTGGCATGTAACCATTTAGCCAATTGTTGTGCCAGAGTTTTTTTTTTTTGAAAGAGGGGCAGGAGAACTGCCGACCTATTTCATTGATAAGCAGAAGAAAATAAAATTAAAATGCATGCCAGCATTATCCAATGGTGATCCTCATGGCTAAGCCTAAACATTATTGATACAATACGAAATTGCATGCCAATTTACGCACCAAAACCATATGTAGATACTCCCTCCTTTCCATTCTATAAGGCGTAATTTGACTTTAAAAAGTCAAATGTTATCAATTTAGTGGATGAAATGTATATCAACATGTTTGCATTTCAAATTGCTTTGAATATAATTTAATATTATACTAGCAATCTACGATATATAATAAGAGAAACTAGAGGTTACAGTCTGTCCTCGAAGACATTTTTCAAGTCAAAATACGTCTTATAGAATAAAAAGGGGAGTAGAGAAGTAGGAATCTATTAAAAGAGGGAGACGTTTCATAATCGCGTGGAATAACAAATCTTGAATTGCCGATCTTTGGATTGGTAAATCAGGAACTATATATTCCTTTAAAAGATGGTTTCAAAAGAATCGGTTACAAAATAAATTTGCATTAATGATACGAGTCCTCCAGCACACAAGACTATACTTCTTTACGTTGAGAGCTAAGAACTTCACTTGATATATGTGGGTTGTCCTGTCCATGTGCTCTAACGATTTGAAGTTAAGGATTCTAAAAGTAATTTCAAAATTCCAAGCAATTGAGATGTCGACCTATCTCTAACTACTAAAAATTGTGATTGCTTTAGAATGCACAGAGATCTCCTTTACAATAGCATAGAAATCCATAAAGAATGGGACACATCACCTTTTAGAGTTTAGTCGGTTATTTTTTAGATGAGTACCTTAATTTGTCACGTGTATGTTTTTTAGATTATTAAAGTCATATTGGTTGAAACTGTTAATGTTATTGTTTTTTGTGTATGGTTTTCTGCCCTATGTGAAAATCCCTCTTTAGCACATCGACCCATATTGGCCTCTGAATATGTAACCTACAAATACCATGCCGTGTAATTATCTTTTCATCGGTTCATTCTTTATGAACGAGTATTCTCAATCATGTGTTCGACTTGTGTAATAGTAGAATATGACCAAGTTGAAAAGAGACATGAGCTAATATATTATTGCTTTCAGGAAGTGTTTAGTGATTCTTTTCAAGGGAAGAACAAAGAAAAGAAGCATTTAGGAACAATGGGTGAAATGCAAGATGCCCTGAGATCATGCATGGAGAAGCTGATCATCGCCAGAGAAGAGCGGGAGCAAATCATCATCGAGGCGGCCAACGAGATATCCTCCGAGCAGAGGAAAGTGCGCGACTTACAGCTCAGGCTCGAAGACGCGAACAAGAAGGCCGCGAAGCTCGCCGCCGAGAACAGCAGCCTCCTCAAGGAGGCCGCCGCGAAGGACAAGTTCATCAGGGAGCTGAGGGAGTCCAGGTCGATCGCCGACGAGAAGCTCGCCGGCGCGACGGCGAAGCTCGACGCGGCGCAGAAGCAGAGCGCGTCGCTCCAGTACGAGGTGCGCATGCTGCAGAAGGAGCTGGAGATCAGGGGCGAGGAGAGGGATTACGACCTCAAGTCGGCGGACGCCGCGCGCCGGCAGCAGGCAGAGAGCCTGGGGAAGATCGCCGGGCTGGAAGCCGAGTGCCACCGGCTGCGCGGCATGGTGCGGAAGCGGCTCCCCGGCCCGGCCGCCGTGGCCAAGATGAGAGACGAGGTCGAGCCGCCAGGCGCCGCCGGCCGACGACGGCCGCGCTCCGCGACGCCGATGTCGCCGCGCTCCACGACGCCGATGTCGCCGCGGCCGGCGACGCCGCGGCGTGCTCCGGCGGCCGAGGGCCACGCGGCCAGGATGCGCGCGATCGAGGACGAGAACAAGGCGCTGAAGCAGATGCTATCCAAGAGGGACAGCGAGCTGCAGTTCGTGCAGATGAAGTACGCCGACGAGGCCTGCAAGCTCTCGGTGGTGCAGAGGCAGCTCAAGGAGCTCACGGAAGAGAACCAGCAGCTGAGCGACGCGCATGGCCAGTCCGAGTCGTGGGCTTCGGCTCTGATCTCCGAGCTGGAGCACTTCAGGGCAGGGAAGAAGGGGACATCAGCGTCAGCCATGGCGTCCGACATGAGCTTACTCGATGATTTCGCTGAAATGGAGAGGATGGAGATGGCGTCAGGTGATCAGGCATCAAGGTCTTCACGTGCGTCTCCGAAGAAGGCGGATTCGAGATCGGCTCTCTCAGAAAAGAATGGCAAAGATTCTTTGCAGAACGGTGCTGTCTCCAACGGCCATCCTGAATGGGTTCAGAATATTCAGAAACTCGTGATGCATAAGCATGAGGCAAGTGGGGAGAGCGTTGACACCATTGTTCAGGAAATAAGGCGTGCAATGGATCAGAGTGCTATTCCTGCGAAAGGAGGCTCTTCGGATTTATCGTATGATCAGGCTGAAATAGAGAAAATGGTGACCAATCTGGTGGAGAAAATCACTACCATGATCAGAAGTTCTGAAGAAGACAACGTTGATAAATGTGGACAATTTCTGCAGAACAAGTTTGAATTTTGTGCTCGTCTTGAGTATCTGGTTCATGTGTGCTATGAGCTACTGCAGGGGAAAGCCAACCTCGAAAAGTTCATTGATGAGGTTTGCCTGGTCCTAGAGTATATAGTGAGCCAATACTGCTCAAAACAAGATCGATCCAATAAAATGGATACAAAGAATTTTGATGGAGGTGAGTCAATAAGTACAGGAAATGCACACGGTGAACATGACAAGCGAAGTGTAAAACCAGTAGCAACTGTAGATATCCCAGCAGAAGCATACAATAAATCATTTGAGTTAGCAGAAGGCCTGATAACTGATCACATTTCTATTGACCATCAAGAGAGTCGTCTTGATGAAGAACTCGCAATGGTTATTCTAGATCAAGATGATAATACCAATCAGGGGAGAAAGTCATCATACTGTGAGAAAGAAAGGTACTGCCTATCACCTACAATAAATTTTTTTAATAAAAACTGTTGTACAGAATTTTTAAATCAATATTTCTCATGCAGTCCTGCTGCTGAAGCAAGTGCGGAGAACTTGACGGAACAAAAGGAAAAACAATTAGCAAGAGTAAGTTCTCATGTCCTTGTCCTAATCTTTTCCAGTAAATATAGCACTTCATGCACAATGCAGTTGTCATTTATCGGTACTATCTTCAGGTTTTATGTACAGTTTTCTGACCACCTTCATTTATTTCTCATTAGCAATAGAGCTAAACAAAAATTGCACTTGATGCAGATGTCAGAGATATCAGCAGCAGCTGATAAGCTTGCAGAGTGCCAGGAGACCATCTCAAACCTAAGCAGGCAGTTGAGGGCACTGAAGAGCCCAGCAAACTCAGGCACTCTTGATACCTCACTGTCCAACCCGAGACCGAGCTCGGCCAAGTCTGACTACAAGCCCCAGTCACTCGCAAGCATCCTCGCCGAAGAGAAGGACAGCACCGAGGGCTCCACTTCCCCTAGACCCAAAGAGGTGCACTCCAAGCAAGAACACGATGAGCCTGATGCTGCACTAGAAATGAGCAAGGCAGAAGAGGAGCAGAATCCTGATACTGGCCTCAACGGCGACGACGAGGAACCGACGCAGATCATCGCTGTTAATCCAGTGTTCCCCGAGCCACAGCCAAGACAGGATGAGGTCACTGCTGATCCGAAGAAGAAGAAGCGGAGCCCGAGCTTGTTGGGCAGGATGATCTTCAGAAAGAGACTGGAAGGCAGCTCCTAGGCTGTGCTGAACTACTGATGAATACTGATTGCTGAACCGGTGGATGCATTGTGCTCTGTGCGAGTGTTGTGATCTGACTAGCAGTGCTATCGTAGCATTGCTATGTTGTGACCAGTGAATTTGGAGCTTGTCCTGTTTGTTCGGTCTGTGCATCCCTGCTCAAGGGTGCAACCTTTTTGGCGATGCGTTCTCTCCCAGAACCTGATGGCCCGATGGCAAAAAGGGGCTCTGGGACATTTTGTGTGTTGATTTTCCTTGACATGTTCATATTTTTTTTTTGTGTATTTATGGACTCCATGATTGTGTAAATGTTAATTTATAAAGCAAAAAAAGGTCAATTTTCTCACTTGAAAACCTGCAAGATTTTTTGTGGTCTCAGCATCTATCTGTACTGCTGGATAGTGCTTTCAGCAACTCAGCAAAGTTGCATGCCCTGTAGGCGTGTCAAAGCAAAAGCATATTCTGGTAGGGTAAGGTGGCTACTACAGTCTACAGGTGCAGCGTGCACATCCCAAGAAAGATTTTCCCCCACGCAGAGGAGAGGTGATCGGTGATCTTCCGATTATTCTACTTTAAGCAGTTGAAAAACACTAATCATGTTGGTGATCCTGTAAAGGTGTACAACACGATTGGAAAAGGCTGATCTCAACGGAAAGAAGTAAAGAAGAAAAGAGAAACGCTACTGGTCTAGACACCACATTCTAGAATCAATTTCGTCCAAATCCGAGTCACGCACACAGAGGACGGCTATATTCTAAAGACGACCGATGAGCAGATAGACGGCAGCACAATGAAGCCACTGGGTTTTCAGACGCTGACCGGCTGCGACAAAAGAACACTAAAAAGTCTGCAGCACTGTTCGGTGCCGTGAGAATACAAAAATGGCATCGCTGCCTCTGCTTGCGACTGCAAATTTGCGAAGGTATCTATATGTGCAATATGTTGCTCGAGGCGATGGAGTGGAGCCGCCTGGATGTATGCAGCTCTACTCTGCCACCAATAATTAGATTATCATTCAGGCAGATAGGCACATCTCCAGGCTCCAGTGACGCCTAGGACGGCCGGTGTTTGTCTCGTCGCCTCTTTTTATTTGAGAGTGAGAGAATGATCGGCGATTGTTTGTCACTTCACTAGTTGTGTACTCTGTCTTGTACTTTTTGTGATGGATAGCGTCATTCGATCGGCTGCGTAGCTGATTATGTGATTGATCTTTGTGGTGGAATAGTTATCTTTGTAGGCTTTCTTCAGGTTCTTGTGCTGCAAAGTTAGCCAAGTGGCAACTTGTGGGATCGGCTCCGATCCTTTCCGTCTGGTTCTTGGCTCCCATACGGCTCTCCTTATCCCACCAGAATGTTGCTCGAATTCCTGGTTCTGCAGTTCAGCCTTTCAGGGGCAGCTTGTTGCTTGAGAATTGAGATGCAGCTTAGCCTGATTCCAGATTCTTTTATTAGCCATAACGAGTGAGATGGGCCGTGCGTTTGCGCGGTTAGATTTGTTTCAGCATATAGAGTTTATATCTAACTCATAATCTATCTCTAATATATCAGATCGGATCTAGAATTTATCTCTAATATATTATATCACCTTCAGTATTTAATCTGAATTACGAATATTTTCTTTTAATCTAAGCCACATAGTTTTAAATTTTTTTGATTTATGTTTGAATTTCTTTGATTAATCTAGTCCGTTATAATTTGGTCCCACCGTTGATCGAACGGCTAAAATAATCTTTAGTATTTTATCCGAATTTCTCATATTTTCTTTTAATCTAAGCCGTTAAACCCGGACCACAAAAAACACAAAAATCAGCGAGATCTTTTATTTTTTTTCCTGATTTATGTGACAATTTATTTAATTGATATAGGCCGTTATAATTTAGTCCCTCCGTTGATCGAACGGCTGAAATAATCTGTGTGATGTGGACTAATGTTGTGGCTCAGTTTTCCTCTACCGTTGATCGAACGGCTAAAATAATCATATTATATCATCTTTAGTATTTTATCCAAATTTCTAATATTTCTTTTTTAATCTAAACCGTTATAATCCGGACCCACAAAAAACACAAAAATCAGTGGCCTAGATCTTTTATTTTTTCCTTGATTTATGTGAGAATTTATTTAATTGATCTAAGCCGTTATAATTTAGTCCCACCGTTGATCGAACGGATGAAATAATCTAGGTGATGTGGACTAATGTGGTGGCTCCGTTTTCCTCTACTTTAATAGTATAATAGATAGATTATTATAATTTTGTGGCATTAATTAAATTTCTTTTTTCCCTTGCTTCAAAATCGCACAAAATGTCCATGTATTTCAAGTTCTTAACACATCATTACTTGTTCGATGCAACAAATTAAAAAGTTTTTAGAACAATTAAATGTTTTAAGGAAAATGCTTCGGCGTGGAAGTCCGACGCGTCGGACGCTGCGTGGCCTGGCAGAGCAACCAACGCACAGACACGCTGATGCACTTCGCTGCTAGCAAAAAATGAGCGTTTCATTTTTTTGTATTTAATTTTCTCATTTTTGTCTCTATTTCATATGGAGTCCAAAATGCATAGAACAAATTTCATAATTCATCTAAAATCCTAATAAACTCATTGTAAATACTTTTATTTTTATTTTTTTATTAGCCAAATTGTTTCAACAGTCTATACAGACTGTTTCCAATAGGCTAAACTAATTGTTTCAGCAGGCTAGACATATTGTTCCAATAGAAAAAACCAAATGTTGCACTTGGCTAGATATATCATTCCAGTAGGCTAAACTAATTGTTTCAACAATCCAAAAATATTTGTTCCAATAGGCTAAACCAATTGTTTCAACAGACTAGATAGATTGTTCCGACAGGTTAAACTAATTGTTTCAACATGTCAAAATATTGTTTCAATAGGCTGTACAAATTATTTCATCAGGCTAGACAAATTGTTTCAATAGGCTAAACTAGTTGTTTCAGCAGGCTGTATTTATTTTTCGTAGGCTAAATCAATTGTTTTAGCATGCTATATATATTGTTCCAATAGGCTAAACCAACTGTTTCACTTGGTTATATGTCCACTAGGCAAAAGTAATTGTTTCAGCAGGCTAGCCATATTGTTTCAACAGGCTAAACTAATTGTTGCATTAGGATAACAAATTGTTTCAGTAAATTTTTATTTAGCAACATTGGTCTTGTTTTGTTTGTAAAAACGCGAGGAACGCAGCGGTGCAAACGGTTCGTGCATTGGGGCAACCAGTCAAAGTCTATGGCCATTGAAAGAGAAAACTGAAAGGAATCTTTTCGCTTACGTCATCGCTGACGTCATTGCATGCAAACAGGGAGAGATTCGCGAACACGCTGCGGCAGTTTTCGAAACAATGGCGGGAGAAGTTTGTTCCAGTGGGAGCGCAGAGTTGTTTCAGCTGGTGGACGTGTCGTTGTTGCGTTGGACTGGGCCGCGGAGTTGTTTCAGCTGGTGGACGTGCGCGTCGGACGTCCGTCCCCAAGTCCGTTCCATGTTTTAAATCATGTTTTTTCGGGTGTTGTTGTAAGGGCAGTACCGCCAGTACACCACTACACCTGCCTCTTACAACTTGACGAATCTAGGTGGCAAAGTGAAACAGAGCGTGAGGTTTGCAGGTCCCTATAGGTTGTGTTGTTGGGATCAACGAATCAAAGAGGTGGTGGATAGAGTACAAGCCTTATACAACCACATGACCTACTTTGTGAGAGGCGTTGAAATGGAGCAAGGTCACTCTAGACAACCCATGGGGCTGAGAAAACCCACCCTCGCTTATAAGCCTTGAAGTCCGATGAAGCAAGGATCGATTTAACGGCCAAGGCATCTCAAGGAACAAAGAGTACAACTGTACAAGAAGGACTCATGGCCTTGTTAGAGCAACATTGGATCTTTCCTATAGGTGATATGCCTTAATAGTCTAGAAGTCATAGTTTTCGATTATGCCCTCTCTTTAGTATGATGATGTCAGAGTATTTCAGTTTGGTGGTCTTTAGGAGAAGGCTAGAAATACATGATCATCGCTGCTTTAGTAGCTTGGTGGGCAGGGGCGGATGCAACCAAAAATAATAAGACCTGAAGTTTATCTCAAGGCTCAAGTTTAGCTCCTTCTTCTATTTTACACTAAAAATTATAGGTGGGTTTAAGGTAGGGCTCCACTGGCATAGATAACGTAGGTGGGGCTAGAGCCTCTAACCTGGTGCTAGATCCGCCCCTGTCGGTGGGGGCAATTTGTTCATCTAGCGTAAAACATTGGTGTAATCTTGATGTAGATCTAGATGGGCATTTGTGACAATCCCGAAGCCGTATGTGCTTGCCCAATGCTCAAAGAAACTGGATGGACATTCTTTGAGGTTATCTGGAATCGTTTGCCTCTGTAAAATCTTGATTTTGAATGAATAAGAATGGCACGATCATTCCTCCATCCTTTTAAGAAGCTGTTATACGAGTAAAGCTTGATAGATTCTACAGAGTTGATAACAAAACCATATATGGACCCTACTTCGGGTATATGAAGTTGTGTCAATTGGGTGATGCCTCTCTTATTCACAATAATTCATAAAACTTGCTTTCCAAAAGGATGTCATCTGAATAGCAGATGGTTAAGGATGAAGAAGCTGATAGATTTGATAAATTTCTTTTACAGATGTTTAAAACCTGATTTAGAAGCTCAATGATTAGTCTTTAATCTATTATACTTATTGCATGAATTCCACAAAATGATAAGTCCGAACGAGCTTGATCGCGATCCACAAATGATCGCGTCGCTCAACTCGACCAATTGAATCATAAATCGTCACCATGCTCTAACTTGTGTTGATCCATGTATTGCATGATGTCCATAGAAGTACGTTCTTTGCACCTCCCTGAAGATATTTAGTATCACCGACTTTACTAACCTTGCTCTAATAGTACTTGTTATGAAATGCCATGTATGATCTTGGGACAACATTAAAGAAACAATATTTGTTAATAAGGTTCAAACGATGCCTATATCCTCGAGCACCGCTAAGACATTCCTCCACAAAACCCTAGCACATTGGTCCAACGGGGACTTGGCCAATTGACCATAGCATGGCCACTCATCCCTGCTCGTGCACACACTACGCAATATTTATTGTCTAAGGGTTTACAACAATATGTCAACTATTTATGGCATAGGCTTATATTGTTGGACTAAGTAATAAATGAGCTCTACACAAACTTTGTCGGACAATGGTTATTTTGTTGTTAGCGAGTGCAATGCTTTCCACAGAATAAAAAAGTTCATAAAAACTTAAAACAATATAAACGATATTTTTTTAGGTCTCCGGTGGAGCGCTGCAAACTATTAGTATTAACTATGCAAAAATCCGCATCACACTATCAAAAGACCCACTACATACCAGCACAATGCATGTCCCCGTGCGTTCGGGCTCGCCGGACGTACGGGCGCAAGTGTTTCCGTAGTAGTATTAACTATGCAAAAATCCGCATCACACTATCAAAAATAACTATGTTGCCAATTTAAAGTTTTTTCCCGTTCCTTTCCTGTTTATTTCAAATTCTAGTCACAGAATCTACCTCCATTCTACCATCTGTACATCCTAAAAGGAAGATTCAAAAACGACGAAAAGCACAAAAGCGGAGAGGCGAGGAATCAGAACCTCATTAACATGAGACAAGCTTTCCATTAAACTTCTACTTTTTCACATCTAGATAACACCACCGAGAAGATACAGCAGCCAAGGGGAAGAAAACCTGCGGCCGCGGTGTCCTAGCTCCTAAAGCATGTGTCAGTATCGACGTGAGTACGTGACCGTTCGCCACCATTAGGACGGCTAGTTTCCCTTTGACAAACGGGCACCCGTCGCTCTCCGGCCGCCTCAGTCGCGCAGCGAGATCTCGAAGAGGTCGGAGTCGCCGTCCGGGTCGGCGGCCGCCGGGGCGCCGCCGTTCTCCTTCCTGCTCTTGCTAATCCGGGAGGCGGTCTCCAGCCAGCCGGAGTCGACTCGGCCCATGGAGAAGAGGTCGCCGCTGTCGTCGAAGTCGAGCCCCATGGACCCGCCGCTCCGGCCATCACCGCCGCCGACGCCGCCGCCGGCCGACGACGACGCCGCGCGCAGGAAGCACGGGTTCGCCGTGCGGTGGGCGTTCGCCGGCGCGTACCGGAACTTGCCCTGCCCGAGGTTGACCAGCGCCATGACGTCGAAGCCGGAGGCCATGGCCGGGTAGAGCGGGCTGGAGAAGGCCTCTGCGTTGCAGTTCACGGCGTGCACCAGCTGCCCGTCCACCGTGAAGAACACCTTCCGCTTCGCCGGCTCGAACCCGCACCCCACCACCCTGTCCACTCCCGCCCACGACGTTTTCTCCGACTCGTACACCAGCTTCA
The DNA here is from genome assembly GCA_005191435.1 of Raddia distichophylla. NCBI lineage: Eukaryota > Viridiplantae > Streptophyta > Magnoliopsida > Poales > Poaceae > Raddia > Raddia distichophylla. The sequence goes on from SPJY01014460.1 coordinate 1,069,135, forward strand.
TCCCTGAAAAAATGATCTTTTTTCAAGTTCATGATCCGATTTTTTTAAAAAAATTGTAATACGTTGTTTCCATTTCAATGTATGGAAATCCGGGCATGTTGCTTTTGGTATAGAGGCGGGAACAATTTTATTATCTAAAGATTGTAAAAGTATGATTTGCACGATCGCAAAGCGGGCCCTTGATCGAAACAGAGTATGCTTTAATGGAGTTAATGGTTGTTACCGTCGAGGTAGACGGCGCCGTTGGAGTGGAAGCCGATGGACGACGAGTACGTTCCGGCCAGCGACGGCCGGTGAGGGGCGGCGGCGAGGCCCAGCGACATGATCAGGGGCCGCTGCTTGTCTTGGTGGTCGTCTTTCGCGGCAATGGTTTCTTGGGTCGTGTTCTTGGCGTCCGGCGCGAAGCCGATGAGCTTGGCGCGGTCGCTCTCGCCGGAGCCGCCCTTCCCGCCGCGCCGGCTCGCCCTCGACGCCGACGACCACTCCGGGCGCTGCGTGTTGAGGTATATGATGGTGATCTCGAAGTAGGAGTCCTGCGGGAACGGTGCTCCGGCGAGCGGCGGCCCGGGCAGCGGCAAGCTCATCCTGGCGACACACAGGGCGGAGGCGTTAGGGTTCCCGGCGCCCTGATCGCCGCGGAGGGGGCTCGGGATGCTTCCCGGGAGCCACTTCTTGCCGCCGCAGCCGGCGGCGTTCCCCGGGGCCGGGTTGAGCCGCACAGCCTGCATCCGCTCCGACGACCCCGCCGGCACCTCCCACGCGGCCTCCGCCGTGCCGGAGTAGCACGCCGGGCAGAGCCCCCACAGCGGCGACGATGCCGCCGACCGCGACCGCTGCGGCGCTACCGCGAACACGAACTGCACCCACCCGTTCTCCGCCGCCTCCGCCACCAGCCGAGGGTGGTCCGCCCACTGGAACGGCGCGCCACCACCGTGTCCCGCGCCGGCGTGGAGGTGATGGTGGTGTTGCAGCTGCTGGAACCGTAGCCCCGCGCGGCCGCTGGCGGCGCTGTACCTCATGTTGAGCTTGGCCAGCCCGGGGCTCGCCGCCGTCTCGCCCCCTCCTCCTCCTTCCGCCGCGACGGCGATGGGCAGCTCCGGCGGGGCGTTGCGGGGCCGGAGCCGCCGCCGGTAGACGAAGCACACGACGGCGATCAGCGCCGCCGCCGGGAGGACCACGGAGAGGAGCAGCTTGAGCCAGAACGCCATGCGCGCGCGAGCGCGTCCTCACTCACTGTGGGATTGGGAGCCGGAGCTGCGCCGGCGAGGTGGACATGTACATGATTCTCCCTCTCCTTTGAGGTTTGGGGGCGCGTGTCGGGTTGATTCGGTGCGTGTTTGAGTCGATCTTGGCGGAGTTCGGTGGGGGGTCGCGGAAGGCCGGCGGGGGAAGAGGCGATGACCGGCTCAACGGAACGGCCAAACAACGGAACGGTTGGAGCAGGGGGCTTTTAAATCGCGGGAAAGCGGCGTGCGTTTGGGTGAATGCGATCGGTCCAGCCGTGGCTCGGCTTTTTTTTCCCACGGTCTGACCCGACGGCCGAGCCTATCTGCAACGGGTACATCAGCACAGCTGATGCCCTTGCATTTTGCGGATTTTTTTTACAAGTGTGTTCGGTCCGTGACGTGATATGTGAACGCAATTACTCGCAACTCTTTCAATTTAATGTTTTAAATCCGTATAAAATGTAAGATGCCTAGATTTTAGCTAGTTTCTGGCAGTAATTAGGTAAATCCGTGTGCTACCAGCTGTATTTTGATTGAGATCTTTCGCATTGTTTTTAGATGTAAATACCAGAAATTAGGAAACCTGTGCTTGCTAGCAGATCGTAAAAAAAAAAAGATCTTTTGCACCATATACCAAAAATGAACCGATCCACCTATGTTTTCTAAAAATTTTAGACTTCCTATGACACTGCCAAAAGATCTTATTGTTACTATTTTTACCTGATAGCGTTGTTGTTTAACCTGCACCACTGTCTAATAAGTTATAGGCTGTAACCGTGAAGCTATTACCTATATAATCCCTCAAATATTGTTTTGAAGTACATGTAGCGTTTCATATATGGTAATTAAGAGCGGCAGTTACTGTCACTTTCCTGATCACTATGATATAAAATGTAACAAAATCACTTTCACCTAGTTCTTTAATTTTAAGATAATTTTGAAGATATCAATCATTTGGACATGTATTCCTTAAAAAATCGTACAGTAATGATGTATTTATGATATGGATAAGAATCTCAGCAGTCACCTGCGTTACGAGTCTAAGCATAGACGACTGTGTGTAGTCACCTCTCTAGCGCCTCCACCTATGCTCCTCATCTACTTATACTGCTCACCACTGTACCACCACCTTCTTTTCCTCTCTGGCTAGTTCCCTAGCCTCCCCTCCTTCCTCATGTCGATCAGCTTCCGCTTCTCCTTAAATCTTAATGACCATGCCTTCTCCTTACCATTTCTCCCTCTGATGCTACCCACCGCCCTTTGACGAGTCCACATCTAAGGCAACACTTGCTGCCTCCACACCATCCCCACGTCTTGGCACCCATCATCATTCCCCCACCGTCCCATCCACCCTCTGAGGCTTACTTTTGGTTGTCGATCATTTGGTTGGTCGTTGAAAACATTCACTTGGTGCACTCCGAGGGGGCTAACCTAATAGCAGAGTAGGCAAGAACCATGTGCCTAACTTGGCACGCATGCAACTACCATTAAGCAAAGCCATCATGGTATATAGGAGTATATTTTATTTTGGTGTTCATCGTACAATCATGTTTATCTGATTACGATACGTGCAATGTATATTTTACTTTGGTGTTCATCGTACAATCATGTTTATCTGATTACGATACGTGCAATGAAATATCCACATTGTTTAAATTTGCGGTGAAGTTTATTTATTTAAAAAATTAGTTCCCTGGAATATGGACAAGTATTGTTTGATTCAACTTAAAAATGGAATTATAATATATAGTGAAAATTTTGTCCCTTTTGTACAAGTCAAATATTTTGGTGCTTGTTGTTGTTTGGAGATCTTTAACGTGTCTTTTTGAAGATCTGAAAAATTAACTTTAAATACTTTTTGCCTCTCTAAACGCGTGAAATTCTACAACTTCTCTATCATAATCCATAACAAGTTTTCAGCCGACAAATAAGTCCTTGTTTTTCTTCAAAAGGGTTTCGGCTCCACTACCACTTAGGGATGCAAATGGGTTGGCTCTAGAGCCACTTTTGATCCTCTCTAGTTCATTTATTTATACTAAATAGATTAGGGATCAAATTTTTAGTACACAAATAAATTAGAGAGGGCCAAAGATGACCCTAGGATCGGTCCATTTGCATCCCTACTACCACTATATATTTGTGAAGGCTTCAAGGTCTCAAAAGGACGCTTCTCTTCGTCGTGCACAGCTACACTTTGATTCTGTTCTCACTGAGCTAATATGCGGTTTGTTTGGAGGTACGAATGGCATCGCACAGGACACGTGAGAACGTCAGATGCCAAATCCTAAGAAAAGTATCAGTTCTTTCTGTAATGTCGGTGTCGCAGCTAACGTCAGTTGAACGCTCTGTCCAGAATTCCTTGACCTTTTCCTATTCCCCCGGTATCTCTCTTGGTTGAGTTGAGCGAGTAATCAATGGCACGTGATATACTGATATGGAATTAGCTCTCACGTGGAGAAGGGTGCGGGTGTCATTAGATGCGCGTTTTTGTTTTGGGTGAATCTAAACACTTTGGTTGATCCCCTGCGTTTTTTTTAAGCTATCATGGATGTTTGTTTTTCAGATCCGTCAGTTCAGTTCCTTGTTTTCATGGCCAGTTTGTTCTGTGTTGAAATACATTTTGGCCAAATCTATGCTTGCTAAAAACATCCGATTTAGAGGCGACACTATCATTAGGCCATGTACAGTTGAACTTAGCTTAGATCTAAATCTGCCCATTTAACATTACTTATGGTGAGTTTGGTTGCTCAAATGGGGTTGAATGAGATGGGACAGTACATGGTTCAACTGTTTGGTTCATGAGATGAGATTGTACGGATTATTGATATATGTGTTTGATTGGTGAGATGAAGCAGGAAAAGATGATACAAGATGATTCAAATTTAGAGAATATTCTATATCTATGTTGTACGACATGTTCGACTATTTTGGTCGAATGATCTCATACAACTTTCGTTTTATTATGCTTCATCCCATCCTATACCATTCACCAACCAAACATGGCCTTAAAGGAAAAAGTTTTACATACCATTGTAGAATATCAATTAGGCCTTATTCTTTTCAGCTGAAAGTTGTTGAAACTTTTAATTTGAAAGGGTTGGTACCCCTCAGAACTATTAGAGAGTCTAAAAAATTATGATTTTTTTAGAAACTCTAAGAACAACTATTTAAAACCACACAAAAATAATTACAAAATATTACATCATTTGGTTTGCACAAAAATAACAGTTTTTTACTTAATTTAATTTAATTTAAACAGAAAAGAATGAGGCCTAAGCCATCTATTCCCCATCACATTTGTGGCTTGTTCCTATATATGACACCATCATCGGTTCTCTTAAGTTCCACCATTAGAATACTTTCTATAATGTCTAAAATACCCCTTTTGCATCGTTTAAATTAAAAGTTTTAAAACATTGATTCTCCTATGTTTTAACTCCTTTGAGAGTGAATTTATGTAGAATTGTGTTTTACTTGCTATTATGGTTCTGGTATTTTGTTTTCACTGAAGATGGTGTCATTTAATTTTTTAAATGCCACATCCATTTTTTAAAATTTGATACGTGCATTTGAATTTTATATATTTTTCGAACCCATTGAAAATTTGCTATAGGTCAGTTATATAATTTTCCATTGCACTAAAAAGGCATGGACAAACTAGCTTTTTCGTAGAGTTGCGACGACCAGATTGGGAACGAGCTGAAAATGCGTAATTTTCCCTTCCTTAAAATGATACTAATTTTCCCTTACGTAAAGACAACTTCAAAATCAATTTTAATCCTGATTTCAAAACCAGTGTTTCATTGAAGCAATAAGGATCTAAAAAAGGGAAAATAAATACTATAATTTTCCCTTACTTAAATGACAGCTTCAAATTCTAATCTGATTTCTTAACCAATGTTTCGTTGCCTCCATAAGAATATAAAAAAGGGAAAATATTTTTCACACGATTGTACAATGTGCCTTGAGAATTTGAGATTGTGTTGTTCCATACTCCATAGGCCATAGCGCACTATTGGGCTTCATTCCAGTTTCCATAGCAAACCCACACCCACACGAGAATTTGGTCAGGGCTAGGTTTCAAATCGACAATAAAATACATAAAACATGGCCCATTATCTGTCCGGGCTTCAGGTTATTGGTTTACTAATTTTCCAACATTTTATTTTTATTTTTTTAAAACAAATAAATAAATATCCATTTAACAAAATAAAATAAATAGGCTCCTCCTCTCGTCCAATGGGTTAAAAATAGGGCGGAGCCAAATTCCGCCGAATGACAGGACATAATCAAATCCCACCATTTTAAATCGACGGATATTGGGCTAAACCCACCACACTTTCAAACGGTGGGTAATTAGGTCGAACCTAATACCACCCGTTAAATTGTCGGCTAATAGGGCCGAGCCATATCCTGCCATTTGGACAAGCAATTAATAGGGCGGACCCAAAATATGCCTGTTGAAATGGTGGGTATTAAGCCCAACCCCCTGCTTTAAGTACAATACTCGAGTTCAAAATGGGTGGGGAGTGTGTGCCACATTAAATCAAAACGCAATGCAGATTTCAAGTTTGAACTGATGGATGTGACAATTTTGTTACGTCCAGTTAGCACGATTGAAACACATGGCAAAATTACCCGCCTTGTCAAAAAAAATCATGAAGAAATTTGGCAATGTGTCTCATACCGAGTTTTTCGTAGGATGTTACTATTGTATTTGGCGATTCGGTCATTGTCACCACTACAAAAATTGCAAAATAGATAAATGGTTACAGTGGAAACATCGCAACTACTCGTTACGTTGTACGAACCGAATTACTCGGTGCAGGCAAACAATGACTTGTATGGTGCATATAGCAATCCACCCTATTAGTGCACCAGATCTAAACCTAAAACGCCTTAGGTGAATTAAAAGCCATCTTCCTCAACATGTGCTGCTCCTGTTGGGAAGTCTCCTCGATGTCAAAATATTTCATGAATCCACACAATGAAGCTACAAAGAGTAACACGATGTAAAATTGTCTGTGCGATAATATATTTTTTAAGTAAAACTACGTTAATGAACTTGTAGGGTTCTTGCCCTGTCTCTAAATCTTCTTGGTTTGGTCGCAGGCGTAGTTTGCACATATCCAGTACATCTTACTGTAAGTGTAGGAGATGTCAATGGACCTCATGAATTGCAATGATCCCCACATAGACGCATGGGTGTCTGAATGCCTTCTAAGATGGGTTCCTTCAATGCTACAATAGCATGTACATGAGAGAATGATTTGTGTAATAGCTTTGGTTTTTGGTAAGAACATATGCATATGTCTTCACGTAGGATGAACTCCTGCTTTGCCCTCCGTGTCTTGCCATCCTAGCAGCCCATGTCCTTGCATATTACTTCGTACCTCAGCACATCGGTTCCTTTAGCTTTTGCAACATGTCTCTAAGCCTTGGAATTGTATATCTTCTCTAGCGTGTTCCTCGTCATGCCACGTGAGTATATCAAACAACTATCGCTCACAGCAACAGATGTCGCACGATACCATTGCATGAAATACTTACATTTATTGTGAAAAATCCCCCGAAACAATTGCAATGGGGCAATGCCCTCGACCCTCGTATCACCTAGTTGAATACCATTGTTGTAAATAACTGTGACACACACACACACGCATAACTCTCTCTCACACACACATTTGATGCGTAACTTGGCTTAATGCTCTAAATGTTTTTTGACTTTTTGGTCCGTTGTAAATAACTTTCACACAGTTACTCATCAATACTGTTGAAGCAGGCTTTAAAATCTTCAAATAAACTCAGCCTCCAACTGTGAAAAGATGGATAATGTGCATGAAAAATGGCTCTGTTACGCTACTTCCAAATGCCCTACCTGGCCATTATCATGGTATCGGCAGCAAAATCAACCGAATATTCTCTAGCCATCACATTAACAATGCCGAAGGTTGAATAGACATGCCATCAAAATAATTAGTCCAACCCATTTCCAAATAATGCCAGCATTGCTAAAAAAAACGGCATAGGCTGTTCAGAGGAGACTCCTCTTCCTTCCTCTCCTTCTCTCTCTTCTTTTCTCTCCTCTCCATCTCTCTTCCTATCTCTCCTCTCCCCCCTTCTCTTCTTTCCTTCTCTCTTTGTTTTCTCACCCGGGAGGCATATCCAAATGGACATAGTGTCGGGAGCTTGGGAGAGGGTGATCAGCGCGGTTTATATGGGGGCCAAATCCTATCATTGGACTGGTGGGATTTCCTCGCCTCCAAATCCTGCTGTTCCAACGGAAGGATTTTTCCCCGATCAAATCCGGCCTTGCCATTTGGCATACGGAGGACCCGTCAGTTCAAAGGGAAGCTTTTGCCTCCTAGCCGTTGCGGCTACAGTGCATCAAATTGTGCAGTGAAAATTAAAATCCCCACGCTACGAATGGGCGAGTTATATTCTCTGCCAGTTGGAGCGGCGAGAGGAGTCTATTTATTTAATTTTGTTAAACAAATATTTATTTATTTATTTCGAATAAAATTTAAAAATGTTAAAATAATAATTGGTTCACCTCCTCACGCTGTCACACACGACGTAACGCGTCAACATCTGTCTCCCGATCAAAGGCCGAACCACACCGGCTCTCCCAAGAATCCAAGATGCGTCCCGTCCTTTGGCATTTGCCCTGAAACTGGCCTTGGGCCAGCAGCACACAATCATTCACGTGTTAATGCGATGCAAATGCAGTGATACCCGCATGTCTTGAAAATTCTCTTAGGGCCGAGGTGAGTGGGTCTCGTTGGGCCAAATATAAGAACATGCTCAATGCTGGCTGCCCCAAACCTGGTCCTACACAGTAGATCTAGGGCTGTAACTGCGAATAGCGAAATTTAGCACATTGAATTGAAAACATGCCACCTTAACAAGGCTCCTTCTTCCCTAGTCGAAAGCTAGCAGACAGTCGCGCCTCCCTGTACCTCCTGCACAGTGGGAGCTGCTAATGTGGGCCAACGGATGGGGCCCATACCAGTCTAGGAAGTAGGAAGTACCAATTGCTACCTTTGCATGACATCCAGCCATCCATTTGGAGATGTACGGTGAGTTCTATCTAAGTTGATTTCTGATTCATCCGTTGATTCTCAGATCGGTGGACAGGAGAGCAACTGCCCCCTAACTTGCATGCTTTGCACGCACTTTTTGGATACCACGCACCGGAACAAATGTACTCCGTGCTAGCCAGAGCAGCAACGGGTGCCAGGAAAATTAGCCCCATAACACTCAATTCGTATGCCAATTTTTATATGTGCATGACATGTGAAATCATCTGAGTCACTGAAAGTGAGTCCAATTATCATGTAGCTAAATACGAATTTTAAAGAGTGTCAGGAGGGTAAATACCCCGCCAAGAGATAGCACAGGAGAAAACAAAGGCAGTTCTTTCGTAGAGTCGATGACTCCTGTTCGATCATCTACTTCTATAAAAGCGGTCAAGCTACGGCAAAGCTTGCATTAGCCATGTCCGCATGAGATGACAACAAAACTGCATCGCCCTTGCTGAGACCACAACGGTAGAAGGAAAGAGAAAGAAACTGAGTGCACACGGCAAAACTAGCTCTTGTACCTTGTCTTGTAGAGAGTTGTAAGGGCTGTTTGGTTGCCGGCCTTCGCGCGCCGTGCCGACGGGGCGGCGTTGACTTCCGATTTGGCCGTCGCTTGGTTCGTCGCTATCGCTCGACACGCCATCGTCCTCGCGCGCCCTCGGCCAGCTGTCAGTGGCACATCAGTGCTATGTCGGCGCGCCTTCTCAGGGCGTCCGATTCGGCCGCCGCCGAAAGGCACGGCGCGCGCCCTCGCCCTGAGAAGGCACGGCGCGCTAGGGCCAGCAACCAAACAGCCTCGTAGAGCTGCCGCCTCTGTTCATCTCTTCTACAGGAGTGGTCAAGCAGTCAAGCTACGGCAATGTACAGATAAGTTGTGCTGACCAGCCATAATGTAACGTCGGTTTGAGAAACCAACTGTGTGGATGTAACGCTGCTTGGGATCTGTTTTTAAACCCCCGTGTCAGCTGAGCCTAACTCAAGTACTACATGCTGTACATCAAACCAATCAGATGACTACTGGCATGATGTCCACTGACACTCCGAGCAGAGCTGACGAATTCTCTATCTTAAAACTTCATTTTATATGCCTTCCTTGCTGTCAAATTTTTCGTATTTGCTGGCCTGTTGGAATTTGGGTGGAGTGGTAACTTCTCCATGGAGAGGAATTGCTCTTGCGTTAGCTTTATGGTCGTTGCCCACTTGCCCCAAGAAATGACAAACCAAATGCTTTATAATTCATTTGTTGCAGAAAACGTACGCGAGCAACATGTATCTTGATGTATTTAACAATAACATGATGTATTCTAAAAAGATTGATGTGAACTTTTTTTTCTCTCTCTTGCGTTAGTGAAGTGTCTGTCAACTTTGTATTTTAAATTTGATGAACTAGACTCTTCGTAACTTTTTGAGTATATATATCTTATATATTTATTTAGGATTATGATCACGGTTTTTTTTTTTTTTTTTCATGTTTCAGGTCACAAATCTTATATATATATATATATATAGTAATAAC
>SPJY01014460.1:1092709-1108842 GCA_005191435.1 Raddia distichophylla
TCTTTGCGGTTTGGACACTTCTTAGCCCAGTGCCCAACCTCACCGCAAATCCAGCAAGGCATCTCATCCTTGTTCAACTTCTTTTTCTTGAATGCAGTGGTTTGCTTGATTTTGTCCTTCCCTTTGTTCTTGCCATGCTGCTGGACAGTATTGGCGCTGGACTGTCTCTCGACTCCTTTCCCAGATGCATCTTTAACCCGAGCTTTCTCTTCAACATCTAGAGACGCGATCAACCCCTCAACGGAGATATCTTGTCTCTTATGTTTTAGAGACGTGACAAAGTTTCTCCACGAAGGAGGTAACTTGGCAATAATGCCCCCAGCCACAAACTTATCGGGTAACTTGCACTTAAGGAGTTCGAGTTCCCTCACAATGACCAGTATCTCCGTAATAACTTCGTATAGCATACATTATACGAAGTTATACGAACGTGTGGATGTTGCAATAGAAAAACATGAAGAATTAATACGTCCATTTAAAAGCTACAAACTAATGTGCCATGCAGAGGGAGCTAACATTGCGTGGCCTGCAACTTTTGTAGGTGATTCTTCCAATTATTTTTTATTAGTCTGATTTATTTTAGAATGGTGCATTAATGTATTCAACATTTCCATGGTAGGTCGACAAGATAAATAGATGATTCTATGAAGAACATATCCAATGCAAAGAAAGGATAGATGGGGCTGCATATGTTTTCTATTTATTTATTTTATTATTGATGTACTAGATAAAATGTTTATGTCTTGTATTACGGAACACGAGATGATGTTTAGTGTGGAATGTGACAATTTCTATTTATAATATGATTTCAATAATATTCTTGTTATATTCCTATTGTTTGCATTCCTTTTGATAATTAAGTTTTTCACATAATTTGCAAATATTTACCTTGGTGCATGGTTAACATATACGGATGTATCTTTGTGTAACTACATCTGCTGCTACAGTTACTAAATAACTAAAATCATACAATTGATTATAACTAGCAACGCATACATAATCGTGGTTAGCTTATGCGTCATCCGTGTTTTTCAAATTACCAACGCATGGATAAGCGTAGTTAGCCAACAACGCTTTCTACTACTGTTACCAACGGATCTCTATACGTAGTAATAGACCTTTGCTACGGCCTCTACAGCAACGCAGATTAAATGCGTTGGTGTAGACCATAGCAATGCATATTTCAGCTTTCAGCAATGCATGTATACGTTGCTATAGGGGGTTTCTTCTTGTAGTGTTGGTCGGTCAGATCACGGCTTCTCTTGGATCTTGCCAATAGGATGTACATACCTCATCAAAACTCTATAAAAAATCGGTGAAAAAATTTATTGAAGCACGTAGCATACACTTGTCTGTTTGTACGATTTGAAAAATAGTATGAACCACCTAACATTGCATATGATGTACTTGGTCAAGTTTGGTACTAAGATTTTTTCTCTAAGTTTTATTTCATGGTGCGTGCCTTTAATTCAACACTTCTCTAAATTTTATTATTCCAATGGCTCTAACACGTCTTTCAAAGCAAAGTAGATGCATGTAAAATGACTTTGTAAATAAATCAATATGATTTAGTGTGCCAAATGTTTATTTCATTTAGCTTATGCATCACATAAGATTAAAAAGCTTGGGATTGTTATGCTTAGTAAGATTATTATTTGCATAACCTATTTGTATTTGTGCAATACATGCTATGCTATCTTCATGATATTCGATTAAGGAGACTGCATGTCTTACCATCCATCTTATCATGGACAATCATGAGATGCTTCATTCAATGCAATTACTTCCAAATTGTTTAGTTGTGGACACAGATGTTAGCTTTAATGACTTCTAAGACATTGTTATCATACTACATAGGAATACATACATAGTTTATGATTTACTAGTATGCGGGTTCGGCAGGTATCAAGCTTTGGTATAACTAGCAATATTCACTCTTGGTTCTTCCCATAGAACTGACCAAGATTTATACTTCCACAAAGGTATTGAAAGATAGTCTTTTTTCATTCCAATGCCTCGTCATGGCCAAGTACACGAAATGCAATGTCTGGCCAAGTACTTTTTGGAAGATACATATATAAGTGCTCCAATTACACTTATAATATGCGAGACTTCTTATCTAAGTATTTCATCCCCCTCTTTCCTAGGTATGATGGGATCCTTGTGGTTCTATAAATACCTCCACATCATTGGGGCTCTCGAGAATTACACTGAAAACCTACTACGGCAACCAGAGTGGAGGGTGAATGTGAGCCTTAAAGATTTTTGTTTGCACCAGTGCTCCTTGAACTCACCATCCTTTCAAAACACGAATAACTTCGACAACTATGTGTACCCCTAGCATGAGAGCCATGGAATATGTGAGGGATTTTTTAATGACAATCATGTTTGTCACGTGCTCAAACAAAAGAGAATCAATTCAAACCTTTCTTTAATAAACCACATCAAGCCAAATCACTAAAGCCACTTTCCGAAAAGCAAAAATAGATTCTCATGATTTTGTTCTTAGTTGGAGCAGAAAGATGGTGGGTTTCTGTTTCTCCAAACTTTTTAGTATTTTTTCTCCCTATTAATCAATGAGTTGTGAAGCATTTTACCAAAAAAATGCTCAAAATTGTTTGTAGAGAAAACATGGAAAATCAAACACAACAAGATGTCAGGAACATCGAGCAGAAAGTTTGGAGCTTGGTGTTCATCTCACTACTCCCAAACGGTGCAAGAACATAACTACAAATTTTTACAGTAGATAGATAAATGAAATACGCACCTTCACAAACAAGAATCACTAGAAAATGATTTTGTTGGATTTTTCTACAAATCAAACACTGACTGTTGCGGAAAGAACAAGTTCTAGACATATTTGCATCTAGTAGTAAAACTTGATGCATAACTTATCCTATATTGCGAAGAAGGTGTCAAAACACATAAACAACCTCAAGGCATCATGGATTATAAGTATTGAGAAGGAGATGAGACAAATAAACTAGTTGCAACAAAATTCATCAAAGCAAGAAGATCAAAAAGAAAGAACTAGCAACAACAAACTATGAACTTGAAGAAACTTAGTTAACTTCATTGCATAAAAAGTTAAGAGATTACAAGCCGCTCTCGTGATCACAAGCACTCGCAGTTACCACCCTCTCTCTCCAACACAACCTTCTCACAAATCTGAAATTTCTAGCTTAAAGGGTGAGGAGGAGGTGCTCCCCTCCCCATCTATTTATAGCCTCAGGGATGAGACCCCCAAACCGAAGGGATTTCCACCAACCTATATCTGAGGATCAACGGTGTACAACACACACTATCTAAGTCACTTCCGACAAGAAATATTTGCGCCATATACCTCCGGAAGCATTCTCGCACGTTCCACGCAGCATCCTGGTCGCCAGCCCAACCCTGGGCCCACCAGTCGGTCTCGCTTCACCACCAATTAACAGACGCACAGCCTCCAGCTATCTCGGGTCATTGTCGTAGCGAATCTTCTCATCCACGCCATATCTTAGACCGCCAGGTACCGAATCCGGTCTCCTGCATGCTCCCGGACACCCGAACCTCCAGTTCACCTCCGTGGAACAGCATCAGCCACATACCCACCGACACCTACATCACAGAGATGAGTCCAAACCAAACACTTACCATTTTCTGCATGGTTAGCTTCATAAAACATCATCATTATCGAGAATAAAGTGCATCAAGATCATCGAAAAACAATCAATCAGAAGAATTGCCTTGATACGAGTCCATTAGAAACGGTTCAATGACCACAGGACACTGTTTCAAATTTCATGCCATTTCGACAATTGTTATACCAAAGTGCTTCAAAATCTCATCAAAGTAGCACATTGTCGCATATATTCATCACAACACCGGTGTATCCTCCATATGGATCTGAACACTCCCACTTGATGAATATATTGACAAATCTTTTAAAAAAAGGATTTTGAAGTTTTGAAAATGGAAAACAAGAAGCATTTAAAAATGCCGAGTCATGCTTAGATAAAAAATTGAAGCAATTGTTTGCCATATCCAAGAGATGAGAATCAAATTCTCCCAAGGGTAAAATCTTTCCATTTTCACAATGGAATTAGTTGATGCCTTTTTCAAACGAATCTCCCCTTTTTCACAATATAGGAATCAAGATTAAGTGAGAAGAGCAAAATGCAATATGCAATGCACATGCAACCCTAAGAAGATTTGAGAATTACCCAATTGAACATGAAGCACAAGTGAAAGATGCTCGAAACTATTCAAATTGAAGTTCAGTGCTATCAAGATCAAAAGATGCTAGCAAATCAATTTTCATTTTTGGAAGATAGAGATCAATACGATATCAATAGAAAACCACAAGCAACCATTTGAAATCCATGTAGTACAAAATAATTACTCAACTAACTGGCATTTTTTGTTTCTATCAAATTTTGCAAATGGTTTTGTTTGCTTTATTTTAAAATACAGCTTCAAGCCATTCAAACCAATGGCCGACAGTGCCTAGCATTACACTGAATGATTCAACCATCTTGGCTATCCAATTTCCTTCCAAGTTCATGTCTCTTTTGTGCAATGACAAGCTGTCACGTGAATGATAACTATCGAAACTCTCTAAAACAAGAAATTGCATATTTTTATTTTTCATTTACATGAGCAAAAAAGTTGGCTAATAAAAGATTTCACCAAGTTGCAATAGCGACTAAAAGGAAACCACAAGAAGCTAACTAGGCAACAACACTTACAAAGTGAAGATCTCAAGCCACATCTATTTTGGAAAAAAACAAAACATTTGCATTTTTGAACCTTACTATCCATTGAACCAGTTAGCACAAGTTATGATGAGAATAGCAAAGGCATTTTACCAAGCCTAAAATTCAAAAGCATAATAGACAAAGCTCCAAAAAAAAAAGGAAGTCTATATGCTAAAGCAAAGTTTCCCGAAAACTCCTCCTCAACAAGTGACTCAATAGTTTTATGCAAAAATAATGTGCATGAAAAACAGCAACAATGATTAAGGAGATTATGGCAAGAATTAGATTAAGGGAAGATTGCACTACACCTCAGATACTAGAGACTCAACACAGATCCTGTGTACCTAGAGTGCATCTGATAAACTATACGACCGTGAGAATTCTATCTAGCCAGAGGAGAGAAATCTGCTTATTACACATGATAGCAACATAAGCGTAAGATGAGAGGTTCATGCCAAAGCATGACAGAAGTTTAAATGAAGAGTGTGCTAATAGTATAAGATAGACTAACCAAGCCTAAATGCACCCCAGATGGAAATGCAGGGAAAGCTGTAAAGATATATTACATATTGTACAATAGCTAGCTCCCCATCAAGATAGGCTTGCTAAGCTCACCACCCCATACTCCCCCCAAAGAGCCTCAAACCAAGCTTTGTCCAGTGGCTTAGTGAAGATATAAGCTAGCTGGTGATCAGTGTCCACGAACTGAAAGACTATATCACCTTTCTCCACATTTTCTCTAAGAAAGTGATATCTCATGTCAATTTTCTTTTTTCTAAAGTGTTGAACTAGGTTTTTGGTAATGTTGGTTGCAGAGGTGTTGTCACAAAGGAGTGACACACTTGCTTGAACCAATCCATAGTCCTTCAAAGTAGAGCACAACCAGATCACCTGACTACAATAGCTAGCAGCAAAGATATAATAAGCCTGAGCAATGGACTGCTTCCAAGAGTAGGGCTGGAAAAATAGCTCGTGGCTCGCGGCTCGACTCGGAGGTGTTACCGAGCTCGAGCCGAGCCAGACTCAGCTCGTTTCTGACCGAGCCTAGTCTAGCTCGGCTCATTGGCAATTTTTGAATGCGAAAACGCCTTTGGCTCGTGGCTCGGCTTAACTCAGACAGGCTTGACAAGGCTCGGGGCTGTTACCAGGATCGAGCCGAGCCCACTTTTGGGGCTCGTCAAAATAGCAAGCCGAGCCTGGCTCTGCTCGTTTTTGACTGAGCTCGACCGAGCCAGGCTCGGCTCGGCTTGCCTCGGCTCGTTTCCACTCCTATCCTAGAGGATCAGCAAACAAAAGAAGAGCCAAGAAATTGGAAAGTGCAAGATGTGCCTTTCGTATATATCCTATAGCCAGCAAAGTCCGCATATGAGAGACAACAGGCAGCAGAGATCCAAAGGCCAAAATCTGTAGTTGCAAAGAAATAGTGGAAAATTCGCTTCACCGCCTGAAGGTGAGACACACTAGGTGAAGCCTGAAAGCGGGCACAAAGACACAAAACAAATTGTATGTCCGGCCAGGAGGAGGTGAGATAGAGCAAGGAGTCAATCATGTTACGATACTACTTCTAGTCAACCGGTTCACCATTTTCATCAGGCCATAAGGCTATGGTGGTCGCCATTGGATAAGAGACCGGCTTTCAATAAGACATCACAAACTGACTCAGCAGGTCTTTGGTGTATTTGCTGTGGAAAAGTAAAGTGCCCTCCGGTGTATGCCTAAATTGGAAGCCCAAGAAGAAATTGAGTTCCCCATCATGGTCATCTCAAATTCAGAGCCTATCACATCTGAGAACTCAAAAACAAGAATAGTAGTGGAACCACCGAAGATTATCTCATCCACATAGACTTGCACCAAGAATGAAATCAGCACCAATACTTCAGGTAAACAAGATCAGATCTAACTTACCCATCACAAAATCGTTGTTCACTGTTGGCGATTCTTATGCATATTTGAATTAATCCGCAAGCGCACGGATATCGCATTAGTTTTCACCCTGGTGTATTCCAAAGGTATTGATTTCTCACAAAAAAGAGAAGAGTCAAGTTTCTAGTCTTGACTTGACAAGAAGGATATGGTGGAATGACGAAAGTGGGGTAAGATATTTTGGGTTGAGAGATTCTACTAAAGGTTTATGACGGCGTGTTCTTCACTTAACCACAGTGAATCACACCCCTATCAGATTTCTGTTTCTGCTAGCCGATCAGCCCGAGTTCGATCCGATTCGAGCGTCGGGCGCAGCAAGGAGCGACACGTAGAGATTACCCAGGTTCGGACCCCCCTGCGGGTAATAGTCCTACTCCTGCTGAGCCTTAGCTCTTTTCTGGTTATGGTTGTGTGTGAACAATTACAGAATGTCCAACCCCCTCCCTTCTCTCTCTTCTCCTTTTATACAAGTCTCGAACTGGCGGAGAGAGCCGAGGGGGTAGGCAGTACAGTACGCTTAGTACACAGATGAGACGTGAGGGACGGGACAGGAGAGACGAAACGTACTGCTACTGTGCCGAGCGGTGCTGCCCACGCGTGCTTCGCAAGTGGCCTCTGACTCGTGTGTACACGCCGGTGAGAGAACGGGCGGGACCCAGCTTGCTCCTTCTGACGCGGGCGGCCAACTTGATGACAGCAAACTCTCTCTCTCTCTGTCGGTCAATTCCACAGCGCCACAGAGACAGCTGATCAGACCTACAGGGGTCACTGTGGCGGTAATCATCTCTTCATCGGTCCATCCACGCGTGATGTCGCATTAAATGCGCCTGTCCTTCGCAGCAGGGGAGAGCCTTCGCCTAGAAGACTCCCCTCAGGACACTTCCTGTCGCACGGGCCCCACCTCACAGGGAGGAGGCCTCTCGCCCTCGCCCGGTCTTCTTTAGGACTCTTCATACCCCGGCAATTATTGTACCGGCAGTTGCCCCCGGGTCCACCATGATGCGCGAACCGTCGCGCCGATATTTCGCCATTTCGCCTGCGTTGGGAGTCGAATCATAGGGGGCCCACCTCCTGCGGCGGCCGTACGCCTGATTCTCCACCTGCGCACGATCTTTCTTTGGGAACCGTACCGCTTTTCACGGGAAGCCGAGGCGCGCGGGGCATAATGGCGCCGCGTGCGTGAGCGGGGACGGATTCCAAACCGTCGCTCCCGCTTCTCTTGTCTATAAATGCTTCATTCCTTGGCGTCGCGACAAATCCGCCACCCTCTTTATTCGCCGCCGCCGGAGAGCTTCTTCGCCCTGAGCTTTTCCGCCACCGCACTTCCGCCACCCTCCAATGGCTCCGAAGCGCAGCAAGGGCCGCCGTGGGGACGCTACTTCGGCCGCGCCGCCGCTTGATACCGCCTTGCCCGCCTCCGTGGCCGACGAGGAGACGGTCACGCGGCTTCAGCGACACGTGCCGCCATCCGCCGCCAGGTTCCGCGCCGGCGCCATGGCGCCAAGCCCCCGCACTGGGGAAATCATTACCTTCACCTGGGCTGTGCTGGCGGGGCTCGTCCTGCCATCCTCCGAGTTCTTCTTAGGGGTGCTTGCCTTCTATGAGATCCAGGCGGCGCACTTTCCCCCCAACTCCATCGTGATGCTGGCCACCTTCGCCCACCTCTGCGAAATGTTCGTGGGGGCGATGCCGAGCCTCCCGCTCTGGCGCCGGCTCTTCACCTTGCACACGAGCTCGCGCTCGAGCGGGGTTGGGAGCTGCTACTTCTCACTTCGCGACGCCACCGCCTATATCCTGCTCGCGCTCAAGTCCAACTGGAAGGACTGGCCGCGGCAGTGGCTGTACGTGGAGGATTCCAGCGGTTGCGACGATCTTGCCTTCCCCGAGGGCCCTGCGGAACCCCTCGCCAGCTGGGGTTCTCAGCCCGACGACTCTACGGAGATGGAGGCGATGCTAGCGCGCATTGCTAAGCTCCGCCGCAATGGGCTCACCGGAACCCATGTGGCGGCGGACTTTTTGTGGCGCCGCCTTTGCCCGCTTCGCATGAGGGCGCGTCCCGCCTGGCAGTACTACGGAGACGACGACGAGACCCACATTGCCCCTGGAGGTGAGTACTCTTGCATTCTTTCCGGTCTTCTGATTTTGTGGAATGTCTTTTCCTTTCTTTTGCTTCCTGGTTCCTCGCCAACTCGCAGCTTTCTTCCTTTTCTACACATCCAGCTGCGGGGAACGTGTCAGTGAAGGTGCTCCGGCAATGGCTGGCGGGACTCCTGCCCGCGCCAGCCGGCGACATATTTCTACCCTCGAGCCTCCGCCCCCTCTGCGACTGGGACCCACGGCAGCGCAACCCGTACTTGCGTGCGCTGCCCCCCATGGAAGTCTCTGGTCCCGCGGTCCAGGTGGTCCAACGACCCCTGCAAATCCGCGATCCACCGCCGACGATTGCCGAAGCTCCTGCGGTCGCCGCTCTTCCTGTGGCCGTCGTGCCTGCCATGCCGGCCGACTCCGACCGTGCTCTCGGGAAGCGCCACCTCGTCCTTTCCCAAGATGACAACGAGGAGGAGGGAGAGGCGAGTCCAAAAACGCTTCGCCCTTCAAGCCCCGAGCTGCCTCCGCCCCCATCGGTCCCACCCAGCGGGGATCCTGCTGTCGAGGCCGCCGCTCCGCCGCCTGGCGCGAGCGCAGCGACTCTTCCGGAACCGGCGCCACCTGCGCCGGTTTCTTCCGCACCGGCACCTCCTGTGCAGACATCCGCCGTCGCGCCGGCTTCTCTTGCGCCGCCACCTCCCGTTCCGGCGCCTGCCTCGACAGCGTCGGCCGTGGTGATTTCGCCGCCCCCTCCGTCACCCTCAACTAGAGGAGGAGCGGCTGCGCCGGTTTCGCGGCCAAGCGGACTGACGCTGCCCCTTCTTCCTTCGCTTTCGGGGGGCGTCGCTTCAGGTAGCTTTCTCTGCGTCCATGTGAATTTCGCATTAGGGTTAGCATGCTACATGTTTTTCTCATACCTGAACCCTTTTTCGGTTTTTTCTTCGTGGGACAGGGCGGATCTTGGGGCTTCAAGCTCCAGTCCACGCAATCCGCCAGCCCCCAGCTTGCCCGCGACTCCTTCAACGGAGACGGCGCCTCCTTCTGCGGAGAGCACGCCGACGTCGAGGCTGGAGGACCTTCCGGCTGCTTCCGCAGCCGACACCGACGCCGTCTCGCGCGCCTTCCTATTTGGCGCCGAGGGATGTGCCCACCAGAACGGTCCTCGCCGGGTTAGACTCGCTCAGGGAGACCGTCTTAACCCCCGCAGACGAGCCGGGGGAAGCACGGACCTTCACCGGAGGAGCTCCCAGAGTCGAGGCCTCAGCCTTCTGGGCGCAGACTGCCCCTGTCTGGACTAGAGCGTCCCTGTCGCAGCGGAGCGCCTCCAGGTGGTCCACCTTCACGACGATGGGGCCAGCTGGCCCCGGGATCTTGACCACCATGTAAGCATAGTGGCAGGCCGCCATGAACTTGGTCAGCGCCGGCCGACCCAGTATGGCGTTGTACAGAAGGTCGAAGTCCTCCACCTCGAACTCGAGCATCTCCGTACGAAAGTTGTCGGCGCCTCCGAAGGTCACCAGGAGACCGACGCGCCCCAAAGGGACGGACTCAGCCCCCGGCGCGACGTCGAAGAAGGGAAGCGCCGACCGAAGCTCCCGCTCCTGTATCTGAAACGCCTTGGCGACTCGGGCGGATAGGAGGTTGATAGAACTTCCTCCATCTACCAGCACCCGCCCCAGCTTGACATTCCGGACCGTGGGCGCAACCACGATCGGGAGATGTCCCGGGCCGGCTGTGCTGGCAGGGTGATCGGCCTGACTGAATGTGATCGACTGCTCCGACCACACCAGCTGCCTAGCGGACCCTACACCGGGCACGACGGCACACACCTCCCTCATCACACGCTTGAAACTGGCGTGAGACGGATAGGTCGCCGATCCGCCGTGGAAGAAGGTGACTTCACGCTCCGCCTGCTGAAAGCCAAGCAAAACCTGTTCCTTACCCTTGTCGCTGCCGGACGGCTGCTGCTGCTCGTGGACTCGCTTGTGCACTATCTTGCTGACTACCTGGCAATCCGCCAAGTCGTGGGAGTTGCAACGGTGAATGGGACAGTAAGTCCTTCCGTCCCACTCGCCGGGGCGACGCCCTCGCCCTTCGTCGTGGCCGCGGCGGTCATCGTGGCCACGACGGTCATCACGGCCGCTCCTACAGGGGCCGTTCCTATCGCCCTCCGCGACCTCCTCCTTTCTTCCGCCCGCCGCGCCCGTCGCGCGGCCAGCCACCATCGTCGTTGTCGTCGTCGTCGCGCTCGGTGGCTAGGACTTGCCCAGCCTCGGCCGCCTTGCGCTTCTTCTTGTCCTTCCCGCCGGGATTCTTGGAGGTCCCGGCTTCGCCACCCCCAGCGGCCCCTGCCCTTCCGGCCGGCCGGAAGCGGGCCTCCGCCTGTAGGGCGCACTTGTGGGCCAAAGTGAAGAGCTCCTCCGTCGTCTTGATCTTGCGGGTGGTCATCTTCTCCTTGACCTTGGGATCTCGGGCGCCCCTCCTGAAAGTTCATGACAACGGCGTCGATGGAGATGTCAGGGATGGTGTTGCGGACTTGAATGAAGCGCCGGATGTAGTCGCGCAGCGACTCTCCCTTCTTCTGCTCAACATTATGGAGATCGTCTTCGACTCCGGGCTGCTCGAAAGTGCCCTGGAAGTTGGTGATGAAGAGCTCGGAGAGCTCCTTCCACAACCCTACCGACTCCGGGGGTAGGTTCATGAGCCACGAGCGGGCTCCACCACTGAGGACAGCGGGGAAGTAGTTCGCCAGAACTTTTCCCGACCCCCCGGCCGGCGGCATCACCGTGGTGTAGATCTGCAAAAACTCGTCGTGGTTGGTGGTGCCGTCGTACTTCTCGATGGGGGCCGGTCGGAACTTCTCCGGCCACTGAACGCGGCGCAGCTCCTTCGAAAAGGCGCGGCACCCGACGTCTAGAGCCTCCTGCTCCTGCTCCTGCGCACGGCCCTCGTCCCGCCGCCCCCGGCGTCTAGGCTGCGCCGAGGAAGCGTCCCCTTCGCTGGCCGGGGCGGCGTCGCGGGAACCCTCCTCCTGGCCTTTGCGGGAGGGGGTAGGCAGTACAGTATGCTTAGTACACGGATGAGACGTGAGGGACGGGACAGGAGAGACGAAACGTGCTGCTACTGTGCCGAGCGGCGCCGCCCACGCGTGCTTCGCAAGTGGCCTCTGACTCGTGTGTACACGCCGGTGAGAGAACGGGCGGGACCCAGCTTGCTCCTTCTGACGCGGGCGGCCAACTTGATGACGGCAAACTCTCTCTCTGTTGGTCAATTCCACAGCGCCACAGTGACAGCTGATCAGACCTGCAGGGGTCACTGTGGCGGTAATCATCTCTTCATCGGTCCATCTGCGCATGATGTCGCATTAAATGCGCCTGTCCTTCGCAGCAGGGGAGAGCCTTCGCCCAGAAGACTCCCCTCAGGATACTTCCTGTCGCACGGGCCCCACCTGACAGGGAGGAGGACTCTCGTGCTCGCCCGGCGCTCTGAGGGGCTCGCCCACACACCGGGGCCTGGTCGCCCGCCTGACGTGTGGGGCCCCCGCCCGGCGCTCTGAGGGGCTCGCCCACACGCTGGGGCCTGGTCGCCCGCCTGACGTGTGGGGCCCTCGCCCGGTCTTCTTTAGGACTCTTCATACCCCGGCATTTATTGTACCAACAGTTTACACTAGTCAAGGGTACAAGGTTAATCCACGTCCAATTTCTACTCTGCATCGGAGCTCGATCGGCCGATTCACTACCACTTGCTATCAGTTAAGAACAGCTAATGGCTTTGATCACCCCCGATTGGGCTCGACTGGGCTGAGACTAACGGGGCGGATTCCACAAACTGCCGTGCGGATAGTTGGGCTGTCACACCACCTACTACCTACCGCTCTGCGGTTGAACCAGGTGTCTGCCGGGTACTAACTAGTCTAGACACGACGTCTATTCCAAGCAGTACTACGTATCAAGGACGTCACACGATACGTACTCCCACTAAACTTGGCACTAATATCTATCATGTCACCCAAGCACAGAGATTTAGCACTAAAGATCTAGCACGAGCCTAATACCAACAGAGAGATAATGTATCCAAAATAAACTTGCTTTATAAATAAAGAATGGGACTAAGTGTTACAGATAGAAGACGAAGCAGAACTCACACCCGAGTTTGGCTCTGGAGCGCTAGTGGAGGGATGCCGACACGCCGGCTTCTCCTCAGCACAAACTCTCCTCTCTCACCTACTCTACTTGATAAATGGGCAGTGTTGCGCTCCTTTTATAGTGCACCGCAGCAAGTGAGGGTGTGCCACGTGTTGGGACACGTGTTTTCTTCTCCCCAGCCGAAGGAGTACCTAGGAGGAATCCAAAGGGATCGGCCGGCCCAGGTCGGTCGGCTGACCGGGCTTCGGTCAATATCGGCCCTAAGTTTCACATGGGATCCCTCTTTGACGGTGTAGATCATCCCCTTGAGGCGTTTTTGGCAGTTGAGGCTGTTAAAGGTGACTTCCTTGTGAGCCAAGTGATCCTCTCCAATACAATGTTATCCCTAGGATCAAACCGACTTGATGTGTACGGTTGGGATAGTCTCCTTTTGTGCTTCTAGAATCCTTGGTGAAAGGGCAACCCTGGCTTGGACCAGGTGCCGGTCGACCGACCAATGTTTAGTCGACCGACCAGGGTTTTTTCTCGATTTGGATCCAATTTTGCTCAGTAGGTCCCTAGAGACACAAACTTAACAAAACTTGTGTAACTTTGTTAATTTGCACATTTTTAGTCCATGTTCCTTCATTTGGGAGTTATGTTGACGGTCGGAAGTGCATGAAAAATTATAGAAATTGAGTCAACACTCACCACACTAGTACAGAAAGAGTAATATAAGATGCACATTTTGAGACGGTTTTGACTTATCAAACCCGAAAGTGTCTTTTATTGCACGCGGGTCAGGAAATAGAGACGGTTTAGCTATAACCGTCTAATATGTTAGTTGCTTTAGAGGCGGTTTCATTCTAACCGTCTTATATGTCAGTTGCATTAGATACATTTTCGTAGTTACAAAGTCGCATATGAGGTATGAGAAAAAGAGTCACTTTTATAATAAGAAGCGTCTTTTATAAATATGTATTATACGAAGTTTCGTTATGTACAATCATATGCTTTGTTTGATGGCAGTTGAATGGTACAATCCGTCTCATAAAGGTATGTATTTAGCGACGGTTCATATAATGCAAGTGTCTAATTTGATTATAGACGGTTCAGTAGTACAAACCGACTCATATGACTATTATATATATATCCCAAATATTTTTAATATATATATATATATATTTTTATTTATATTGTACACTTTTAAGCAAAATAGCTTTGGAGCAGGCTTCAACAATTCTGGACTACACCTAAGTAATCAACTATGTATATGTATATGTATATCTATATCTATATTATAGTAAAAAAAATGGAAAAATACCAATAACTTTTGTTTTAAATTAAAAAGATACTCTATCCAGCGACTAATGCAGATTAATGTCTTATATTATTAAATAGGGACTGACTTCTCATCAGACGACTGAGACTTATTAAATTGCGAGCATGTTTGAAATCTCCAACAAAAGTGAATATTAATCAATGGAGTGTTTGGCTCGGAATTTTTTTCAGGACGAAAATAAGATAATGGATTGATTAGCTGAAGAAAATTTATTAACAAAATATTGTGTGCTATAACTAACCTAGGCTGGCCGTAGCTAATTTCTCTCAACAAACTTCCCAACAAATCATATGCACTGGATCGTATTTCTTAGGCCTACAAAACACATCGTACATCACACGCATGTACACTGACCTAAAACAGAGGTCTATTTTTTTCTGCAGCCTGCAGGTGTCGCGTTCTGGAGGAGAGATCAGCATCAGCTTAATTCTTAAGAAGGTTTTCTTCTGCAGATTGCAAGAGAAGAGATCAGCAGTACTCGTTGCAAGAGTAAAGGATGCGAGGTAGTGATCGACAATAGCGTTGCTTTCTGTGTACTTTCCACCTCCATGTACTTCAAACAGAGATGAACACGAAGCCGGCGAGCTACTCTGTTCATGCCGCACGCCATCACGTCGCTGCCATCGTGGCGCGCCACCCGACCACCTCCTCCTTCCTCCCCAGGTTTCTCCACGGACTCCGTCTCCCAACGCCATCCGCCCATCCCCCAGCCGACGCTTCACTCAGCGCGCAACCACATCTACCTCCGCTGCACCGCCATGCATCGCCCGGCGGGCGCCGCGTCGCCGCCGTCGCCTCCCGCTAACTCTGACCGCGCCGCCTCCACCCGGCGCTGCTCGGCCCGCAGACGTGCGCCGCCCCGTGCCCCCACGGGTCTCCTCGCCGTCGTGCCTCACGAACTGGCCGCGGCCTACCACCGCAGTGCGCCATCTCCTGCCGCCACGGGCAGCCCCGCCGGCCACCGTCGTGTGCCGCCTCGCCGCCACGGGTGCGCCTCCTGCCAACTCTGACCGCGCCGCCTCGACCCGGTGATGCCCGGCCCGCTGACGTGCGCCGCCCCGCCTGGCGCCCACATCAGTGAGCCGCCGTGCCCATCAACGCCACCGCCCAGGGCCAACGCCGTCCCCGTCTCTCCTTTTTCCCAACGCCCCAGTGGGAAGAGTAAGAAAAAAAAACCACGATGGAGGGGAGTTAGAAGAAGTCCATATTCTGGAATTTACCATATTGATGTGATCTGACCGTTCGACATTGTCTTGATTTGATGCATATAGAGAGAAATGTTTGCGATTCTTTGGTTGGCACATTGTTGAACCTGCCAGGGAAGAACAAGAACAGTGCTAATGCACGACGTGATCTTGAGGACCTTAATATAAAAAACCGTTGCATATAGAAAGAACAGTTGTAAAGGATGGCAAGAGGGTGACTTTGTGCCAGATGCGTGTTACAATCTAACAAGGGAAGAAAAAGTTAAACTTTGTGATTGGTTGTACAGCGTGAAAGTTCCATCTGGTTATTCAGCAAACATTAAAAGGCTCGTGTCAAAGGAGGAGCTCAAATTCATGGGTATGAAGTCTCACGATTGTCATATTGTAATAACACATGTCCTTCATGTCGTCATGCATGGCGTGCTCAAAGACAAAAAAAGTCAGAGAGACTATTATTAGAATATGTTATTTCTTTCATGGAATAAATTCCAAACTGCTCAATATGGATATACTCGAAAATTGCAAAGAGAATTGGTTTTGACATTGTGTCAGCTTGAGATGTATTTTCCTCTTTCACTACTACGGAACGGGCGTTCAATCCCGGTTCGGAACAGGTTTCAGTCCCGGTTCTTGAACCGGGACAGCCCCTGGAGACTGATGCCTGCTGGGCATCAGTCCAGGTTACAGGAACCGGGACTAAATCTGCCCTCGA
>SPJY01014460.1:1108920-1120481 GCA_005191435.1 Raddia distichophylla
AGAGGGAGAGAGAAGGAGAGAGAGAAGGAGAGGGAGAGAGGGGCCACAGTGGCTGACAGCGGGACCCACGTGTCAGGATTCAAAATTTTAAACAAAATTTGAATTGACGCAAATTTTAAATTCATCCCCAATTTGGGGTGTTACAGTACCTTTCATTGGTATATCCATTGATTTTTTTAATTAATGTCTTGTGTTCACCATTTTAGAGAAGCCCGAAGCATCAAGGCAACAACAGAGTTTAATCTCCAACACGACATCACCAACGTCCAGTGATATTACGAGTCAACAAAAACGGATGCACTGATTGATGACTTCTATGGTATAAAGACACGTAAATATATATGACTAAAATGTAAAAGGTTAGTATGCAATATAATTATAATTTTTTGTCTTACCGATACTTAGTGCATAAATTAGTTATTGCTAGCGAATATTATGTGAAATATATATATTGAATTCTCATTTGTTGTCCATCTAGTTATAACGATACGTCGGACTGGCCCCCCAAGCAAATTTCTGGCTCCGCCTCTAACAACGAGGTTCACATTTGAACTTGGAACCACTTGGCTAAGAGCTGTATTCCCTAATATTGTTGTGCAATAACCAAATCCATATTTGGACTGGGTACCACTCCATAATATGTATTGAGGCTGAGATATTTCTCAGGCCCTGAAAAGGTCCTATTACAATTTATAGGCATGGAACTCTTGACTTGCCACTTAAATGTAATCAACAAATAAGAGGTAAGTGTGTTGTTCTCCGTGCTACCATGCGACTCAGCATCGAAGTTGGAGTAGTGGAAGGTGTCGAGGTCGACATCACCGTGTGGTAGTGGGTTGCATCGGAGGACACACACTATGCGAGCTCAGCTCAGAGAAGGATCTTGTCTTGCTGAGACCGGTTGAGGAATCCTTGGCACATCCATCTGTCGTAATTACTGGCAATGTTCTCCATCCCAAATGGTTATCCAAGTGGTTCTTCCCAGGGCACCATCCAAGAACGGATCTGGTCTGAGTCTGAGTGGTTCTCCATGTCCTTTCCATCCCTAGATCGGAACTAGTCTGACCCTGAGAAAAAAAGCCGGGCAAGTTCATCTTCGAGGTTCAGCGAGCATGGCATTCCATGTAGCGTGAAGTTTGGCACCCTCTCAGATCAGATAAGATCCAAATCTGAGAGGCCACTGTCATCTTGAAGTTGTAAGCGAAGAAGTTGTTGTCGGAGCACTCCTCCAAGTTAAAGGAGTTGTTGTTGTTGTCTCTTCCTGCAAATCGGATCTGCTTCGAGTCAACAAGAACAAGCTCCCCTAGCTCTTTGGTGACGAATTCGAAGGTCTCGAAGAGAAAGGTCTGCCCATGTCGAACAACGCAAAGGCTCCAGCACTAGTCGTCATTGGGCCTATCGAAGCTGATCTCGGAGCTTGCGCTCCTACCTAGCGCGCCAACTATCGATATTTTACAAAAGCAAAAAAACTAGGGCTTGGCACCAAGATCACAAGCGAGATGATTACATAACATAAGGAATTAGACAGGTTTAGGCTCTCAATAGAGATAATACCCTATGTCCTATTGGTTGGTGGATTGTATTGTGTAGATGATTTTGTTGCACTGTATATCCCTACCTGCTGTATATAGTCCGAGGGATAGTGTTATATATAGATCTCTTTGCTGGTTATGTAGCGAGATTCTAATCAGGATACAATAATATCTTTTTGAGTTACAAAAAATGTTTTAAATAGCGGGCTATAGAATTTAGCGGCAGCCTTCCAAAAACGCCATTAGCGCCGCTATAGCCCCCTATTTCTAATACAGCAGTTATAGCGGCAGCTCTTCAGAACCGCTATAGTGTGGCGGAACCTCCGACTTAACCCGGTTCAAGCGCATCTGCCATCCTTTGGCTCGCAATGCACCTGAAACGGCCCAAGCCCGGTCGTCCATCGAGTGCCCCGAAGGACCCTCGATTTAATCATTTCATCCAAGGAGCCGACATCATACACATCAAACTATCAAAGGAGCCACAATGATTACAACAACCCATCATTTCATACAAACATAGCTTGAATTATTACAAAATAAATGCTCAAATAATATACAACCCTATTGAAGCATTTGAATTAAAGTTTAAAATAAACTCGCAGCGGAATAATTATACAAGTATGAAATAAAACAGCGGAAGCAACGCCAAGGCATGACTCGAGCCCACCGTGTCATCCTTGGCCGCACAAGTATCTAATACCTGCAAAAAGGGTTAAACAATGAACCCTGAGTACAGAAAGGTACTCTAGGACTTATCCAATTAGGGACTTATTAGCCCGACCAGGGGTGGATATCGAGCCAGCTCGGCTCGTTATGGCTCGTTAGTATAACGAGCCAGCTCGGCTCGGCTCGTTATACTAACGAGCTGAAAGTCTAGCTCGGCTTGGCTCGTTAGCCAGCTCGAGCCAGCTCGTTAGGCCATGAGCCAGTGCAATAAAACACAAGGACACAAGTATATAATGTATATAATATAAAAAATATTACCACTACAACCCCAAATACAATAATAACATCACTTGATTCACTTCCATTTTGTAGTTCCAACTTCCAATATTGAATCAAACAAGCAAATATGCAATGCAACTATGTCAGCCGCACTTGTAGTTGGAGGGGACGGCTGGAGGGCTAGGGGACTTGGGGCGGTGGCGGCTACCTGGTTTCGAGGACCGAGGTGGTGGTCTGGTGGCTCGCGTGGGCATGGCCGGTGGGCGGCGGTATCCGCTAGAGGGGTCGACGAGAATACGAGATGAGCGACAGAGCGAGGAGCCGGATGGGGGTCGATTTGATTCTCAGGCATGCGACTTAGGGTTTCTACCAACTGTGTTTTGTTCTGATTAGGCATGTGGGCCAACGCCAATTGGATTGGGCTACCTGCTGTCTGTTGCTGTCTAAGTGGGTGTGACTTGAGTGCTTGGCTCGTTTGGCTCGCAAGCTAGCTTGCGAGTTGGCTCGAGCTGGCTCGTTAAGGAAACGAGCTAAAATGTTGGCTCGGCTCGTTACAAATTACAAACGAGCCGAGCCACTAACAAGCCAAGTTGAGCAAGTTATCGAGCCACGAGTATTTTGTCCAGCCCTAAGCCCGACTCTCAAGGATCATGCGAAGGCTTTATGTGGACTAGCTGACATCCCGCACTATGCTTACTAAAGTTCATCCTTATATTTTTCAAGTTTTAGCCCAAGTTTAGTATTAAAGGGATAATCTCCTATGTTTGCATCTTACCAACTATAGCATACAAGATCAAACATGTGGTATATGAAAAAGCACGTATAAATCATCATCATATCCAAGTTGCAATTATCATGTTAATGAAAATGATATACGATTGAAGGTCGCGATCGAGCATGCTCAACACCTGGTAAGCCACAGCGATTCGAATAGATTTTAACTTCTGGAAGTATTCCAAACCATACAGCATATGCTTAGTAACCATCGCTTTCCACATATGCCAACTTTTTCCAAGATCACCCCCAAGTATGAACCGAGCTTGCCGTACCCGAGGGTCTCGCGCACGAGAACCCAAGCCAACTTTCCACCTTCCAGTCGGCCAGCACCGGCCCAACCTTGAGTTTGATCAAGGTAAAGCTTTCACCGGTTTATATAGGCCGGCTATGTGATTTAGTAAAAGTAAATGCTGAAAGCATGGCCAACAACGGACAGTCCTTAATCAACACAGGCGGGGCCACAATTACATCATAATTATCATCGATAACCAACATCAATATACAACATAAATGTGCATCAACTCATTGCCCCGCCCAGTCTCAGCTTATCCACATCATGTTCATTTTATCAAGTTAATGCTTTGAACAAAAGTTTGCTTAACCGATGAGTGACACCAATTCACTCGTATATCTAGTCGAGACTAAGCAACTAAGCATTTGACCGTCCTACTCATGCTAGTTAGGATGACAAAAACATGGTAACCGAAGGAGTTATTTATGCAAGTGGATTTTCAACCAACTCCTGGACGTAAATGCACAATCATATATTTATCATGTGATATAGGACTCTCTAAATAGGAGGATGCTTAGAGGGCTACTTTGGGTTAACACTAAGTTAGTTAGTCGGGTTGTGAGGCTTGGCCCCAGGCAACCCCTCTAAGCTACAGACAACTCCACCATCCAAGCACAACTTCAGGGGCCTCCAGGTTGTGCTTGGGTCTTCGGTAGCACGTACTTGTGGCACACCGTGTACTGCTGGCCCTCGTAGTCGTATGTTTGCTCGTCGAGCGAGTCAGCGAGCTTATATGCATGACATGAACAGAAATAAATAAGTTGATGCATGATATGCATGATGTTTATGTTTGAGGATGTTCAACCTGTTGTATAGAATATTTGGGACATAAGAAAAGTAAAAACATTTGTTTTTACAAAGACAAGTTTAAATCTTTTCATTTCACCTTATAAATGCAAGCATTCATCAAATGCACACACACAAGTGAGCAAACCATGCACACCAGCAAAGAACAATATGAAGGTCACCAAAACAGTAACAAACATTTAGAAATTATGTGTAGTGAAACACACAAGAAAGGTTCATTTCATTTATTTAAACTAGTATTTATATTTGTCTTTTTTATTCTGCAAGTTTTATAAATTCAATGGTCATGAAAATTTACGCACATGCTCATCACAATAGAACAAGCCTACCATATTTTTCTCATGATTTTAGGAGAAATGAAACAGAGACTAAAAATCATTTATTGCAATATCCTTAGAGAATTATTATTTTTACTACAGAAGGTATATAGCAGTTCTGGATCTCAAAATTTTACGACGATCTAAACATGACATGGGAAACCTACTGCAAGTTTCTCCAGATTTATTGAGCAACAGTTTGGTACTTATGTTAAATGGTTGATTAAATATACCTATTTTATATCTCAAGTTTTATGGTAGTTCCAGAGCTGAAATTTTGACAACACACTCACAATAACATTTTAATCATGCTGTAGAAGTTTCAAGTTCATAGGAGCATATTTGCAGATTACACAAAAATGTCAAATCCCCATGCTTAACATCAAATGCACTCATTCCATCATTAAAACAGTAGCGAAAAATCATGATAAATTTTACTAAGCATTCATCTGGCAACACATAGCTATTGGAATTTTTATAACATTTTTGGAGCAAGTTATTTAGACATATAAATCATTTTATTTTAAGTATTAGTCACACACTTGCATTTATTTGAGCATGAAACCAGAGAGTAATGTGCGTGCAACTTTTTGATGGAAACATACTAAGCAAAACATACACCAAATGATTTTTGTAGCATTTTTAGAGTTGTTTATCAATTTATTTAGAGCATGCGTCCAAAACATGACCTAGAGTGTGGAAATCATTATTTCATCAAATAAATAGATGCAAATGACCATGGCCATTTTTCATATGAACAAACATATCCCAACATGCACACAGGTCCATTTTCAAGATTTTTATAACAAGTTAACATTACTTTTGGCAATAAACATGATTAAACATAATACAAGAAAAACTAGGGGTAAAATGGTCTTTTCAGCATCAGCATAATATCCACTGTGTATATCTAAAAAGTACAAAGCTAACAAGACTAGTTTCACATTTTTAGGATTTTTTTGTGATTTATTATGGCATTTACAAATTTGCAAACAATATATCATTTTATCCATTAAACAAAATCAGAAAAGGACCTAAACATAATTAACTATAGTCTAGAGGGACTAGCAGGCAAGATTTCCAAGACTCATAGCACAACACACAAAAATACAAGAAAACCAGGGTTAGTTTTGCAAGTTTAACAGGCTTTGGCTTCTTTTGCAATATATAATAGGGTTAAAAGCATACATGCCACTACAGAGTCGCCTTTGAGCAGAAATGCCACCGCAGAGATCGAAATAGCTGAGACGCCATTATAGACAGCAACAATGGTCTCAGATGCCATTTTCGGGGCTGAGAGGGAATTTCGGGAGAAATACGGATCGAAATACGGTTTAAAATACACACTGACATGTGGGGCCCACATGTCAGTCTCTCCACTCCCTCTTCTTCCTCCTCCCCTCTCTCTCCCTCTCTCTCTCCGATCTCTCTCTCCCCTCTCCTCTCTCTCTCCTTCCCCAATCTCTCTCCCCGAGCTCTCCGAGCCGCCGGCGAGGTCGCCGCCGGCGAGGCGCCGCCGCCGCCTCCCTCACCTCGCCGAGCGCCGCCGCCGCCTCCTCCTCGCCTCGACGCCGGAGCGCCGCCGCGTCCCCTTCGACGAGCCCGCGCCGCCGTCCCGTTCGCCGAGCGCCGCCGCCGCCTCCTCCTCGCCTCGACGCCGGAGCGCCGCCGCGTCCCCTTCGACGAGCCCGCGCCGCCGCGGCGGCGGCGGCGGCGCTCGGCGAGGTGAGGGAGGAGGCGGCGGCGCCTCGCCGGCGGCGACCTCGCCGGCGGCTCGGAGAGCTCGGGGAAAGAGATTGGGGAAGGAGAGAGAGAGAGGAGAGGGGAGAGAGAGATCGGAGAGAGAGAGGGAGAGAGAGGGGAGGAGGAAGAAGAGGGAGTGGAGAGACTGACATGTGGGCCCCACATGTCAGTGTGTATTTTAAACCGTATTTCGATCCGTATTTCTCCCGAAATTCTCTCTCAGCCCCGAAAATGGCATCTGAGACCATTGTTGCTGTCTATAATGGCGTCTCAGCTATTTCGATCTCTGCGGTGGCATATCTGCTCAAAGACGACTCTGTAGTGGCATGTATGCTTTTAACCCTATATAATAACATCCAGGGGGTTCTTTACAAGTTTTGCAAGACACAACGAATAGTAAAGAGATTAGGGAGAAAGGCAGGGGGTCTTCTGCAATGTGGTCATCTTCCACCTTCGGCCGGTGGCTGCTCACACCGTGCGTCGGGGAAGTCGTCCCGAGGTGATGCAGACGACGGCGAGGCCGGTGGTGCTCTGGCGATGACGACGTGGAGGAGGAAGATCGCTGGCACGTCGGGGGCGCAATGTCGGCAGCGAGGAGGCCCAAGAAGCGGTGGAAAAGGTGGAGGAGTGGAAAGCGATGCTCGGTGGCGTGAAATCATGGTGGAAGAGTGAGCGGAGGGGGCGAGTTGGAGCTTGAGCGCTCAGTCACCAATGGCGGCCGTGGCGGAGTGGAAGAGGGGAAAAGGGAAGAGGAAGGAGCTCTGGCTCCGTTTTATGGGCGAGGAGGCAGAGGAGGCAAGGGTGCACTCAGGCCCGCAGCGCAGAGAGCAACAGAGGGGGAGCAGAGAGCGAGGTGAGCAGGCGGCGGTCGACGCGTCGGGAGCGAGGCAACGCGCGGTGTAGACGCGGTGCACTAGGTGGAAGAGGGAGTAGTGAGCGGAGACGGCGAGGCGGGCGCGGTGGTGCCGTATGCCGGGCACAGCTGGCGCGGCGCGCGCGGCGCAGCGCTTTTGCACTTTGGAGAGAGAAAGGAGAGAAGGAAGAGAGGGTGGACTGGGTCCACGTGAGCCGAGAGAGCGGGAGGAGCGGGAGTGAGTGAGCGGTCCACGGACCCGGTCCACGCGGTGAGAGGGGAGGCGCGAGTGATGGGGTCAGGTGGGCCCACGCTCACATTCCCCGCGCGAGGATGGCGAGAGGGTGGCTGACCGGCGGGCCCCGCGTGTCAGCGCGATTAAAAGATAAAGGAAAATAGAAATACATGTTTGACCAGGGTTCAATGCTGAGATGAATTTCAAATTTTGAATCTGAGAATGGACGATTTTAAGGGAACTCAAAATACTAAACTTGTTCAAAATTTCATTCTCTACAACATTGGTATAGGGAATTTGTACAAGTTTCGTCCGGAAAAAACTTGAATTTTGAATTTTACAAACTGGTGTCGAGTTTGACCAGAGGCAAACATTTGTTTGTTAATTCTGTAGATCCAAATCTGGACACTTTCACGAATTGTTCCAAAAATAATAATTGTACAACCTTTCATGACCTACAACTTTGATACATAAAGTTTTCATGAAAACGGTACGTATCACATTCAAATTTTGAAATCTATCACAGGGCTTGGTTTAACATAAAAAATGGAGTTAACTTGATCTATTTGTATTTTTCAATCCAAGCATATTCAGGGAAAATATTATATAATAACGTTGTCACACATAAAATTCCCTACAAGTTTTGTATACAAAGTTTTTACTGAATCCTCATATTTTTTGAACTACATAGTGTTTTGTTTTCTAAGTTCATCGATTTCAGCATCTCACTATTTGAATTTGAAACATGTGTTTACATATTTTGGCATGTTCAACTATTCAAAATGCATGTGAATGACATGATGCTCATGAAATGCAGATGATATGGCTCTAGAGATACCAAAGGTATCACAACCCTCCCCCTTAGAGAAATCTCGTCCCGAGATTTAGAGTGCTGTTGGTTGCTCAAGTTACGCGGGGAAAGGAAAGTGCATCATGTGTGTGATTTTATGGCATTTTCAAAAATAAAGGTGATTTTAGTACATTACATTGGCCTTGCAGCGAGGATATGAAATCCAGATATTTGTTTTGAAGAAAATCTTCTTGCTCCCAAGTAGCCTCATCCTCGGAGTGATTACTCCATTGAATTTTGTAAAATTTGATGGTTCGACGCCGGGTTGTTCTTTCTTTTTGATCTAGCACTTGAATTGGATGTTCTTGGTAGGTCAAGTCGGGTTCAAGCTGAACGTCAGTAGTGTCGATAACATGATTCGGCACACGAAGACACTTCTTAAGTAGCGATACATGAAACACGTCATGCACCGCAGACAAATTTGGTGGAAGTTCTACTCGATACGCAACTGGTCCGCATCGTTCCGTGATTTGAAATGGCCCGATATACTGGAGTGCTAACTTGCCCTTCACTCCAAACCGATGAACTCCTTTCATTGGCGAGACCTGAAGATATACATGATCCCCGACTTCAAAAACAATAGGCCTACGCCTTTTATCGGAACAACTCTTTTGTTGGGATTGAGCTAGCTTCAAATTTTTCTGAATGAAACGGACTTGTTCTTTAGCTCTCTCAACAAGGTTAGGGCCAAAGATGACCGGTTCCCCAGGTTTGGACCAATTCAAGGGTGTCTTACACCTTCTACCATAAAGAGCTTCGAATGGTGCCATTTCCAAACTCTTTTGGTAACTATTGTTTTAAGAGAACTCGGCCAATGGTAAACATTCCTCCTAATTTTTTGCATATGTCAACGTGCAAGTTCGTAACATATCTTCTAAAATTTGATTCAACCTCTCAACTTGCCCATTAGTTTGTGGGTGATATGCGAAGCTTTGGATAAGTGTGGTCCCAAGTGAGGATTGCAAGTGCTCCCAAAAATGAGATACAAACTATGTCCCTCTGTCGCTAGTGATAGTTTTGGGCACTCCATGTAATGAGACAATACGAGCAATGTATAGCTATGCGTACTTCCGAACCAGGTATTTAACACTAACCAGAACAAAGTGAGCAGATTTGGTCAGTCTATCCATGATCACCCAAATTGAGTCGTACCCCTTAGAAGTTCGGGGTAAGCCCACAATGAAATCCATGTGTATTTTCTCCCACAATGAAATTGCATTAGGACACACCCGAGGCCACTCCCAAATGCATCGCAATAGACATCAAACGGCTTTGTAATATCCGATTGAGCTAAGATGGGTGCTGAAGTTAGCAATTTCTTCAAAGTTTGAAATGTTTTCTCACATTTTGGACTCCATATGAATTTTGTATTCTTTTGAAAGAGTGATGTCATAGGCTTTGCAATACTTGAGAAGCCTTTTATGAATCGCCGATAATAACCCGCTAAACCTAGAAAACTGTGAATGTCGGTGATGATTTGGGGTTGTTTCCAATTCACAACATCTTTAACCTTACTAGGATCAATTGTGACACCCTCCGCGAACAAAATATGGCCTAGGAATGCAACGTCCTTTAGCCAAAAATCGCACTTGCTGAACTTAGCATACAACTTGTGCTCTCGAAGTTGGGACAACACTATACGAAGGTGCTCTTCATGTTCTTCTTCACTCTTGGAATAGATTAAGATGTCATCAATGAATACTACCACGAATTTGTCAAGTTCTTTCATGAACACCAAATTCATCATATACATGAAGAAAGCCAGTGCATTGGTTAGGCCAAAGGACATTACCAAGTACTCGTATAACCCATATCGAGTTGAGAATGCTGTCTTGGGTATATCTTCTTCTCTGATTTTTATTTGATGGTAGCCAGACCTAAGATCAATTTTAGAAAAAGACCTTAGCCCCAGCTAGCTGATCGAACAATATATCAATATGAGGCAGTGGGTATTTGTTCTTCACCGTGAGGGCATTCAAAGGCCGATAGTCAACGCACAACCTCTTAGTGTGATCTTGCTTCTCAACAAACAATGCCGGACAACTGTAACGTCCTCATTTTTATATAAACGAAATCATGCATGGAATTTGAATAATTAAAATTTTGTGCATATAAATTTTAAAGCATAAAAATTAATATGTTAGTCTAAAACAATAAAAGGTAATTTATTTATGAACAAAGGCTATTTTATTTGTGAAAATAAAATTTATAATTTTGGGCGACTTCTTGAAAACCATATATAAATAATTTCTTTTGATAATTATTTTCCTTCAATTGTGTAACCCTTGGTTACATATTTTCGAAAATGATAATTATAAAATAATATTTAGAGGTCCTTTCCAAAACTAAAATTTATATTGTGACTTCAATTATTCTATGTGATAAATAAATAAATACTATCTAGAAAGAGAAAATTATTATTATTATATTATATTTGGCCCTATTAATTATCCATTTGCTCATCTTTTTCCCTCACCTTCCCTAGGACCCACTTGCCATTCTTTCATTTCTTCTTTTCTCTATCTTTCTCTCCTCTCCCTTTTCTTTTTCCCTACGCAGGACTCCCAGCCCTTCCTGCATGCATGCAGGTTCCCTGCTATTTCGTGGATGCCAGGATTTTAGATCAATTGGCTGTTCAGTTCATCTTCCATCCTTTATTCTAATTAAGGTATTAATTTCTCCGATGCCTGTTGTTCAATTTTTTTTTTATGGATGACCTCTCAGTGCCCACCGACTCTCTGTACTCTGTTCCTATATAAACTACACTACACAGTGAACTCTTTCCCTCTCATTATTTTCCCTACGCAGAGTAACTCCCTGCCTCTTCATGTCCTTGCATGCATCCATGTAAATGGAGGATTTTTGCAACGAATCCTTTATGTTCCCTAATGGCCATCAAGCATGTGTTAAACCATCGGTTTCTACTGTTTTATTGGTCATTTAGA
The DNA here is from genome assembly GCA_005191435.1 of Raddia distichophylla. Lineage (NCBI taxonomy): Eukaryota > Viridiplantae > Streptophyta > Magnoliopsida > Poales > Poaceae > Raddia > Raddia distichophylla. The sequence continues at coordinate 1,120,217 of SPJY01014460.1, forward strand.
AGCTCATTTGTGCAGAAAAGACTCTTCATTTACCCCTAATCTCCCTATAAATTCCAAACAACGAGCTCTTCTTCCCTTTTGTTCTCTCGATTGGAGCATTGGGTGAGCTTCCTCGTTGAATTCCTTCCAACATGATCTACCTTAATCTTCCACAAATCCATTTTTGGTTTTTGACAACAGGTTTGGTTGACCGGAGTCTCTGGAATTCCTCGCCGGAGCCGCCGCGTTTTTCCCCGTCGCCAGCGAGCTCGACATCGAATCCGGT
>SPJY01014460.1:1123221-1215814 GCA_005191435.1 Raddia distichophylla
CCTCCAAAACCGCTTGACCGTTTTCAGCATTCTTGTGCTCAAAACGAAGCTAGAGCATAGACGCACAATTTCTTTCATATAGCCATGACCTGAATCCCAACCGAACTAGGTCAAAGCTTCATTCGAACCTGCTGCACAACACTGATCTATTACGACCGCATCCCTCCAACCTAATCCTCCATTACCCACGGTGATTATCATCTAGGACAGGGTAATATCAAGAGATACTCGTCTAATTCTGCTTTCTAATCTTGCACTAACAAGAATCAAAACCCTAATTTATCCAACATCGCCATCCACAATGCTGCCCCTCTCCTTCCTCCTCTTCTAGCTAGCACAGATCCCCAGACCCTTCTCCATCTTCCCTCTTCTTCCCACTTCCTCCACCACACTACCTACAAGCGGATCGACGACGAATGCCAAACAGTGGCGATTACCTTGAGCACAGAGAGACGACGCAGGCATGGCGACACGGTGGCTAGACGGCGGTGGCGCGGCCTCTGGACGGCCGAGCGGCGGCAAGACGGCACGTCCATGGAGCGGCCACGGCGGCGCAGCCACTGGGCGGCGCGGCTCCTGGACGGCGGCGGCTCGGCGATGGCAGGGACGGCGGCGGAGAGGCGGCGAGACGGCAGCGCAGCCAAGCAACAGGGAAGGTGGCGGCTAGGTTGTTCCCAGGAGGAGCCCGATGGCTTCCACCCCCCCCTCAATCGGTTTTAACACCCATACGTGGGTTGGGCTGGGCCACCGGCCCAAGAGCGAGCCATCACACCGTGTATGCCAGTGCATCCCGACCAGGCAATTGAACTAATATTGTGGAGTCATCCGAAGGCGAGATCAAATAAATAGCTCTATATAGAATGCCCAAAACGACACCATTTTCCTTCATCCAATTCATGCCCAAAATGATATCGATCCCCTGATACGGAAGAACTATGAGTTTGACAAGGAACTCATTGCCACCCAAATCAAGTAATACTCGCCACACTATCTGATTGGTGTTTGTCGGCATGTCAGGAGTTGTGATACGATAATTTTCTTTCATGCTGCTGATGTTAAACCTACACCTAACTGCAAAAGATCTACTAATGAAACTGTGTGATGCACCCGAATCAAATAGAATGACAGTGGAATAACCATTCGCTGGAAAAGTGCCAGTCATATCTGGTTCTCCCATGGGAATTTGCTCAAGCTGAACGAAACTGACCACTCCTAGTTTGGGAGCAGCCCCTTTGGATTTAGCCCTTTGCTATTGGAGGTCGCGATCGAGCATGCTCAACACCTGGTAAGCCACAGTGATTCGAACAGATTTTCACTTCCGGAAGTATTCCAAACCGCACGGCATATGCTTACTAACCATCGCTTTCCACATATGCCAACTTTTGCCAAGATCACCCCCAAGTATGAACCGAGCTTGCTGTACCCGAGGGCCTCGCGCACGAGAACCCAAGCCAAATTTCCACCTTCTAGTTGGCCAGCACCGGCCCAACCTTGAGTTTGATCAAGGTAAAGCTTTCACCGGTTCCCATAGGCCGGCTATGTGATTTAGTAAAATTAAAAGCTGAAAGCATGGCCAACAACGGACGGTCCTTAATCGACACAGGCGGGGCCACAATTACATCATAATCATCATCGATAAGCAACATCAATATACAACATAAATATGCATCAACAAATTGCTCCGCTTGGTCTCAGTTTATCCACATCATGTTCATTTTATCAAGTTCATGCTTTGAACAAAAGTTTGCTTAACCTATGAGTGACACCAATTCACTCGTATATCTAGTCGAGACTAAGCAACTAATCATTTGACCGTCCTACTCATGCTAGTTAGGATAACAAGAACATGGTAAACAAAGGAGTTATTTATGCAAGTGGATCTTCAACCAACTCCTAGACGTAAATGCACAATCATATATTTATCATGTGATATAGGACTCTCTAAATAGGAGGATGCTTAGAGGCCTACCTTGGGTTCTAACTAACTAAGTTAGTTAGTCGGGTTATGAGGCTTGGCCCTAGGCAACCCCTCTAAGCTACGGACAAGTCTTCCATCCAAGCACAACTTCAGGGGCCTCCATGTTGTGCTTGGGTCTTCGGTAGCTCGTACTTGTGGCATACCGTGTACTGCTAGCCCTCGTAGTTGTACGTTTGCTCCTCGAGCGAGTCAACGAGCCTATATGCATGATATGAACAGAAATGAATAAGTTGATGCATGATATGCATGATGCTTATGAATAAAGATGATCATCCTGTTGTATAGAATACATGGGAGTTAAGAAAAGTAAAAAACATTTGTTTTTACAAAGACAAATTTAAATCTTTTCATTTCACCTTATAAATGCAGGCATTCATCAAATACACACACACACAAGTGAGCAAACCATGCACACCAGCAAAGAATAATATGAAGGTCACCAAAACAGTAACAAACATTTAGAAATTATGTTTAGTGACTTAAACACACAAAAAAGGTTCATTTCATTTATTTAAACTGGTGTTTACATTTGTCTTTTTCATGCTGCAAGTTTTATAAAGCCAATGGTCATGAAAATTTACGCACATGCTTACCACCATAGAACAAGCGTACCGTATTTTTCTCATAATTTTAGGAGAAATGAAACAGAGAATAAAAATCATTTATTGCAATATTCTTAGGGAATGTTATTTAAACCACAGAAGACATATAGCAGTTCTGTATCTCAAAATTTTACCACGAGCTACACATGACATGGAAAACCTACTGCAATTTTCTCAAGATTTATTGAGCAATAGTTTGGCACTTATGTTAAATGGTTGATTAAACATACATATTTTATATCTGAAGTTGTATAGTAATTCCAGAGCTGAGATTTTCAGAACACACTCACATTAACATTTTAATCATCCTGTAGAAGTTTCAAGTTCATAGTAGCATATTTGCAGCTTACACAAAAATGTCAAATCCCCATGCTTAACATCAAATGTACTCATTCCATCATTAAAACAGTAGCTAAAATCATGTTAAATTTTCCTAAGCATTCATCTAGCATCACATAGCTACTGGAATTTTTATAACATTTTTGGAGCAAGTTATTTAGACATATAAATCATTTTATTTTAAGTATTAGTCACACACTTGCATTTATTTGAGCATAAAAACAGAGAGTAATGCGCATGAAACTTTTTCATGGAAATATACTAAGCAAAACAAACACCAAATGATTTTTATAGCATTTTTAGAGTAGTTTATCAATTTATTTAGTGCATGCATCCAAAACATGACCCAGAGCGTAGAGATCATTATTTCATCAAATAAACAGATGCAAATGACCATAGTCATTTTTCATATGAACAAACATATCCCAACATGCACACAGGCCCATTCACACAGGTCCATTTTCAAAATTTTTACAACAAGTTAACATTGCTTTTGGCAATAAACATGATTAAATATAATATAAGAAAAACCAGGGGTCAAATGGTCTTTTCAGCATCAACATCCTATCCACTGTGTAGATCTCAAAAGTACAATGCTAACAAAACTAGTTTCACATTTTTATATTTTTTTGTGATTTATTATGGCATTTACAAGTTTGCAAGCAATATATCATTTTATCCATTAAACAAAATAAGAAAAGGACCTAAACATAATTAACTATAGTCTACAGGGACTAGCAAGCAAGATTTCCAACACTCATAGCACAGCACACAAAAATACAAGAAAACCAGGGTTAGTTTTGCAAGTTTAACAGCTTCGGCTTCTTTTGCAATATATAATAACATCCAGGGGGTTCTTTACAAGTTTTGCAAGACACATCAAATAGTAAAGAGATTAGGGAGAAAGGCTGGGGGTCTTCTGCAAGGTGGTCATCTTCCACCTTCGGCCGGCGGCTGCTGGCGCCGTGCGTGGGGGAAGGAGGGCGCGGGCGGCGGCTTGACGCGGTCCAGGCGACGGGGAAGTCGTCCCGAGGTGATGCAGATGACGGCAAGGCCGGTGGTGCTCCGACGACGATGACGTGGAGGAGGAAGATCGCTAGCACGTCGGGGGCACAATGCCGGCTGCAAGGAGGCCCAAGAAGCGGTGGAAAGGGTGGAGGAGTGGAAAGCGATGCTCGGTGGCGTGAAATCGAGGTGGAAGAGTGAGCGGAGGCGGCGAGTTGGAACTTGAGCGCTCGGTCACCAATGGCGGCCGCGGCGGAGTGGAAGAGGGGGAAGGGGAAGAGGAAGGAGCTCTGGCTCCCCTTTATTGGCGAGGAGGCGGAGGAGGCGAGGCCGCGCTCGGGCCCACGGTGTAGAGAGCAACAGAGGGGGAGCGGAGAGCGAGGCGAGCAGGAGGCGGTCGACGCGTCGACGGCGGCGTGGTGTACGCTAGCCTTTTGCATGGTGCGGGCGCGCGAGGCGGCCAGCTGGCAAGGGGGAGTGAGGCGGCGTGTGGTGTAGACGCGGTGCACAAGGTGGAAGAGGGAGTAGTGAGCGGAGACGGCGAGGCGGGCGTGGCGGTGTCGTACGCCGGGCGCAGCTGGCGCCTGGCGCGGCGCGCGCGGCGCAGCGCGTTCGCGCTTTGGAGAGAGAAAGGAGAGGAGGAAGAGAGGGTGGACTGGGTCCACGTGAGCCGAGAGAGCGGGAGGAGCGGGAGTGAGTGAGCGGTCCACGGACCCGGTCCACGCAGTGAGAGGGAAGGCGCAAGTGGTGGGGTCAGGTGGGCCCACGCTCGCGTTCCCCGCACGCGAGGAGGGAGAGAGGGTGGCTGACCGGCGGGGCCCACGTGTCATCAGTGTGATTAAAAGAAAAAGGAAAATAGAAATACATGTTTGACCAGGGTTCAATGCTGAGATGAATTTCAAATTTTGAATGTGATAACATACGATTTGAAGGGAACTCAAAATATACAAATTGTTAAAAATTTTATTCTCTACAACATTGGTATAGGGAGTCTGTACAAGTTCCGTTTGTAAAATACTTGAATTTTAAATTTTACAAACTGGTTTCAAGTTTGACCAGAGGCAAACATTTGTTTATTAATTCTGTAGATCCAAATATGGACACTTTCATGAAATGTTCCAAAAATAAAAGTTGTAAAACTTTTCATGACCTACAATTTTGATATATAAAGTTTTCATGAAAACAGTAGGTATCACATTCAAATTTTGAAATCTATCACAGATCTTGGTTTAACATAAAAAATGGTGTTAACTTGATCTGTTTGTATTTTTCAATCCAAGCATATTCAGGGAAAACATTATATAATAAAGTTGCCACACATAAAAGTCCCTACAAGTTTTGTATACAAAGTTTTTACTGAATCCTCATATTTTTTGAACTACATAGTGTTTTCTTTTCTAAGTTCACAGATTTCAGCATCTCACTATTTGAATTTGAAACATGTGTTTACATATTTTGGCAAGTTCAACTATTCAAAATGCATGTGAGTGACATGATGCTCATGAAATGCAGATGATATGTCCCTAGAGATACCAGAGGTATCACATATAGCGCCGCTATAGCCCGCTATTTATAACACTGGTTACAAAGTTTGTTTTTATCCGTATATGGCTTGCCATGCAAGGTATACAAGTATCTAGGCATTGCCTTATCAACATTTTCCCGAGCTGCCCCATCCCCTGTCTAGGGTGGCTCGGCCAGTCTTGGTCATACCCGTGGTTCACTGGCGTGGAGGGAATGCATGGCAACATGGGGCCATGTGGTGGTGCTAGGCTTGGCAGCATAGTCCACGGCTTAGTGGCTGTGGCCGTGCATTGAGCGTGGCTCTGCATTGTGGTCGCACGCTGCGGTAAGGCAGTGATGTGGCGAGGTGGCAGCATGGCTCTCACGAAGGGTGTAGAGGATGAGTTGCAGCGGCTGCATGGTGAACAATGCAGGTCTACCTGAATTGCACGACGGGAAGGGCTGCAATATGTTGTAGCTATACTTGAGTTGGCCTGTGTGCGGGAGAGGAGGTGTGGTCGGCGGTGGTGGAGTTGGTGGAGTTGGTGCGGCTGAGGCTATGGTTTGACATTGCGCAATGTGCAGTATAAGTGGTTGTGACCATCGGCGGTCCTGGTGGGCATTGGGGGGCCATGTCATGTGACATGGTTGTATAGGGACGGAGCAGTCCTAGAGCTGCATGGGAAAGCCCTACACCGGTGGCGGCAATGGTGACATTGTCTAGTGCTAGCCCCCTCCCTGGAGAAGTTGCTATGGAATCTCCTAGCGGTATCGATGGATCTCTAGGTGAAAACCCAACTCTAACATGCTGAAGGGATAGTGGTGGCGTTTTCGACGTCATGAGCTCCTTGGAGGTGTCACCTTGGAGGTACTTCGGCCTAGCATTTCTACCTCGATTGCAACCATGCATCCTTGCCATGGTTGCATACTCTGCGTCGACTAGGACCATGTAGCCTTGGTTGGACGTCGGAGTGCCTTGCCTCTTCTTAAGTTGTTCGGGTGTCTTAAAGTTGATAGTGGTGCTATGTGAGGTAATTTGGAGCGAGAGTTGTTTTCATTGGTTAGGTTCGTCAGACTATAGGAGATTGTTTGAAACGGTTCGGACTGTGGTCGTGAACACACACACAAAATCGAGTTGTTTAGTTGAGTTTGCTAATTGGTCGTTAGCGACCAAGTTGGCTCAGTTTTGAGTGAGCCGTGACGTTGAGTCTTTTACTTGATTGGTTGTTGTACCGAAGTTATGGGAAAAGTATGGTGCATCCCTCAAGTCTAGTGGTTTTTAGGTCCAGATTTCCCTAAAAACTGAACCAACACTTGTTTTCATTTTTCTTCTAAAAAAAGTAACGGCAAAGGTTTTGCTGTCCTTTTGAAACGATCCCTATCCCCACAGCCTAGACATTGGATTGCTCGCACCAGCTGCGCATTCAACGGGCTTTAACTATTTTCTCCATGGTGTCACAAATCAACAACAACAAAAAAACAGTCTATCCCTTTTTATTGGTTACCGAATCAGATTTAGGGCGTGTTTTGAGTACATAGGGCTAAAGTTTAGTCCATTTGTATCCAAACAATTCAGCTAATGGAGGACTAAACTTTAGACAAAGCATGGGCTAAACTTTAGTCCATTAGACCACAAAACCGAGCTAACATGGGCTAAAGTTTCCCAGGAATCGCGAAAAGACAATTTGCCACTTCCTCACAACCATATCAATTGCATGCGTAGGGGCATTATTGACAATGTACTTTTCCACCAGCAATAGACCTACCTATTAGTCTCATGTATCCAAACACCCCCAGCTAAACTTTAGAGGGCTAAACTTTAGCCATCTAAACTTTAGTTAGGGTTAACCTTTAGCCCTCTGTATCTATACACACCCTTAACTGTCTGCTGGCAGGATAATGAAAAAAACAGTGTATCCTGCAACTGAAGTTCACTGCACCGCTACAAAACAGAGTGTACAATATACATGCACCACAACAGCCACCGTACGTATCAGTGGCTCAAGGGGCACGCCAGTCACACTGATGAGTGAGGCTTGCTGACCGACGACCTGATGTATCACTGACAAGGACATGGAGGATTATTCCCGATCGCAAATTCTCTTAAGCATGTCGGGGTGGTAACCGAGTGGCCCTACGATATACATGAGCACGAGGACGTGCGTGACGAGCTCCCCGCCGGTGCTGAGATGCTGGCGATGGAAGGCCGCGCCGCACCGGGGACCGATGTAGTAGAGCATCTCCAGCCACACGGCGGCGATAAGGTCCCAACAGCCGGCAGCCGCTTGCTGATCTCTCTGCCGGCCACGGATGCTGTCCAGCGCCGCGGCCACCTTGAACGCGCGCGGCAGAACCGCGTCGCTGAGGACCTCGACGGCGCTGGAAGTTGGCTGCGCTGCGTTGGCTGCAGCGAGGTCCTGACAGCTGCGTTCCAACAACCCCGATCTCAATTCTCAACAGGCGCTCCATGGCCTCGTGCTCGTGCTCTCGCTGCGCTTCAGGATCACCGTGCTCTCGCTGGCGTTCGCTTTTCCCAGCGTTGATAAGGTGGACGAGGACTTCGTCGTGGGCTTTGAGCAGCAGGAACTGGGAGCCACTGGTGCGCATCACGCCGCACTTGTAGACAAGGTACATGATGTAATTCGATAGCTGCCTGCTGATGATCTTCTTCTCCTCGTCGGCTGGGCTAACGACAGTTGGTGAAGGAGTGGCGGCGGCCCTGAAGAAGCATACGTCGGTGGCGATGTGCCAGAGGAGCACGCTTGTAGGGAAGTCCACGTCTTTGAGGCTCCCGCGCAGGACGGCCCCGGCAGGAACCTCCAGGCTCCCCGTCCACTTACTCAGCGCCACCTCGCCGCAGGAGCCTGTAAAGTCCGAGTCCGTAAGCATGGCGTCGCCATCGAGCAGCTTCTGAATGATGAACATCTTGATGCCATTGGTGACCGGCACGGGCTTGGTCCCCACCATGACCCGCTCAGCGATGCATCCAGGCAGCAGCGACCTGCTGGAGGCCTGCTGCTGGGCGGATCGCTCGGCGATGTTGTACTGTGCCAGCTTCTGCCACCAGTGTCGTGGCGGCCTCCACCTCCTTAGCCTAACAGCACACTCACCGCAGGTCAGGCAGAAGACCAAGCTGATGATGGGGCGACACTGGATGCAGGAGCAGAGCACTGGGTGGCTCCAGAGATCTTGCCGAGTAAACATGGATAGGACAAAGGAGGACACCTCCAGGGTGACGGCGCCTGCGAGCAGCACGTAGGTCAGGACCACGTCGGCCGAGCTGTAGGTTTGCCGGGCTTGGCCTCCGCTCACGGAGAAATGGAAGAGCACCATGGCGGCGGAGGTTGACAGGAGCGTGACAAGGTGGAGGAACGCTCCCAGTGGCGACAGGCGAAAGATGGCCTTGGTGTAGAGGCGCTGGTAGCAGACGAAGAGCCTCTCCTCGGTGAACCTGTACATCTGCCGGAAGTAGTCTTCCTGGCTGGGATGGTCAAGCCGGCTGATTTTTGCGTACAGGTCCGCGAAGATGTCGCGCGAGACGGACCAGTCGTAGTTGGGCAGGATCAGGATGTCCGTCGACATGACGTCCATGGCGGGGTTGAGCGAGAACTTGGAGAAGGCACGGCTGCTCAGGTAACGTGACGACCCGAGGCCGCCGCCAACTCTCGCGATGCTCTGCATCTCCTTGATGGACTTGATCCGGTCTTCGAAGCCACCGAGAAAGTCGGCCAAGAGGCGCTCGGGTCTGGCTGTGGCGAGGCAGACAGTGCGCTCGGCATATTTGATGCAGCCGGAGAGGAACATGAGCATCACGGTGGCGAGGAGCCGGCGGTCCGGCCAGGGCGACTTGCTGACGTCGTAGACGGCCATGGCCACCTGTTGGGCCAAAGTCAGCAGATGGCGCCTCCACAGCTCGTTGTCTTGCATGGAGAAGGCCGTGATGGTGTCCTGGCCTCCCAGGTGGAGGAGCACGAACGGCGCCCAGAGGAACACGAGCTGGTGGTTCGGGCCACTCGCGTGGACTGCCAGGTGGCCTAGCACGAATATGGCCACGGAGTCTGCCGACAGGTAGGCTAACCATATGAGCACGCCGACGACGCGCGACGAGCTGCGCCTCCGGACGCCGGCTGCCAAGAAGAGGAAGACTTGAAGGGCAAAGCTTAGGAGTATCAGGCACTGGATCTCCCATTCGTTCAGCAGGTGCTCCACATCCGCCAGGCTGGTCAGTAGATTCACACAAATCACATAGTTATGGTGGGAGTATCAACATTACTTATATATCCTTCTATTTCTTTCCAACCCTACAAAATAAAGGCACCATAAAATTACTTCCTCCGTTCCAAAATGTAGGCCGCATAAGTTTTTTCAAAGTCAAAGTTTTCTAACCTCAACAAAATTTATAAGAAAACATATTAACATGTACTCCCTCAATCCCAAAAAATAGGGCGTGCATGTATTTGAAAAGTCAATCTTTTGAATCTTTAACTTATAATTCAATCAAAACATATATTTTTAGTGTATGCATGTTATATATTTGGATTCGTATTCAAAAGAACTTTAATATGATGATAATTTTGTATTTGTTGATGATATATTTTGAAAAAAATAAATGGTCAAAGTTCCGCTTTAAGGACCCTGTCAAAAAATTATATGCCTTATTTTTTTGGGTGGAGGGAGTACAATACTAAATAAATGCACTATCACGATATATTTAATGGTAGACATAATAAAACTAATACGATCTTGTAATGTGGGTGTCTATTTCTATAAACTTTGTGAAAGTTACAAAAGTTTGATTTGGGACAAAAATATATAGGTTTACATTTTGGAATGGAGGAAGTATAAAACTAACAAAATCTAAGAGGAAAGAGACCAAAAACTAACAAAACTAAAACCACTAACTCTTTGTATTACATTATATTCACATTATGAAAAAGATATTCGGTCACGTTATGAAAAGAATACATTCGGTCATATTATGAAAAAGCTCATTTGAGTTCCCTGGTTTGCGGCTCCAATGAATATAGTCAAAGAAACAACACATGCTTAAGGATTTCTTGTGTAATAACCCCACATCCCCAATCACTCATAATAATGTAGTAGGAGAGAAATACTACCTCTGTCTCATAAAAAATACAATTCTAGTTTTGTCCTATGACAAATTATCTTAAGTTTGGCTAAATTTATAGAGAATAGTATCAACATCTATGAGGCACGAAATATATATAATATGAAAATATGTCTAATGATGAATCACACTATATCTATTTAGCACCATAAATATTGCTAACTTTTTTAATAAACTTTGTCAAACTTAAGATTGTTTGACTATGGACATGCAAAGCTAGAATTGCGTTATTTACAGGACAAAATTAGTTGTCAACAATGCTTTTTTCCACGTACCTGGCAGCCATAAGGCTAAGATTTCGGAGGGGCATTCCAGTACTCATGTTGTAGGAAAACTTCCGGCAGGAGTCATTGATCCATAAGGTAGAAGACGCTAAAGATTCATATGTAGTGCAAGGCAAGAAATATAATGAGTGAATAGTTTGTACATATATATTAAGATCTAGGACAATCATTGTCTATTGTCTTCCATTCTACGCTATTGCCCTGTATCATCTATGATCTATCATCATGGCCATCAAACCATATTTTTGGTTTACTACCTTTCTTCTTATTAAAGTAGATACCATTTTGGAATTAGTGCTATCAAACGTTAGATACATTATTGGCATGTAGACACAGAAGTGTTAAGATTTGGAACATGAAAACTATACACATTTATCATGAAAATACATTTACGTCACCTGGTATTTATCAATCTGTTAGAGTGCGCAGTGGATCCGGCCCAACTCTCTATACCCATGAGCCAGCGCCCCACCAGGCCTAGGTCTACCAGAGCACACAAGAACCATGGCCTCAGGCCTAACTCAGCCCAAAAGACTAGTCCATTAGGTGAGGGCTGCCCCCGCCTATATGTTGTGCTCCTCAGCCATCAATTTTGATGTGAGACCAAACCGAACAATCCCCCTCCCCCATCACACATGGGGCCTAACTCTTCTGTCACACAACCTCGGTGACCTTCGAAAGACGTTATACCAGGCCCACGGGTCCAACTCTCCATGTCACACACAACATGTGTCTGTGTGACCCTCCAGAGACGTTTATAGGCTCCCCTGTCACCATGTAACCCTAGAGATGTTACAGGTTTCTAATCATGAGCTCTCATACCACTTGTTAGTGCGCGCAGTGGATCCAACCCAGCTCGCTATACCCATCAGCCGGCGCTCCACTAGGCATTGTTGCCTTACCCAATGACTAGTTCAACTCAAAAGCTTAAACTGATACGGAAAGGTGGAAAATTCAATTATACTTCAACACTCCCCTCGCGTGCAGGTTCCCTTAGGTCCCAAACGTGGAATTGAACTCGAGACCTTTGCCTCCGATAACCCAAAAGCTTAAGCTGATAGGAAAATATGCACAATTCACTTATGCTTCAACAGAAGGCGGATGTCGAGTTGTTTGGCATTGCGCACAGTACATTGCACCACCATGGTAGCACACCGGTGTATTCAGCACCATGCCTGCCTACGACGGTCGCTCATCATGCCTCTCCTCCTACTCTGGGTGCTATTACCCCTAGAGTGGATCTGGCCGAGATTTCATTGCCTACAGTTCAACTGGAGATCATAAAGGAGGTGCTGCTTCATCTGAATATGGCGCGTGAGGTGAGAACGCTATCCGCTAATGATGAGCTTGTGCATTATGAGAACTTACTGTCGTTGCGCCCCACTCCTTGTGGTGGCTGCTGGGATACTTGATGCTACAGCTCCATGCGCTGCCATTCAAGTCCCTTCTGGTGCCACTTCTGCTTCGTCGTCAGTCGCCATGCTTGGGAGTTTCAAATGGGGCTGAAGGTTGCCTGGTGTGGGTGAAGGTTCATCTTGCTCACTGGTGGTGGATTCATGCTTGGTCTCATGGCCTAAAATGGCTTCACAATACTTATTCCACAGTGAAGATATTGTACCTCCCTCGCCATGAGCACCACCACCTAACTCTGAGTCTCCATTGGAGACGGAAGATTGTAAGAAGTCGTGCTGCAAGCAGTGGCGGAGCTAGCCAGAGAGAGTACGAGGGGCTCTCTTCCTCTCCATCTTCCTTCTTGCACCTTCTTTCTTCTTCCTCTCCCTTCTCCTTCCTTCTTTCTAAAAAATGGTGGAGGGGCTGAAGGGGGGGCTCCATGGCGCGTGAGGCGGTACGGGGGGCTCGAGCCCCACCCGCCCCACCGCTGGATCCGCCCCTGGCTGCAAGCCAGGGTCGAGCATTCATCGAGTGGCTGTGAAGCATCATGGTCACGAGGAGGGGGCTTCTCCCTTCCCTGGGCTCACTTCCGATGGTGGGCTATGCGGAGGTCGTTGCCACCTAGGAGTGTCGCATATAGTTGTTTGTGTCGTGTTGGTAGTTTTATCTCTTAGTGCTCAGCTGCGCTTGCTCGCGAATTGTTGCGATGTAATTACTTGTATTTGAACTTTGTTTGTCGTTGTGAGACCTGTCTTTTATGGTCGCATTGGTTTTGGTAAGGGTAAGGCTAGACTTGCTAAGATATTGTGCCGCAGTCGCGAAAAAAATGTGTGATTTCGAACGTTAGACAACCCAAACTGATGCTCTGAAAGACGAGGTGGCAATTAAGCCAGTCTATTTCATATTTGGTCTGCCTCGTTGCGCTCTATTCTGAGATCGCGTGGGCTTCAACTATGGAAAAGAAAGTGAAAAAGGACATATTGTCGGCATGCTACTTCAAAACCTCTTGATCGATTTTTATAGACCGCCAGTAGTAAGTCAAGTGACTATGTTGTCCTTGTCCTAGTATGTAGTTCTGGTGTACCTCTAATACCCCCCCCCCCCCCCCCCCCCCACCCCCCCCCCCACCACCACCACATGTGTGTCTCTAGTGATTAATTGCGCTTCATATGCTTATAAATATGTAAGCACGAAGTCTAAACTGGTGGCCAAAACATGGATCCTTGCTTTCCATTTCCCACTGAGTCAATTCATGCTATGTGCAGCACGCTTTGCTCTTAGGTCATGCCATATACCCCCATCTATTTTCCTTGAGGCGTATGTGTAGACGTGCACTGTGTATGCTCTACATTCTGCACCCGTGGCAATGTATTGGGGAGATATATGCTGAATGAAAGATGCTATAGGCATGCGGAAACTAGGTAGGACCGTACCTTTTCTGTTCTTAAACGCGTGGATGCGATGTGCATGCCCGTCTGCCCTAATGGATCCTTCCGCTCCTCTTGCTGGTGCTGCTGCGCGCTCCTTCGGCAGCTCGACATCTCTGGCCTGCTAGCTCCGCCTCTTCTCTTGCTTGCCGGCAGCTGCTGAAGAGGTTATTAGCACACACCATCTTGTCCAGATATGGAACCAAATTAAATGAGTGATGATGATGGTTTGTTTCAAAGATTCGCAGACACTACTAGAGAACTGGGCATCCAGTTCCTCGAATCAGTACCAGTTGCAGCGGCTGCAGCCAGCTATGTTTATTCCAAAGGGACATTAGTACCGGTTGCAATCACAAACCGGTACTAATATACATACATTTGTACCGGTTGACACCAACAACCGGTACTAATTGAGCCAGATGAATTTGGATTCTAATAAACAATTCAGATACTAATGAACATGTTAAAATTCATGTTCAATTCAGATTCTAATAAACAATTTAGATACTTGAAATTCATATTATTGATGTGTTTCGTGGCAGCCGAAAGGTGTAGGAATGCAAACAGGTCTCCTTGCTGAGCATCGTACCAAACAAGAATAAAGACTAAGAGCATCCCCAGCAGGGGAGCAATACCGGCCGCTACTTCAAAAATTTTTGGACGCAGCCGGCGGGGAAGCAGCACGCAAGACACAGAGCAGCGCAGCCGGCGGGAAAATTCCCGGTTACTGTAGCGACAGCGGCTGCGTTGATGCCTCTGCTGGGGATGCTCTAAAGCTCGACAGTTAGTCATGTGATTCTCTTGATTTGTTCATCATTTACTTATTACAAAATGGAGAGACCAATTATAATTAACGAGTTATGAATCACAAGATTTTGCCCTCCTCCAAAAATAATAGGCCCAACATGACACTTGTACTGATAGGACTAGTTTCTCCACCAGCTTTTGATAAAACTCTGATAAACGGGTAAAAGAAAAATAGCATCAATCAAAATACATGAAGATATGCAACACAAAAGAAAGTAGTATCACTGGCTTTTCCTACCTTCCTAAGTATTTAGTGTCCTTAAACATACCATACATTGCCACTAAAATACCATTTGCTAATGTTTTTCCAAATGGCTTCGCCTCCACTAGAAAAACTTCACTGGTGAAGCCAGAAATAGAGTCAATTTTTGGAGGACCAGGAGCCCTGCCAAAAGATGGTCGAATTAATTCCACATATCTTTTGATTAATAAAAAGAAAACCTAGAACATCTATCCCTGTCATCGGTTACATATGTTTTCCTCACTAATAATACTTACACTCAAAAATATATATATTGGACAAAAACCTCAACCAATGATCCTTAGCCAGTTAGCCTTATGTCAAGTCACCCTAAGTCCTTCAACAATCCGATATGCATTCCCCAGTGTATACTGGTGTGAGAAAGCATCTATGCGCACTAAAGTAAAGACAACGATGACTGACCAAAACAATATGAACAACTAGCAGTGTGGTCCACGAAGACAAAAACCTCAACCAATGATCCTTAGCCAGTTAGCCTTATGTCAAGTCACCCTAAGTCCTTCAACAATCCGATATGCATTCCCCAGTGTATACTGGTGTGAGAAAGCATCTATGCGCACTAAAGTAAAGACAACGATGATTGACCAAACAATATGAACAACTAGCAGTGTGGTCCACGAAGATAGCATGGCTAGACCCGCACGCTTTAATATTATTTTTCAGGATATTTCATATATAATCAGAAACAATGGTATCGATAGACTAGAATGTGAAATTAGATTCTTCAGTTCAAAAACAAAAGAACCAGGAAAATAATTATTGTACGTCCAAGCTATACATAGTTCTATACTTCGCCTTTGAGTTAATTTCTTAGCGGCCAAACAGGTGAAGGTTAGATAATCTCTAAAGAAGTCGAATTTGCGTATAAAGGAAATCAAAGACTAAATTACTTATATTCAACCCCATTTTCCTCGTCTAAATTAAAATAAGAGTCGGAGGGAAACAAACTCAGTTCTCTGGGTTGAAACAAAAATTGCTAGCTCTATGTTTAAAATATTAAATCTTCAGACTGATAAAAAAATGATATGTAAGGTTATATTGTTTTGGACATTTAAACTGTATCCATTCTAGTTGTGTAATTTGTATCACATAGTCTACAGGAGAAAAAGAGATGTGGTATTGGTATTACGTAAGAAAAAGAGATGTGGTAATGATATTATGTAAATAAAGAAGGCAAAACGTACATCTAAATCCACATATAGCCTTTGATATTCACTTGTTTTTTTTATACATGGATTTTCAACGTACTAAATAGTTGACAACACTATGAATTTTCTATGGAATCCTTTCCATTATTGCTAATGTAACTGCCATGACAATTTCCTTGTCAGTAATATCTTCATGCGTGACCCTGTTGCCCGCAACCTTGAATCACTACTAGTGAAATGGCCAGTCCTGTCTGATTACTACCGATTCAGGTAGAACTGGCAGTGATAGTTTTCACATTGGTTCTTAGTGTCCCTGGCCCAATAATGATTGGGGTCAGATAGAACCGGCAATGAAAAGGCCTTTCACTGCCGCTTTTAGCCGCAAACAGGTAGTGACCTATCACTGACGGCTCCATTCAAATACCGACAGTTATACACCTATATATCATTGCTGGCTTTTTAGCTTTGGCAGGCAAATGATATATCACTGTCAGTTCTAACCTCAAACAAGAAGTAATAATTGACTATCGCTGCATGTTTAGGAATTGAACCGTCACATAGGCATAGCCCGCGGCATTCATAGCTATTCATGCGAATACCAAGGGGTTTGGAGAAAAATTTTCTATGTACACCATTCAGTATTCATTATACGCATAAAAGTCTGAACACTAGTCTATTTCTGAGAACTAGCACTCACAGTAGCCCAGCCCATGAACCTCGCTCTCTTATGCCTAACTAGTCGATTCACCTCCCTGCCTCGTTTAGAATCTTGATATCAAATAACTTGAAAAAGACGCATGCATAGACACAACCCACCGCTTTGAGCTTCGTAGTGCGCTCTCATTCCCAAATTTGTGATTTGAAAATCCAAACTAGTTGTGGCGTCCGATGATTCCAAAATCAAAGTCGATGAGCATGCGACAAGTGTGGAGGAGCGTCGCGACAGCTGGTGTGGCTGAGGCAAGCAGCTAATGATGGCGGCTGGGCACGTTGCTTGGCACAGACGACTGAGGCAGTCAAGAGAAGCACACACCACGGTGTAAGTAGGCCATCGACGGCTTAGTGTCCTAGCCGTTCAAGCAATGCAGACCAGCAGTGGCAGGACATGCGGAGGCCAAGAGGCAGAAGGACAATGAAATTTTTCGCTGCACTTTGGTCATTGTTATGCTATGTGTGTTGTATTAGACGAAATAAATTACAACGAATACCTAGATCGAAAATCCTAGCTACGCCAATCGATAGTGGTCCGTCTATAGTATATATACCCCCAAATTCTCATTCATATACCCCATGCTGACCATACCGGACCATAGGAGGCATTTTTCACTTGTTCTCTCGATTGTTGAAACCATTTTCACCAAAATGCTCATGGAGGATCCCCGTTTTTGCAGAATTCGCATATGACCCCCTTACTTTACGGTTGATAACTAGTGTACAATTTAAGTTCTAGCTTGCTAATTTTTTTAGACTGTGTTGGAGTTTCAAAAAAATAAGATGGAGTTTCTCTCTTTCTTAATTTTAGATGCATCTCGTGAAGGCTATCAATTTTTTTGAAAAATCTGGGTTACTCCGGTACTTCTAGGTTGGTAACAAGCAACCCATTTCAATTCTATCTTATTTTATTTGTTGCATTACTTTGAAATTTTGAATTATTGTGATGTGGTGGTTCTTCATTCATTTTATCGGTTATTTTTCACAAAAATACCTCATGGAGGCGACATATAAAAATTGAAATAACGACACCTCATTGATGTATTGGCTCATGTATGAATTAAAATGGTATAGTTGTTGGATATTTTAAAAGACCAGCATATGATTCATAAAAGTTGTGCATATTTAGGGAATTTCAATTATCTTCGATTCATACTTGTTTTATCATAATTCATAGATAGATTGAGGATGGTTGTACTGTTTGTAGCAGAAAGGTGTCGAGTTTGTGAACAGCGTGGGTTCTTTTGTAAAGGTCCCAACGCGTACAACACAATTAACCTGGGGATGTGGGATCACCCATGTATTGATTGCATGCAAACAGTTTCATGGCATCGATCAAATCCGTGACACTCTAAGAGGGGGTGAATTAGGCGTCCTTAAAAACTAAGGCCCACAAAAACAACTTATTAAAACATATGCAATATACTATTTAGATGTGCACTATAGTTTCGCTGAGTGTTGCTACTTCTAACATAAAAAGACTTGCAACCTAAATTCCAATCCTATAATCTAGCCTATCAAGCTAAACTAAGTAAGCACATAATTGCAAGAATGTAAATGTGGAAAGTAATGAGGGTGCTAGAAATGCAAACTCCCGATGACGACGGCGACATGGCTATTTTTTTTACCGAGGTATCGAGAAGGCGCACAAGGCTTCCCCCAATCCTCGTTGGAGGCCCACGCAAGGATGCCCACGTGAGGGCCAATCTCACGGTCAGATAACTCTGAGGATAGTACCGTAACCTCCCTATGCACAAGTGGGTCTCCGGCAACCTCCCCTGAACTCTCTTCGCTGTCTTCACTATGGAGAGCTTCGGCCAAAACGTCGAGGGCCTCTCGTCCCTCTCACAAGCAAGGTGGCGCTACTCTACACCTTGGAGAGTTTCGCAAGACTTACAAGCCCCACACTTATAAAGATGGTGCGCGCAAGCACCAGCAACAAGGAGGTGTGCAAACCTTACTACAACCTTTGTCGCAGCCAAGAGCAATGCGCTAAGCGGCCTCTAAGCAAACACTCACAAGCACTTAACTATGCGAAGATATGCACTTAAGCACTATGTGAATCTTTATCTCTCAAGAATGCATCCGAACACTTTAGTGAAGTCCAAAGGCTCCAAGCTTCCTCACATGGCCAGGCATGGGGTATATATATGTCCCAAAACATCAAACTAGCCGTTGGAAAGAAACTGTAGCTTTTCAATGAACACCGGACCGTCTGGTATATTGCACTGCTGAGACACCGGGCCGTCCATTGCTCACTTTTCCTAGCTAGCCGTTGGAGTCGACCATTGCTCCAAATCTGAACGTTGCTCTATCCGGTGTTATCATCGGACTGCCCGGTATTCATCACTGGACCGTCTGGTGTGTGTAATCACCTGGCGTCTTCAAACTTCACTCCCTCGGGTCACTTTGTCCGTTGTATATTCACCGGACGGTCCGCTGTATTGTGCACCACGGTCGATCTTCTCTCCTGCCTCCAGGCCAAGTCCTTCTTAATACAGGACCATCCGATGCTCACAAGCCTCTTCTCACCGGATCGTCCAGAGCTAACAATGTGTGATGCTTTGCTCGGATTGACTTTGTTCTTCTTCGTGTTTTCTTCATTCGCCGGAACGTCCGGTGCGTGTTTTCCTTTAACGCCGGACTGTCCGATGCTCACAAAACACCGTTCAGGGTGGCCCTTCAGGCCTTCTTCTTCTTGATGTCTTGGGCCTTCTTAGTTAATATTTAAGTCTTCTTCTTGTGCTCTTGATCAATCTAGGTGTTTGTTCCCCAAGTCCACCACTTGCATCCCCGGAACTAAAACAAATATTCTAGCAAACAATGTTAGTCCCAATGGTTATGTTGTCACTCAACCACAAAAATCCCATTAAGCACAAGGCCAGGGTCCATTTTACTTACATGGTACGGTTATATGGGAAGATTGTGAAAACTTACAAGATGAAGCTTCCGAACAGACATTGGGGGAAACGGGTTTCAGGGAGGGATTGTTGACAAAGGTTACAACATGTTAGTTGACGAGGAGGAGGCAGATGACCTAGACATGACATTTTGTGATGGGAAGAGGGAATTTCTTCAAGAAAGAAATTTAATTTTTTTTCTAAAAATCGGCAAAGGACTCAAAAACATAATTGGCCCCATATTACAGCCAGACAAAACTGGAAGCGGACCTTATGCTTTTGCAGTTGAAGGCTGGTAATTGTTGTTCAATTAATGGCTTCAATAACTTTTTATGTCCTCTAAAGAAACTGCTGCTAAGCCAAAATAAGTTGCATGTCACCACATACAAGGCCGGACAAATAATCTGGCCGTTGAGAATCGATGTACAAAAGTTTATTTGCGTCGCAAAGATTGTCTATTGTATCGCAACGAGCATGCATCCTTGGATGCATGTCCAGCTGGCAAAGCTTCATGGCAAAAGCGTGATATAGAAATCGTGTAGAATGGTATGTGAAAAAAGTCCACTTGTGAAGGTTGTGTAGTATTTCCATTTAATTCCTCATTTAGAGCGATTGCTTGCGAACCAAAGATAGCCAAGTTATACGGTGGCATGAAAAAGAGCATAATAATGATGCAAAGCTTAGACACTCAGTTGACTTTTCACAGAAGAGGAGTATCAAATTTAAATTCATAAAATCATTTGCATTGAAAATAAGGAACATAAGGTTCAGGATAAGTACATATGGGATGAATCATTTTAACAAGGTTAGCAACAACCACAACACCTGGCTCATGACTCTTTGTATATACAACTATCAGCATCCAGGGAACGGGGGTCCCCGTCCCCACTACCTCACCCTCGAGGCGCCACGCGTATAGGGAACGGAGCGCACCGCGGCCCGGCGCACAAGAAGGCTGGGCCGGGCTGTCGCCATGTGGACCCACTCTCTCCTTGTAGGGCTCGGGGTGTGCCAGGTGCCCCCTTGTAGGGCCCTAGGCCCCGCCCACAGCAGGGCGCGGAGCCCTCCACGTGTCCCGTCGATCCCTAGGGGTCGATGGGAGCCAGAAGTCCACCCTCGCATTAAATGTGAGGGTGAGGGTGTGATCCGCGCGATTGGACGGCTTGGCATGGCGACGGTAGCACACCATGCCACTCAGCATGCCACCAACTGTTGTCGTGGCTGTTCATGATGCACAGCGGCCGGCGTGGGGCTGTTATGTCACAACACGCCTGCCGGCCGCCAACTCCAAGTCTACGCGCGGTCAAGCCTGGCTTGGCCGAGAAGGAGCGTCAGCCGGATTGTCACGCCGACTAGCGGGCCCCTCCGGGACGTCCTGCCATGGATAATGACCTGGCTACCGCTACACCACTCATGTGGGGCCCTCCTATCATGGCCCCCTCACTTGTGTATAAAAGGGAGGGGACGTGGACCCGGGAAGGGGACGCATCCATTCGCCTTGACTAGACTTGATAGGAAAAATAAACCAAGTTGTACTCAAAGTGTTGGAGCTCCCGAAGGGAGCCCCCTTGTACTCAGAACTCCCGTTCAAAACGAAGAAAGAATACATCTCAGAGGACGTAGGGTGTTATGCCCGGGCGGCCTGAACCTCTCTAAATTCCTTTCTACTCCATCCACGGTGCCTGCCTGGCTCTGAGGCCACCATGTCTCGGCGATCACCGGAGGCAGGGACTAACCCCCTGGCCGAACCTTGAAAGGGGGTCCTTTAGGATCCCCGCTGCAGAGTCGAATCCCCCGACAACAACCTTCCACCTTGGCTCTGTTTGAAGCTGAAGGGACTCATGGGGATTGGCCCAAGAGAAGGACAGAGTGAATTGGGTCGCAAATCGTGAATTCTAAAACATAGGGCACATCCAATGCCCAAAGATAAACCTAATATGTCCTACACATGCTAGTAAAATCTAAGGTTTATCTAATACTCCTGCCAACTTACCCAAAAGGCTTGCAACCTATAGCCTTACAAAACAAACTAAGCTATCAACTACTCTAGGAATATAAAGGCACACAAGACAAGAATAAATGTGGAAACAAAAATGCCGTAAGTAAAGGGTGAGGCCTAGAATCACAAACTCTCAGAGATGATGATTTTCATCCCGTGGTATCAGTAGGCAAATATCACCCTAGTCCACGTTGGTTCTCCACACCAGATATTGAGCCCGGCCACGTAGTCTCTTCTGATCACATCTTACACTAGCCACTAAAGCCTTTCGACAAGCAATCAGTAAGTACCACCAAGAGACAAAGGTAAGGCCACCGCCACTGTGTCTCTCGGTCAAATCACCATCATGTCCACTACAGAGCTTCTCCACAAAGGAGGGGGTCTCCTTGTCCCAGCACAAAGTGTCGTTGTCACTCCACACCAAGATAGGAGGGTCGTCGATGCCACCGGCATTGCCACCAAGGCCTCATGAGTCATCGACACCTCATGTACACTTGCTTGTCATAGCAAGACTTTCTCAAGCTAGCTCTCACAAGAACTAGACCTAAACAAGGACTAAGCACTCTATCTAATGTGCTCATTGCCTTTGATGTGGTCAATATGCGCTTTGGTGGCTTGGAGATGGTCTTAAAGTGTTCTTCAACTCATATATGCTTTTTTTTGGCACACTCCAGCTACCCCAACTGAACCAATGGATGTGGTATATATTGCCCAAGCCATCAAACTAGCCATTGGAGAGAAGGCTAACAAAACTTCGACTGATAGGACAATGTAAATGTCCGCTCAAAACAAAAACCAACCCACCGGACTGTCCATTCCACACTTCCTCCTAGCTTGACCATTGGAGATGACCATTGTAAATGTCCGGTGTGATGAACTCCTTGCCACCAGACTTTTCGGTGAGTTTAAACTTATCGGGCCTCTTCTTTTTCTCCCCTCTGGCCCCTTTTGTCTGGTGCATTGTCTGCTCAAGCAGCGAAAGGTCAGGTCCTCTTCACTTCTTCTTCTCAATTGCTGACACAATTGTCCATTCGGTCCAACTCGGTGCCCATCGAACTGTCTAGTCAATGCAATTGTCACTGGACCAAGTCTTCACATGACCGGACAAATCAATTGTCCCCTCAGTATAACTCTGGTACCAATGGACTGTCTAGTCACTACAAAGTTTGCCGTTGTGATCATTTTCACTTGGTTTTCTTCAAGTTTTCTCCAAATTTCTTGTGTCTTCATCCCTAGGACCTAAATATCTACAAATATGATTCTAAAAAAAATATTAGTCCTAGTGGTGTGTTTGTCATCAAATCACCAAAACACACAACGAAATATGGCACAAGAGGCCATTTTCGCTAAAGAAACGGATGCACAGTATGATGCCATTACTAATCCATGGGCCAATGCAAACTGGCAATGACATCGATGTGTATTTAAAACCATTAGTTGAGGATCTACTAACTTATGAAATAATGGTGTCAAGGTGTGGAATGAGCACATGTGAGATCACTACGCCCTGAAGGCAATGATGTTCGTAATAATCCAATACCTACCAAGTCTTGGTAGCTTATCAGGCGATGTTACGAAAGGATACAATAGATGTGTGGTGTTCTTGGACGCTACCAATGCCCAATGGCCGAATAACTACAAGAAGATGGTCTACATGGGTCATTGTAGAGCAATATCTCCGGAACAATAAATCATCTGATGGGACAAGGGAGGATTGCATGGCTTTGCAGTTTCGCGATGGGAGACAAATATTCAAATTTATAAGGAATGTAAAATTGTCCATGGAAAGGGCAAAGGAAGAGTACCCACGCCAGCCAATTGTATGTGGAAAAAAGTTGGTGCAATGTTGAAATTATATGTGCCGATTCTTTTTAGTGGTGTCATTACAATGTAGTCGGCTAAATTTTTTCCAGTGACAGCATTTTGATATTTTAAATTCATTCAAGTAAAGAAATAGAGGTCGACATCACAACTGAAATTTTTTCAAATCATTCGAAACTTTGTACATAGAACATTTTGTAATCAATTGATTTTTCTTTAGTAAAACTAGTCCATTAGCCCGTGCCCTGCACGGGTTAGAATATTAACATATATAAGTATTAGAAGTTTGTGAATAAGTTTAGTTCTATAACTAATCAAAATTACGTATCTTTGCGCACTCTCTCTGCACATGTGTCGATTTCCTCACATAATACCCATTAGATACTTCGTATTCTATATTCGTTGTGATGAACTAATGAGTTACTACATATGTTTTACCATCTATGTTCATATTTCTCCCTTTGTACCGTACCTCCGTGTCCCTTATTTCTCATGATTATAAAGCTATAGAAATATATATATTTATGGTTGATATATGTATATTTATTTGGTCTACATGGTGGCACACAACATATGTTTACTTTAAATTAGTCTTTTATATGTTATTAGTGACAAAATTGGTAATTTAGAAACATATATGTATGTATGTTTTGTATTTATCGAACTTTTCTTTATGATAGCCGATGTTAAAACTTAAAAGTAATCTAGATATAGACTTGAGGAGAAATTTTTTGTTTACTTTTAGTAACGACAGTGGTAGGTAATTTACATGCAAACTTAAGGTTACATACATTAGTTGTTATAATGCCAAATGCGGTTAATTTAGATTTAAATTAAGTAGATTAAACTAAATCATCTTTCGCGACTGCATAGGTTTGCAATTTAAATCTAAATTTAGAGGGATACTTTAAACCATCTTTATAATGGCAGAGTTGGTAATTTAAATATAAATTTAGGGATACTTTAAACTTTCTTTAATAATGGCAGAGTAGGTTATTTAAATGCATATTTAGGGGTTACTTCAAATTACCATTAATAATGGCAGAGTGAGTAATTTAAATGTAACTTTAGGGGTTACTTTAAATCATATTTAATAATGGCAGAGTGGGTAATTTAAATACAACTTTTGGAGGTTATTTTAATCATCTTTAATAATATCATGGTGGGTAATTTTCTCAAAAACAAAATAGATCTTATGGGTATTATTGTTTGAGCCTACTATATAGATGGCCAGATATTTCTGATTATTGTGAGAATTTCTAGGATTTATCTTTTTTTTCTAGCTCATCTCGTGAGGATTAACGTGGAGGCAATCTTCAATTAGTAATAGCAAGAAGGCTTTTAAAAGCCAAATGAAAGCTTCTAAACTGGAATATTTAATAAATCAATTTTTTCATCAATTTACAGGTGGGGATGACATGGTACTTGATTTTACTGGAACAAATATCTGCCAATGACGAAAGGTAGAAAATGATGGGAGGATCACCGCCGCTCCATTGGCGCTTGTGAAAAAAAAAAGAGATCCAGCTGGCTGACCATTAGCAAGACCTTTTGATTTATAAGATTCTGTGTTCTTTATATCTTTCAAATATAAGCATGGCTTCCCATATCGTCGTTTGAAACAATTTAATAAAATACTTTGGAGTTTTACCTCCCGTAAAAGCAAGCTGCGTTAGTTATCAGTGGAATGTTGCAGTATTATAAACATCAAGCATCGTACAAACCGTGACGTGAATAGGGAAGTGAAGCAAGACATAAATTTGATGAAAGACATCACTTAGATCAGATCCTAATGCTAAAACGAAGCATCAAGTCTAATACAGCGACGGAAGCTGGAATCGTTCCCTTTTTGTATGGGCGAATTGTATGGTGGAGGTATCAGGTATATCAGTAACCAGAAGTATAATAGTGGGTTGCATCGTCTTCTCTACTAACGCAGAGAGGCGGTCGCTTCTCCAGTTTGGACGTCGCAGAGAGGCGGTCGCCGCCGCCGTCCTCCGCTACCGCGACGGCGCCCGATGGTTTGGCCGCGCAGAAGCCGTCGGCGATGGCGGCCAACGCGTGGGCGGCGCGCGAAGAGGACAAGCCCCTTGATGGGAGTCTATATTCTGGACGTGTCACGAGATCGATTTGCCGCGTGGTGCAATCTGAAGCTGCCATGGCGGAGGCATATTCGGGTGGTGGAGGGCATATTCCTGGGCATAATGCTATTGGGGCTGGTGAAGCCCAAGAACGAAATCTGGGTGAGGCCCAAGCAGAGGAGCGCCATGGCGGCCTGAGAAATTCTTATAGAAAACTTTTCGGACATTTCTGGGCTGGATCAAGCCCTGCGCCTAGGGTTTTTCGATATCCTGTTCTGAAGGAGAGGAGAGTCCCCATGCCAAGAGAAGATCGGCGTTCATACGCGGAGGTGGTTGCATCGGGGGAGAATCTCATGGATCGACCCCGAGGAGGTGGTCGAGGACCAGATTGGAGAGGTCGCAGAGGAGGTATGTACCCGATTCGTGGTGGTGGTAGAGGAGATGGGGGCAGATTTGGGCAGTTTCGTAGGGATTTTACATGGGCTAGAGGTGCATCACATTCAGTTTTTCCGAAAGATCCTGTTGGAGAAGGTGCTAGTAACAAAGGGCAAGAGCAGAATGTGCAAGAGAAAACTGGCAATATTCCTGGGAAAGGGAAAGAGATTTTGAATGGAGAAGTTGCAATTCAACAGATGATAATGGAGGTTAATAAAGATGATGGTGGCAAGAAAGAATGGAGGTCTAAGGAATCAAATATCCTAACGCATGAGGAGGTGAAAGGTAATCCCATTTCTTCTGTGAAACCGATGGGGATGGTGGGTTTCGACAGATCCAATACTTCTTGCTTCAGGTGTGGAAAATTTGGGCACATTGCTGTATCTTGCTCTGCTGTGTTCATGTGTGGTCGCTGTGGTACGGAGGGGCATGTTGCAAACAGGTGTTCCAACCGTAAACCTTGGGAGTTTACTGCTCATATGTGTGGGTTTCAGAGAGAGGGGCAGGGACTGTATGTGTTAGAGGATATTCCTGCTGAGAATGTTCCAAAGGACAGGGGGAATACTGCTGTGATCAAGATTGAAGGGAGTGATGTAACAACTAAGGAAGTGGAGCAGGAGTTCAACATAATTTTTAAATCGTTTCCAAATTGGAGTTGCACTGCTAGATCTGTGGGCAATCAACAGTTTATGATGAGATTCCCAAACTCTAGAAAGGTGGATGAGATGGCGGATCTTCCTGCTATGAAAATGAAGAATGGTACAGCTTTCATGAAGGTAGAGCATTGGAAATCAGAGCTAGGTGCAAAAGCAATTTTGGATGAGGTGTGGATAAGGATATTTGATATTCCGTTGGACAAAAGGTCTTATGAGGTGGTATGTCATGTTGCTTCCTTGGTTGGAATACCTCAAGAAATTGATATGAGTACACTTCATAAAGTGGATTTTGTAAGGGCTAGAATATATTGCAATGATGCTAATGCTATTCCTGGTACTGGAGAGGGAGTTCTGGGAAGAGGCAAGTATTTATTTTACTACCAGGTTGAGGAGGAGGAAGTAACAGAGAAGGATATGTCCCTGAAGGTTGGTGTCACTGAGGATACAGAACAGGGGGATAAGTTTGGGCAATATGCCAAAAAACCAAGGCTAGGAGGTGAGACTTCCTGGGAGAAATCCATAGAGCAAAACTGGGTTGAGGGATCATCTCAGTGGAAGGGGAAAGAACGTTCTGCACAATATGTTGTATGCTCTGAGGAGACACCATCTCTTACAATACCCAATCCTAACAAAGAGGAGGTTTTGCAAGAAATGGATGACTCTGGTCCTTCTGGCAACATTAAAAACTTTGCTGATTTGGCTGTGAGTTTGGGTATAAACATGGATGAGGAGGAGCATTCAGAGGAGGAAAAGGAATATCTGGAATGTAATGATATGGAAGTAGATACTTCTCTTGAGATTAATGTCTCACAGATTATGCAAGCTAATAGGTCTCATATGGACATCGCTCAATACATAGGAGATCACGGCATGCAATCCAGCTCTTGGATATTGAGAATCCCTCAGATTTATATTCATCCTCTTGGGAAAGTGAATTTCTCTCATAGTTACATGCAGAATAAATCTTCTGAAGGCATGTGTGGGGTTGGAGTAAAGAATGTGGCTAACATTGAAAATCTGAAATATACATCTGGTGCTTGCCTACAGCTGAATGATTCTACTTCTAAAGCTAAAAATGAAAAACACATGGGAGGCGAGGACATGATTATAGATCGATTGGATGAGAGCACACAAGAAGAGTCGGTTAATTCAACAAAATTGGAGGTAATATTACTCCCCTGTAACAAAGATATGGGAAAGAAGAATACCATTTCTATGGATGACAGGTCCTCCTGGAGGAAGGTTGATAGAGGTTTCAAAAAACACTCCTGCTTTAATCAGAGGGATATTGACAACAGTGAATGGGATGATGAAATGTGTGTAAAATCCTCTCAGTCAAATGGGAGAAAAGGCACTTTAACTCATTGTGAGTATGGCAAGAGAAAGGAGATTATTCCATCTACAAGTGAACAAACGTGCAAGAAGTCAAGTGTTGAATGTGAGAAAAAGGCTTTAGTTCCAGTGAGAAGAAGTACTCGCCTTAAAGGAAGTCAGACCCCTATTATGGAAAAAGCTACAAAGATGGCTCATAAGAGAGATCTGACAGGTAATCTGAACTCCCATAACTCCTTTGCTGCTCTTTCAGTTGAAAATATTAGATGCATTGCTTCACAGATGGGTGTAGATTTTTCTGATGATTGTTTTGATAAAATTGAGGAGATTAAAGATCTTGAATTAGCTAGGATGGCTTTATATGAAAAAGGGAAAAACGGTTCTGTTAACATAATTGAGCAGGAAACTACTAGTAAGATGAATGATATGGAAGAAAGTTTCTTGGAGTGGTCTGATCCTTACTCTGAATTGGAAGAAGAAGAAAATTCACAGATCGAGGTGGGTGAAAAGAAATGTAGAGGGAAAAAAGTGAGCCCTATTCTGACAAAAAAGAAAAAAATTGGGAAAATGTCTTATTCAAGAAATTGTGGGAGTTTTATTCTGAAAAATAATAGATCAAATACAAAAAATGAGTAACACCAACAAAGTTAAAGGCATATTCTGGAATTGTAGAGGTATTAGAAAGAAGGGATGCTGCAATTTGATTAGGGAGTATCTGTATTCTTGGAAGTTATCCTTTATTGGGATAACTGAAACAAAGAAGGAAAGCTATGATCAAAATTTTTTTAGGAAACTGGATCCTTGTCAAGATTATTTGTGGCAATGGATTCCTTCTAGAGGGAGATCAGGTGGGATTCTTTGTGGGATCAAAAATGAACATTTGGAAATGATTTGTTGCAAAAAAAAGGAAATTTCATCCTTCAAATGAATCTTTGGGACAAAGAAAATAAGGTTAAATGGAACCTGTTGATTGCATATGGAGCTGCTCATGAGGAAGGGAAAATTCCTTTTCTAATGGAATTGACAAAGTTTTGTGTGCATGATTCTACTCCATTTCTGATTGGGGGTGACTTTAATATTTTGAGACAGACCACAGATAAAAATAAATTTACCAAACACACTAGAGTCATGAGAATTTTCAATTCTACTATTCAAATCCATGGGTTGAGAGAGATTCGTATGACTGGGGGTTACTTTACTTGGTCTAATATGCAGACTACTCCCACATTAGAAAAGTTGGATCGTATTTTCATGAGTTCTGATTGGGAGAATATTTTTCCTTTAGTCACAGTTCAGAAGCTTCCTAGATCCCTTTCAGACCACAATCCTTTGCTTCTAGATGGCAATGAAAGACTTTTGAATAGGCATAAACCCTTTCGGTTTGATATGAATTGGTTTAATGATGAGGAGTTCTATGATTTGGTTTCGGTGAGTTGGAATGAACCAATTATGACTAGTGATGGTATTTCTACCTTTCAAACAAAACTTAAAAAGTTAAAGAAAAAGCTTAGAGGTTGGGGTGCAAATAGGTTTGGTCACAAAAAGAAAAGAAAAAACTTCCTAGCACAAGCCTTACTAGATCTAGAACAAAAAGAGGAAGTGAGAAATTTGAATAGGGAAGAGATTGCTACCAAAATTAAAATGAAAACTGAATTGCTTAATATTCATCAAGAAGAGGAAATGGAATGGCATTCCAAATCCAATTCAAACTGGTTGCTAAAAGGAGATAACAATACTGCTTATTTTCACAAAATAGCGAACGGGAAGCTGAGAAAAAAAACCATCGGTTGGCTGAAGGATGGAGATAACATGGTGACAGAGAGTGGTGAAATTTTGAGGCTGGCAACAGAGTATTATAAGGACTTGTTTGGTCCTGAAACCTGCTGGGATTCAAATTTAAATCCTGATATTTGGGATGCTCAAGATAAAGTAAACACAGAAATGAATTTGTCTCTTGTGGCCCCCTTCACTGAAGAGGAGGTAAAAAGTGCTCTATTTTCGATGGGGAAAAATAAAGCCCCGGGTTTGGATGCCATTCCTGTGGAATTTTATCAGAAAATATGGGATATTATTAAAGATGATATTATGCGCTTATTTAGAGAACTATATGAAAATAAGATCGATATTACAAGATTGAACTACGGGGTGATTGTGCTTATTCCCAAAAAAGAGGATGCAAATGAACTTAGCCATTATCGTCCTATCTGGTTGCTTAATACAATATACAAGATCTTGACGAAAGTTCTTACCATGAGGCTTGATCCAGTATTGAATAAAATCATATCTTTATCTCAAAATGCATTTATTAAGGGCAGAGATATTATGAATGGTATCATGTCACTGCATGAAATAATTCATGAAACTAAGAGGAATGAGCAAGGAATAATTCTGAAACTTGATTTTGAGAAGGCATACGATAAAGTTAGTTGGAGCTTTCTTATGAAATGTATGAAAGACAGAGGTTTTAATGAAATTTTGTGCAATTGGGTTCGTCAAGTCTTGTTTGGGGGGACCATCTGTGTGAATGTGAATGGTATGATTGGTCCCTATTTCGCCGGTTGTAAGGGAGTGAGACAAGGAGATCCTTTGTCCCCACTCCTTTTCAATCTGGTAGCAGACAGTCTCTCTAAAATGATTCAAGTCGCACAGACAAATGGGATCTTGAGAGGTCTTGGTCATCAAATAATTGATCATGGTGTGGCATTATTGCAATATGCAGATGACACACAGTGGTGTGTTTAGAAAATAACTTGGATAGTGCAAGAAATATGAAGTTATTGCTGACTCTATATGAAAAGCTATCAGGCCTGAAAATCAATTTCCAGAAAAGTGAAGTTATACTTATAAATGGAGATGATGCTACCGAACAAGAGTTTGCAGATATGTTTACTTGCCCGAGGGGCACTCTTCCCATTAAATACCTTGGAGTTCCTGTCGGTAGCAGAAGACTGCTTGTAAATGAATGGGCGAGTCTTATTGACAAATTGGACAAGAAGATCTCTTCGTGGAAAAGTAATATTCTATCTACCGGGGGTCGTTTAGTCTTGATGAACTCATGCTTAACTAATATTCCTATTTACGTGATGTCGATGTTTCTTTTGCCAAAGGGAGTCATTAATGCGATGGATAGAATTAGAA
This sequence comes from Raddia distichophylla, assembly GCA_005191435.1. NCBI lineage: Eukaryota > Viridiplantae > Streptophyta > Magnoliopsida > Poales > Poaceae > Raddia > Raddia distichophylla. The sequence goes on from SPJY01014460.1 coordinate 1,154,170, forward strand.
AGAGATTTTATTGGCAAGAGGGTTTCGGGAAGAAAAGATATCATTTGGTGGACTGGATGAGTGTCTGTTCACCAAAGAAGAGGGGTGGATTGGGGGTGACAAACCTGAGACAGCTAAACATTAGCCTCCTTTGTAAATGGTTGTGGAAACTTGAGAAAGAAGATAATCTTTGGCAAAGGATAGTTAGAAGGAAATACATTAAAGGTGGCAGTATTGCAGGGGTCAAACATAGGCAAACAGATTCGCCCTGCTGGAAAAACATCCTTTCAGTGAGAGACTTTTACATGAAATGGAGAATTAAAATCATCAATTCCGGGGGGGAGAACGACTTGTGGCATGACATATGGAAAGGGAACTTAGCTTTGAAAAATGTTTGTCCTTCACTTTTCTTGCTGTGTGAAGAAAAACATATTTCTATAGCGGAAGCTAAAGCCAAAAATTGGGAGGTGAAATTTAGACGTTGGTTAGACGATTCTCAACAAGCTGATTGGGATAGAATCGTGGATTGGTGCAAAAATCTTCTTCTCAATACTGATCGGGATAGTTGCAATTGGCGTTTGAGTAGAAATGGGCTATATACCGTCAACTCTTTATATAAGCAGTTGAGTCAATCTGCTCCAGTTTACCATATTAGATTTAAAAGGCTTTGGAAGCTGAAAATCCCCCTAAAGATCAAAATCTTTCTTTGGTATGTGGCTAGAAATGCCAACCTTACTAAGGAAAATTTTACTGGAACAAATATCTGCCAATGACGAAAGGTAGAAAATGATGGGAGGATCACCGCCGCTCCATTGGCGCTTGTGAAAAAAAAAAGAGATCCAGCTGGCTGACCATTAGCAAGACCTTTTGATTTATAAGATTCTGTGTTCTTTATATCTTTCAAATGTAAGCATGGCTTCCCATATCGGCGTTTGAAACAATTTAATAAAATACTTTGGAGTTTTACCTCCCGTAAAAGCAAGCTGCGTTAGTTATCAGTGGAATGTTGCAGTATTATAAACATCAAGCATCGTACAAACCGTGACGTGAATAGGGAAGTGAAGCAAGACATAAATTTGATGAAAGACATCACTTAGATCAGATCCTAATGCTAAAACGAAGCATCAAGTCTAATACAGCGACGGAAGCTGGAATCGTTCCCTTTTTGTATGTAAACCGCGTAACACGGTATGTATTATTAGACTCGAGCATCAGGACCCGTCTCAGATGTTTCTTCTTCGCTGGTCACATACTTGAAATCGTAGCAGTTGATACCGGTGTAGAGGCCATCGTCCATGTCATACGTGACCTGTCGCCCGTCAACCAGGGTGTCCTTCTGCGTGTAGGCGAACGGGATGTCGCAGAGTGCCCTCGTCGCCATCGAGGTCACCGTCACCCTTGTCCTGGGAGGCACGGTGACTTCGTAGGCAACCTTCTGTGTTGTCTCCTTGTGGACAGGGGAACCCCAGCAATAGGATCCACTGAATTCAGCCGAAACCTCGACGCGCCCGCCTGCCACGGTCACCGGAATACCAGAGCAGATGGTGGCTGAGACACCAAGCTTCAACGAGACAGTGGAGCCCCATGTCCTCTTATCCGTGTCCGTGTATTCCTGGGTCAGTTTAGCCGTATTGTTTGACGTGGTGCCGTTGAGAGCAGAGGCGGTGGCCATGGTGACGACGTTCCTGCCGTAGATTCTTGGTTCAGAGAGGTCGAACACGACGTTGCAAATCTCACGGGAAACAACAGGTTCTTCCAACTGTAGCCTTGCATCTGCCGTGATCGTCGGTGTCCCGGCGTTGAGGCAGCTCCTCTTGAACTCGGTGGTTAACCTTCTGCAGAAGTACTCGTTGCCCATGTTCTGGAGCGCGAAGTAGTCACCGGCTCCGGACAACCTGATCGCCCTGAACAGCGTGTCGTCGTTGTCCTCGCCGTCGTCCGAGGTGGTATCTGTCCAGATCCAGTTCGGGCTGCGCCTCCAGAACTTGCCTACATGGCTTGACCTCACCCGGAAGGTCCCGTCGTCGTTGATGTGGACGGTGTGGAGCACGGCTTCGTCTCTGACGTCGCGCCCCGAGAACTGGAGGTATGGATGCCGCTCGACGGTGCGCGCGCGGAGGTACATGCCATTGTCGCCTTTGAATGCAATGTATCTGGGCAGTACAAACTGCTCCGATAGGTCATGGACAGTGAAGGAGGCAATAACATCTTCCTTGTCTTGTGTAAGCAGGGAGAGCATGCCAGACTCCGGTCTCCTCATATTGCCGTCAGAGGACGAGGGCAGGCACGCGTACTTTTCGAAATGGACGTGGAGGAGCCTGTTAGGTGTTACCAAACATAGTTAGCTACAAAGATTACATCGTTACATTTGTGCCAATTTAACAACAGATAGGAGACTACTAGATGCTGTATACAGTATACATGTCGATTGAACATGGTGCGAATATTTACGTCCATATTCAAAAATTTGCAGCTGTATTAACGACTCAATTTGTATTCAACTAATGCTACAGATGATTTAAGAGTAAATGTTACAAAACTATATATTGTTTGTCCAAGTCATCGCCATAGTTTTCTCATAGTATAATTTATGTAGTTTATCAAAACCGCGACAACTTGGACCTGGACAAACATTTGCAGTGAAATTCACTAATCGTATAACTTCGTATAATGTATGCTATACGAAGTTATTACGCTTGAAATCGTAGCAGTTGATACCGGTGAAAAGATTGGGTCTAATCATTTGGTATCTGTCTGTGCTCATTAATATTTGTAGCTGAGTTCGAGGTTGATTCCCAGATTCTGCATGGACATACCTGATGGAGTTCGAGGGGGCGCGTATGATCCTAAACAGCGTGCATGTCGGCTTGGACAGGTCCTCCTCCTCTTCGTCGGTGGTGCCGACGATAGACCAGCCGTCAGGGTGCTCGCGCCGCTGCTGCTGGGCCGCCACCCAGTACTTGTTGTCGTAGCAGCACCGGATGTGCACGAGCCCGTTGTGGTCCCTGGACGGCTCGATGTGGAACCTGGAGTACGGGCTGGTGACGCCCTCGCCGTTCAGCCGGAGCGACCTGCTGCCGGCGCTGGTGGTGGTGCCACCGTGCGCGTCGTAGCACAGAAAGTATGGGCGCTTGTCACTGATTTGCCGCGACTGGAAAGCGACGCAGCAGCTGGGCAACCTTGACGCGGTGAACATGGACTCTTCGTCTTCCTCGCTTGGCACGGCCACATGCTGTGGGGAGGAGAGGCATCCTCCCATGGCGATAGCTAGCTACCTTCGGTCTCTATGATCACTTTCAGTGAATCATTTTTTCCTTTTTAATCCTCCTCCATGATCACTTTCGCTTCTCTTGTGCATCGGCCTCCCCAATTCATGAGGAGGAAGGGTGTGGGTCTTGCGGGCGGAACACTCGCAAGGCGGATGTTGAAGCTTTTGGCATGGTCGAAGAGAAGCTCCTAGCAGGCTGTTCAGTGAAGGTTGCGCTAGCTAGGAGCTTCTGATCCTCTTCCCCAACCTTCTCTATGTAGATCAATGCTAGTGGTAATGGATTCTGATAACGGCATGCGAGGTAGTCCCTTCCTCCTCCTCCTCCTCCTCTACATCTTTCTATGACAAGGGTAGGTATCGGGAGAGAGGATCTCCCCTTTATTTTGGCTGAGGTGGCTGATTTTTTTATTGTTTCAAAAAACTTAGGTATGAGGAGTTTGATTGGTATCCTACCAGAGCACTTCGACTGCATGGTGGACCAAACAACCCTATAATAGGTTGGTCCACCAAACGGAACACAATAAATCTTCTAGTTAGAAAGACTTTCCAGCAAAGTTTATCATGTCTTCTTGGACATTATAAAAGTAGATCTTATTGCGCTCTTCAAGGATTTCTGAAGATCATCTACCTTTATCTAACCCTAATTTTGGAGTCGTTGCCCTTCTCCCAAAAATATAAAAGACATTGATAATACAACAATACAGATCGATTTGTCTTCTCAATGTTAGTTCAAAATTTTTACCAAGGTTGCCACTGATATGCTCAGTGGAGTTGCTAGCAGTGTGGTACCACTACTATAGTCTATAGGTCCGCCTAGTACTGCCGGTTCTAAACCCCCCTTCACTGTCGGTTTTGGGGACACAGCAGTGGACAAGCTGCAGTGGTAGCTTTGGCTACACTACCGGTTCGCATCCCGGCAGCGGTAACTTTGTTACCATCGGTTCCAAACGTGCAAAAACCACGCAAAAAATAGCTAATGGCGGCAAATAAATCTTTGCTCATACACAGGGAGCTAACACAAGTCACGCGGTTTATCACGCGAAATATGCGCGAGCGTTTTCTAGGATTCAAACCCCCCAACCTTAAGCCTTGCGCGATGCTTCAACACCACTACACCACATAGTCACTCCAGACTAATGAGATTCTGCTATTCTTTCATATTAACACGGCATCTGCATGGCGTCGTGTTCTTCTTGGAGGCGTCGCTTGGAAGGCCCTCGTCCGACGTGGCTGGCCTTGGCGGTGTATCTTCATTTGTGCGGATGGCAATATGGTTGGTAACCCACTTGTGAAAGTCCTTGTTGGTTGGAAGATACTTGTGAAAGAAGAAGCTCAGCTATTGCTCAATGGAATGCTAGTCATCAGGTCGTTGCATTGGTTATCGTTTTTTGTTACCGGTCATGATCTAGTTGATTGGTTTCGGAAGACGGGTGGCTTCAGAGATATGTGAGATGCTTTAGTTGTAATATTCATCAACTTCTTTTGTAGAAGGACGACAGAGTTTGGTGGACTTTGACCACTTTATTTTACGGTACATGACGATAGATGCGACTACGTCATGCCTTCTCGAGAGTTGGGTCATAAGTTGATAGGTAGAATGAGCTATATATTGAGTCTATGATTCAAGAATGCTTAGAGCATGCTAGGTCTCATTGTTCTTTCTTGTCTTTTTATTAATTTTGTATATGCTGAATACAGTGTTTGACTATAGAAGCCAGAATAATATTTCACCTCGAAATAAAAGCTTCCTTCGTCTAAAAAAGTTGCTCAAATCTTGTATTAAATATTTGGGTGTCTAAACAGTCTCGGATGAAACTATAGTCAATTATAAAGTTTTAGATCTCATCGAGTACTACAACTTTGGTATAGAACGTGCCTCCATCCGAGGCCGTTTAAGAAATCAAAATTTATTTTTGATGAAAAATGAATATGTGACCATATAAACAAATTCAATTGCAAAAATTGTCAACTACAGAGTTGTAGATCTCATTAAGCTCTACAATTTTCATGTAAAGTTTCTCTTCATCTGAGTTCATATGAAAAAGTTACGAATTTACTTACGCGGCAACTATTGTACATGTGATTCTAGAGACAAACCTGCAGCGATGAGTGGCATATCACTGCCGATTCGAGCCACAAATCAGCAATAATACACCACTGTGTATTACTGAGTATCACTGTCAGTTTTTTCTAACCAGCAGGGATGCCCAACAGTAATAGTATCACTGCCGGTTTTTGTATAACCGACACTGACAGCCCGGCAATACTGGATTGTTCTCTAGTAGTGTACAGCCATCCTAAACGCCATCGATTCATGGTCGTATCATGGAGTTAGTAGTGACATTTCATGAAAACATACATGCGAAACATAGTACTAACAAACTCAAAGGAATGAGTCTTAAAATTGTTTCGAAAAAAAAAGCCTATCATAAGGTTAAATGGTTTTTTCTCCAACATACCATTTGAATAAAAGGGCTTTTCCGGTAGCAATGTAAGTGGTTTGAAATGGGGTAATGTGTGCATCAAAATTAATGGTGACACTGGACATTTACTTCGAAACAAAATTGCTAATTTAGGTCCCTAAACTATTTAATTACCCTTACTTCTGGTCCAAAGCAGCCATGTCCCAATCCATTTTTTGACATGGCGCTCCAATGTGGAAACAATATGTTGGTGCATAGCTCATAATTATATGGACGGTCCCTGAATTGTTACATATTCTCACCTAGGTCCCCAAGCCATGAATGCATATCTGGGTCCCTAATCTATTGAAGTACTCCAATCCTTGTCCAAAGCATCCACACTGCATCAAACAAGTCAAGTGGTGCTCTAGCGTGGTGCACTGTCTATGGCTGTGTTTCTTTGCGCGGTGAGCAGCGCTCAAAGTTTAGTTTTTCCCGCGCGTTTCAGACCAGCAGTGAGAGCAGCGCATTTAGAGCGTGTTTATTTGCGCAGGTGAACCGCGTTTTGCGGTTCCCGCGCGTTCTCCGGATGGGCTGCGCTGCAAGTTCAAAACGCGTGGTTTACTGTAGCATCACGCGGGAGATGAAACGCTGAACGCAGCAATCCGCGGAAAGAAACATAGACTTAATGATGGGTGCTTTTTCCATCACCCGGCGCAAAGAAATGGCGGGACCTCTCGCACACGTCGAGGCCAAGGAGCAGCGACACCGGAGAAGATGGCTAACGCGGACGAGTTTCGGGCCTACATGTTAAAGAAGCAGCACGTCTGCAATTCTGCATCGTCCATCCTCTTCAGCGTAACTACTCTCTGGCCCCGATGCATGAGAGAGATAGGAGAAGGGATACATAAGAGACGAAAATTCTTTGAGCGACGAAAAAACAAAGAAGCGCGTTGCTTCGACGACTGCGACGCTGAGCACGATCACATAGGAGCTCGAGACGTACCGACACGATCAAAACCTTTCCCGCTGTCCCATAAGACTCGGATTAGACACGCCGCCTATTATGATCCCAAACCCTACAAATATTAAGGGCACCAACCCACGCGTGTCTCCATCCATCCCACTCCCAGCGCTTCCTTCGATCGATTTCGCAATCCGCTCAACATGAGCGACCGAACGACCGGCCAAACGACCAAAAGTTGATATAGACTGATCTGATAAGGAATGCAACCTTATGAAAATATAACTACTCATTTATTTCTGGCTTAATTTAGCTTATTTTTGTGAGTCCTAATACTAAAGTACCAAAAAGAAATGACATACAGAACTGAGCTTCCTTCCCTTGTATCTTCCTACTTTCAAAAAAATCAAACATCCCAAATCAGTATGGACATATTCAGAGATGAAAAACAAGAAACAGTAACAGCAACATAACTTACTGTTCTTTTTATGATTTCTGCTTCCACTAAATGACCTAACAGTTGCTCTATGTAAATCTGAAAACAAAAGTACATTAAAACCCGAAATTACAGTTGGGATGAGGCTATGTAACTCACATAAGAGTATTAAGACTCTCCAATCCTTGAAATGCTAGAGCGTTGCCAATGTCCAATTTTTTGCCCCTTTTATATGCAACTATACAAGTTGAGTGAAAATTGACTATTATGTGTCTCAAATTCGCTTGTGTTATGGAGTATATATGATGTGGTAGCATTCTTTTGTAGTCCATTTAGGTCGTGCCCAGTCTCTTCGAAAGTCCTGGCTCCGCCACTAATTAAGGGCACCAACCCACGCGTGCCTCCATCCATCCCACTCCCACCGCTTCCTTCGATCGATTTCGCAATCCGCTCAACATGAGCGACCAAACGACCGGCCGCCGCTGCACCCCGGCACGGCCGCCGCCTGCCTCCCCGCTGGACGACGACGACCGCTCCAGGAGATCCTCCTCCGCGTGCCCCCGCATCCCTCCTCGTTTCCCCGCGCGTCCCTCGTGTGCAAGCGCTGCCGCGCTGGCGGCGCCTCATCTCCGACGTGTGGTTCCTCCGCTTCTTCCGCGCCCACCACCGGAAGGCGCCCCTCCTCGGTTTCTTCGAGCAACCCTGCGATGAGAAGGACATCGTGTTCAATCCCATCCTGGAACCCCCAGACCGCATCCCTCCTCAGCGCTTCTCTCTGGAACAGGCAGTCGCCAGCACGGACCGGGACCGGGGTATCCTCCTGCTTGGCTGCCGCCACGGGCGCGTCGCCCTCATGGACATGTGGCACGAGGATTTCAACGTCTTCATCTGTGACCCTATCGCCGGAGGCCATGTCCGATTGCCCGCCCCACCAGAGTTGTTCTTCGCCTTGTTCATCAACGGGGCAGCAGTGCTCTGCGCTGCCAACGAGCAGGGCCACGTGCACGGCGCCTGCCACTCGAGCCCCTTCAAGGCAGTTCTGGTGTCCTCGCTCAGAGAAGATGGTCCTCCGGTGGCCTCTGTCTACTCATCGGAGACTGGCATGTGGGGAAATGTCATCGGGCATGATCCGTGCAGTATCGACGAATTCACTGAATCCAACATCCTTATGGGCCATGCCCTTTACTGGTTGGTTTCTTTTGGATGCGAAGACGATGACTACATGCCCGAGCCCGATGGCATAGTTGAGTTTGATTTGGATAGGCATAGCCTAACTGTTATGAAGGGACCTCACGTGAAAAAAGGGATCCACCACCCACAAATCATCAAGACAATGGATGGTGGTGTTGGCCTCGTCATCTTGTCTTACACGACCTTGCAGGTGTGGCATAGGAAGGTCAGCTGTCACGATGTTGCTATATGGGTGCTTTTTAAGACAGTCGACCTGCACAATATTCTTGGCCTTCAGAAGCATGACAGATGGGAGGTGGGAAGGAGAGAAAATATACTGGGATATGACGAGGCGAGGATGATAATGTGATTTTTATTTGTATAGACTCCACTTTGTTCATGGTTCAACTTGAGTCGATGCAACTGAGGAGGCATTATGAAAGGATTGAAAGGGAATATTTTAGTATCTGTCATCCTTTCAGGAGTTTTTACACCGCAGGTGATCGCTCATCCTTGGTCCTTCCTTAAGATTGATGGAATAATAGGTTGGGCTAGAGAAAAATCATGATTTGATAATGCAAGGTACAAAGTGTGTATAATTTCTATATTTTTGCCCCAAGAACGTGGATTTTAAAACACTTCAGCAAATGGATATTCATTCCTTTGCCTTGTGAGGCAAAACCATGTATACTTTGGGCACCACTAGACAAAAGAGAAGAATAATGCTCAATGTCTACTTGCTGGAGGCAAGCCCAACTTTTGATGTGACCAAAAGTATCCAACAAATGTAGGAAACCAAAAGTTGATATAGACTGATCTGATAAGGAATGCAACCTTATGAAAATATAACTACTCATTTATTTCTGGCTTAATTTAGCTTATTTTTGTGAGTCCTAATACTAAAGTACCAAAAAGAAATGACATACAGAACTGAGCTTCCTTCCCTTGTATCTTCCTACTTTCAAAAAAATCAAACATCCCAAATCAGTATGGACATATTCAGAGATGAAAAACAAGAAACAGTAACAGCAACATAACTTACTGTTCTTTTTATGATTTCTGCTTCCACTAAATGACCTAACAGTTGCTCTATGTAAATCTGAAAACAAAAGTACATTAAAACCCGAAATTACATTAAATTATTAGTCAATTGAGCATCCAGAATCACAAATCTAGGATAACTGGGCAGAGTTATCTGATTCTTGGTGGAGCAGCAGCTGAGTTGAATATTATGAATTATTAGTCCTTAGTTATCTTAATGACATAACTATTAAGAAAAAAAGTTTGCTGGCAAGGCAAGACCTCTCTTCTGTCGAGGGGTAGCAAGAACTAAAACAGAGCAACAGCCTACGGAGACAGTTGTGATGATATCTCCGCCACAGGAACATTATTGTCGTGGATGATTTTAATTTCTTGGAATATTTAAATCGAAAACAATAAGATGAAACTGAAGCAATGCTACCATCGTACCAGGGGTTTTACCGTGAAGATAGAACAAACATACCTGAATAAGAGCATACATTTCCAGAATGCTTTCTATTAATCCTGGAATAAGAAGCACACCTTGGAATCTGCTAAGACATTTAGATAGACTCAACAAAATATTCATTGCTGCTCAAAAAAATAAAAAAAGTGTTCAATGGCTCGTGCAAATCACGAAAAGCCTAATTTAGTTGGATAAAGAAAATTATTACAGATTGTATAGCCTGACTAGGAAAGTATATAGATGTATCATACACGATTTGTACTGACCTTGTACACCAAGCCATATTGGCTATATATATGAAAGTCACCAAGCCATCCAAGGGTGTGTGGTGTTCCTCAATCTCTCTACATGGTATCAAGAGTCTAGGTTTTCTCCGCTACCCTAGCCCTCGTCGCGCCCCCTCCCTAGCCGCCGACCCTCCCTCCCCTCGCGGCGCGACTCCTCGCGCCCGCGATGGCCTTCCCATCCCTGTCGTCGCCCCTATCCTCTCCCCCGCGATGCCTCACTCTCCTATTGTCGCCCCTCCCTACCCTCCCCATCGCTGCCAGCTAGGGTTGCCTCCCATGTTGTTGACCGCATCCTCTACCACGTCGGCCACTAGCCCCCGCAAGGCTGCGACACCATCGGCCAGACCTCAAACTCCCTGGCCCCCGTCTTCCTCAACCCCTATGCCATAGTTGATGTGAGGTCGCACGTTCCAATCACCCTGGAACTGCAAAACCCTAACTACAACAAGTGGTCGTCCATCTTCACTAGCATGTGCGGCAAGTTTGGCCTCATGGATCACATCGACTTCACGATGGCGCATGCTGATGATCAGACTTGGGTCCAGGCTGACTACTGCATCCGCAGCTGGCTGTACTGCTCCGTCGCCGATGAGGTTCTCGACCTCGCCATGGCGCCGAATCAATCTGCGCGCCAGTAGTGGGTTGCCATCAACGAGCTCTTCACCACCAACAAAGAACCTCGGGCCATCATCTTGAGTCACGAGTTCCACTCACTAACTCAATGCGACCATCCTGTCTCGGAGTACTGCAAGAAGATAAAGACCCTCGCCGACGCGCTGCGTGACGTCGGCCACGCCGTCGACGACAAGCAGCTCATCCTAAACCTCCTCTGCGGCCTCCATGAGCGCTACACCAACACCGCCAGCGGCATCGCCAACGCCAGGCCACTGCCGTCCTTCACCGAGGCATGCAATATGCTTGTCCTCAAGGAGCTTTGCCTCGCCAACGAAGCCAAGAACACCCACGCCATAGCTCTTATCGCTGGGACCACGAACGGTGGTGGTGGCTCCTATTCCGGCGGCTGCAAGCCTCCCGCAACGCTCGTGGCGGTTAGTGGCGGCAGTAACGGTGGCGGTGGCGACAGCAGCAACGGCGGTGGTGGCGGTAGTGGCTGCAGCAACCGCAAGGGCCAGGAGTAGCAGGGCGGCGCACCGCAGCAGGCTGGGCCGTGGCCCATCGGAGCCTGGGTTTGCTTTAACCCGTGGGCTAGCCCACAGGCTGCACCAGCATGGCGCCCACCTACAGTAGGGCTGCTGGGGCCCTACCCCTAGGCCCATACGGCCATTGCTGGGCCCCAGGCATCGCCGTCCACACAGCCCTCGCCGCAGCAGCCAGGGGGGTGGCCGTAGCCTGCCCTAGGCTGGCAGCCGCAGGCGCCGGCCCTAGTTGGGACCAGTATGGCTTGGTGGCAACCATCCATCAACTCCAGCTCCAGGGCTCCAGCCCTTGGGTCTTCGACACCGGCGCCACCTCGCACATGACATCGTCGGACGGTATACTTCTTTCCCGCTTTCCCCCCTCTCACTCTTCCATTATCGTTGGCAATGGCACCAATGTTCTTGTCATTGCCTAGGGTCACTCCCTTCTTCCAACTTTTTCCTCTAATTTCACTCTTAGCAATGTCCTTATCGTTCTGTCTCTAGTACGCAATCTTCTTTCTGTTTGTCAGTTCACCCGCGATAATCTTTGCTCTATTGAATTTAACTGCTTTGGTTTTTCTGTTAAGGATCTTCAGACCGGACACAAGATTCTTTGCCGCACTAGTGACAGTGACCTCTACACCTTCCCCGCCAACACCCCCTCCAGCGCCGCTCACACCAGCCTCGCCATCCCATCCACTATGTGGCATCAGCGTCTCGGTCACCCTGCCCCCGTCACTTTAAATATCTTATAGAATGCCAAAGTCATCTCTTGTAATAAAGTAGACCGCTCTATTTGCCATTCTTGTCTTGGCAAGCATACGTGGCTACCTTTTGCTAGTTCAAGTTCATGCACTTATGCTCCCTTCGAGCTCATTCATTATGATGTTTGGACCTCTCCAGTCGCTAGTATTTTTGGCTGTTTATATTATCTTGTCATTCCGGATGATTTTGGTCATTTTTGCTGGATGTTTCCTATGAAACGCAAGTCTGAGGTGCACCAGCTCATTGCTAACTTCTTCCAGTATGCGCGTACTCAGTTCAGCTTACCCATTAAGTGCCTCTAGGCCGATAATAGCACCGAGTTCGTTAACAATGCCACCACTTCCTTTCTTGCTTCCCACGCCACCCTGTTACATCTCTCGTGCCCTTACACCTCTCCCTAGAATGGCAAAGCTGAACGCATCATACGTACCCTAAACAACTCTGTCCGAACCCTCCTCCTCCATGCCTCCATGCCACCCACATATTGGGCCGCGGCCCTGGCCACCACCACTTATCTCCTCAACCGGCGTCCCTCCTCCACCATCAATAACCGCAAGCCTTATACACTTCTCCATGGCACGATTCCAAACCTCGAGCACCTTCGCGTCTTTGGCTATTTGTGTTATCCTAACCTTTCTGCCGCTGTGCCACACAAGCTTGCTCCGCGTTCAGCGGCATGTGTCTTCATTGGTTACCCCTCATCACATAAGGGATACCGATGCCTTGACCTTGCGACTCGCCGTGTCCTTATCTCTCGTCACGTTGTCTTTGACGAATGTGTCTTCTCCTTTGCTACCTCCTCTCCCACACCACTGAGCTCTCTCAATTTCCTTCTCACTGATTATGTTGCAGGCTCCTCCATCGTCTCGACAGCGGTCGCTCCATCCTCCATGGGCATCGAGCCACCTCCCTCCTCCTCCGCGGACCTTCCGTCTCTCATCGACGTTGAGCAACCACGTCTCCCTACAGGTACTCATGGCGGCCGGGCCGGTCTCCTGCTACTAGGCGCGGCGCGCCCATCCTAGACCTGCCGGCCTCCCCCACTGCCGTTGGCGCTCCATTTGCCTCACCAGCCATGCCCACGGCTGCCGCTGGCGCCGTGCCGGCCCAACCAGCAGGACCCGCGGCTACTGCTGGTGCCTCTGCAGCCACGGCTGCTCTCCCAGTGCCCCTGGCTGGCCGATTCGGGCGTATCTACGAGCGGCGTCGGCACCCGGCCCCTCCTGCCGGCCGGTTCGGGCTCGTTTACGCTCGGCGACCTCCGCCTATTCAATCCGCGGGCCGCTACCCCCTTGTCGCTCGGCTGCTCCGACCGTCGCACCAGTAGTGGCTCTGTAACCCCCCTGCGCCTGTACGTCGCCCTATGCAGGGTGCCCCACCTCCTAAGGTCTTTCGACGCGTCACTCGGTCTCAGACAAGCTCCCTGAGGCCGCCTGTCGTCTGAATGAACCACTCCGCCACGCACACATCCATCTGCCCGGTGCCGTCTAACTATCGTAGCGCGCTCACCGATCCCAATTGGCGTGCTGCTATGTCTGACGAGTACCGGGCGCTAATCGACAATGAGACGTGGCGTCTCGTTCCTCAGCCACCTGGCGCTAATGTGGCCACGGACAAGTGGATCTTCAAGCATAAGTTCCACTCCGATGGTACGGCTGCCCGCCACAAGGCTCGCTGGGTGGTCCGAGGCTTATCGCAGCAGCATGGCGTCGACTACGACGAGACCTTCAGCCCTATTGTCAAGCAGACAATGATTCGAGTCATCCTAAGCATTACTGTCCCCCGTTCCTGGCCCATCAACCAGCTGGACATGAAGAACGTTTTTCTTCACGGTCACCTAGAGGAGACTGTCTACTACCAGCAGCCGTCTGGCTTCATCGACCCGTCTGCTCCTGACCATGTCTGCTTACTGCAGAAATCTTGGCACGGTCTGAAGCAGGCTCCTCAGGCATCGTACTAGCGATTCACCATGTACATAGACCAGTTCGGTTTCATTGCCTCGACATCCAAGACGTCTCTCTTTGTGTACAAAGATGGAGGCAGTGTCGCCTACATGCTACTGTATGTTGACGACATCATCTTGACTGCTTTCTCGACGCTCGCCTCCACTCCGAGTTCTCCATGATGGACCTTGGTGATCTTCATCACTTCCTTGACATTTCCATCACACGCTCCACCGACGGCTTGTTCCTATCCTAGCGACAGTACGCTGTCAATCTCCTACAGCAGGCGAGCATGGCCGAGTGTCACTCCACGGCAACTCCTATTGACACTCGTGCCAAGCTCTCCGCAACTGATGGCGCCCCTGTTGCTGATGCGTCCGAGTACCGGAGCCTCGCCGGCGCACTGTAGTACATCACACTGATTTGTCCCGACTTGGCCTACATGGTGCAGCAGGGGTGCCTTTTCATGCATGATCCTCGCGAGCCCCACCTCTCGTTGATCAAACGCATTCTTCGCTACATGAAGGGCACTCTCTCCGTCAATCTTCTGATATGCACCGGCTCTTTTCAGTCCTTGACTGCTTACTCTGACGCGGATTGGGCTGGCTGCCCCAACTCCCGGCTCTCCACTTCCGGCTACTGCGTCTACCTCGGCGATAATCTGGTGTCTTGGTCCTCCAAACGCTAGACGACGGTCTCCCGCTCCTGTGCAGAGGTGGAGTATCGTGCTGTCGCCCACGCCGTCACTGAGTGCTATTGGCTACGGTAGTTACTTCAGGAGCTTCATATCTCGATACCTTCGGCGATCGTCGTATATTGCGATAACATGAGTGCTGTCTACACGACTGTAAATCCGGTTCATCATCGTTGCACGAAACACATCGAGATCGACATCCACTTCATTCGCGAGAAGGTTGTTTTGGGGCAGGTCCAGGTGCTCCATGTTCCGTCTTCGCACTAGTTCGCGGACATTATGACCAAAGGCTTGCCTGTACAGTTGTTTACTGATTTTAGGTCCAATCTTTGTGTCCGGAATCCTCCCGCTACGACTGCGTGTGGGTGTTAGAGATTGTATAGCCTGACTAGGAAAGAGTATATAGGTGTATCATACACGATTTGTATTGATTTATACTTGCCTTGTACACCAAGCCATATTGGCTATATATATGAAAGTCACCCCCCCATCCAAGGGTGTGTGGTGTTCCTCAATCTCTCTACAAAAACGACCAAAAAATTCTTTTGCATCTCAGTGGTACCAATAAAGGCAGCACCTAGTAGCAAATGAAAAGGAAATTTGCTTTACAAATTACTAAGCACAGTTTATGACCGATGCAAATATGCTATCTGAACTGGAAAATTCTGATCTTCTCTACTCAGAAATGTCCTAGTTCAAGCGATTTCTCAGGCACAACTAATAGGTATAGTGAACAAGCAATGCTAATATAAGAAGATCATGGGCAACAACAAAACTTGAAAAAAAAACATATATAGTACCAGAACTGATCTATGTGGAGCCCCAAACAGGCATGTATGCTGAAAAAGTAGGAATTTATGTATTAGAAAGTTGGAACACTTGGCATGAAAAGAGTATTTGGGCACAAGCAAACACAGGTAGTTGCAATGTATTTTTTTTCCTTCAAAAAATTCCTTGATATGCCACATCCATCGGTAATTGACCTACTCATCTTGCTTATTGACTAAAGTATGTGATTTGGTACTTCGCAAAAATTGTAACACAAATAAATACTCCCTCTGGTCAACATTACTTGTTGTTCTAGACAAGCTAATAAAGCTAGAGGCAAGTCTAAATCATTGTCTGAAAAAGACAACTAAAACGACAAAGTGGCAGTAGCACTATCATTTTAGCATCAAAATGCTAAGAGGGGACATGGCGACTGTGAGGTTCACATGACTTTTAGGATTGAATGACTGCTGGGTTCGTTGGAGATGGCTGAGTAGTCTATAAGAATAACACTGTTTAGCACCATCATGTCGGCAAGTATTAGCTGATGGTTATTTGACATTCCCTCATGGTTGTCAGAATTGGATGCTCAGGATTAAAGTTTCAAATCCTAAGGAGAAAATGGATCTGAGCCAGAGAGCAAATGGAAGATTGTATCAGATTTCATGAAAGAGAAATATATGTTATGGTAAATGTAGATCAATTCATGATTTTGGGAATAATCAAATGAAACGTACAGCAATAGAACAGACCAAGTTTATGATGACCAAACCAAACATATTCTGCAAGAACAAATTTAGCATCAAGTTGCTATTAGATCTGAGGGAGGGAGAGGAACAAAAGCTAGCCTCACCTGGAGGAGTTGGGCGATGGGTGATGGCCTTGTCTAGTTAGCTGTTTGCTGAAGCCAACAGCTTTGAAACGTCGGCGACGTCGGCCACGGCAGCGAAGCGACCAGGAATCATGGACACTCGACGCCATCCTCCTCGTTCTCCACCTCTGCGCAGGAGACCTCCTCGGCCTCATCACCAAGCGGCCAACAAGAGATGAGGGCCTCGCCTTGCCTCGCCTCGCCTCTCACCTCCCATCTAGGCGCGCGAAAAGCGTCGCCGCAGTGGCGTCAAAGTCAGGCGCGGAGGCCATGATGTGGGCGGCCAATATGGGTGACGAACGCGAGGTGGAGGGATGCGAGGAGCGGCGTAGTGCAGTGCGGCGGCGGCAGCCGGCCAAGGCGTCGTGGAGGGGGCGAGTGGTGGCAGCCTGAAGGCGCGGACGGCAGCAGCGGAACGCGATTGGGTCGGTGCGAAGACCGTTGGATGGCAGCGGAGGGGGAAGCCGGGACCGGGAGGGCAAGTGCGCGTGGGGTCGGGCCAGCGGCCGTTTCTGGGCAACAGGTCCCACCTATCGGCGCCGAAAATGTGGAGCGGGGGCGAGCGGTGGCGGGGCACGTGGGCAGAACGCGTGAAGGATGCACTACGTACTTAATAGTAGTAGAGATTTTAAATAGGCTTTCAAGTTCTACGCCCAAGAAAAAAAGGGTTTGTAAACCTCAGGATTGATATATCGTATATCAGTGGGTCCCGATATTTAAATTTATTGGCCATATATATCTATTCAAAAAAAATTAATACTCTTATTGGCCGTCAAAAGAATTAATTTTTTTAATATTTTGACCAAAGCAAGCCTAGCTTCATATGTTTGTCATCCATTTGATTTCAATCAAAAAATGGTCAAGTAGATTGGATTCCAAAAAAATTCGGCTACTTTTTCAATATAACATTTGTATTTCCGATATGCACATATTATTGAATATCGGTGGGTCCCGATATTTTTGCCCACACTGATATTCAAAATACTGCTACAAAGTATTATTTGCCGAGGTGGTGATCAGGGTTGACAGAAACTACAAGATCAATCGGACTAAGGTGACATTTGACGACCGATCGAGTTAAAAATGGATAACTTCTAGTCAATGTTCAAGTTATATTCAACGGGATGAAGCAATAACATGGCCATCGATCCTGTGTCCTGTTTGCATCCATATATCTACAAGAACGATCCAGCTATATATAGCTGCAGGCAGAGCTACTGATGATGAACTCCTTCCACAATTAACTCCAAGCTATTTCCTTTGGTGCATGCGGTGCTTGATCCCGGCCGTCTCACACTCCTGGAGCCACGCCGCAATGGCCCTACGTGGGGGCGGAGCAGCCGGTGCCGGCGCAAATGGCGCAATGGCCCTACGTGGCGGTGGAGCAGCCGGTGCCGGCGCACGCGTAGTCAGTCGCTACGTGTCCGTTGCTAATAGCGTGCTGTGGTATAGTGCCGGTGCTGGCGCAAAAGGCGCAATTAATAGCCCTACGTGGCGGTGGAGCAGCCGGTGCCGGCGTGGGCGCCTCATGCGATGGTCTGCTATAGCACTGCCCTGCGTGTGCGTAAGGGCGGGGGCATCGCCTGTTCCTTCCGCGGCTGTGCTCGACGACCGCGTCGGCGATGCACGTGCCGACAAAGAAGGCTCCGGCGATGATGACCACGCCGCTGATGACGGCGATGTTGGTGCGCTCGATGTCCAGCTGCAGCTGCGGCTCCAGCTCCGGCGGGTCGTCAACGTCCTCAAAGGTGGCAGTCGCGTACAGCAGGATGTCGGCGAGCGTTTTCTCGCCGGTGACATAGATGAGGGCCTGGCGGCGTGCGAAGCGCTCTGCCGCCCGCTTGGTGGCGCGCACGGCCACTCCGGCGGCCAAGACGAGGCCGCGTAGCACCGACTTCACCCGGCGTAGGCCTACACTTGCGGCGGCTGCCTGCATGATGATCGATGTTGGAGCGATATGCTGACAGATTCAGCGCAAATATGATACCGTGTCTGTTGCGTTGTTGCTGCTGCAAGCGATCGGTCGATGATAAACTCAAAAACCTCTAGCTACTGCCACTGCTACTTATATATGAGAAGATGGCCTGGTTGCCGCTCAAGCATGCAATTCTGTTCCGTTCCGGACACATAACGGCCGTTTCGGTATCGTACGTATGTATAAACTGTGTTTGGTCCAGGTTTCTTGTAGCCTCGGCGACATCATCGATTCGGATTGCCTACGCTGCATATTGCATTTCGTTATCTGTTTTATAAAAAGACGGAGTGCTTCCGCGGTCAAACATCCGAGTTCAATCAATGACATGTGGGCCCCCTGTGTCGGCGACTGCCCGTCTCAAACTCTGCGCTTGTGTGGATTCCGAATCAAATAAAGTAAAGATTAATTCTGCGGTCAGTCATTGCCTAATCCTAATTGGATTCCGTCAACGATAGTTTCTGGCGTCCATCAAGCAAGCTGTCCGTTGGGGAGATTATAATAGAAAACACACCGGCTCTGTCATTTTCCTATCCAGCCTGGTGGGCAACCGGCATGGAGTCCAGACTCCAAACAGAGCACGGGCAACGAAAAAAAGAGGCCATGGCTGACTGCCACGGGCACCGGCACGTTTGTCCACTACGCCACCCGCGCCGCACGTTACCGGCTCCTCCCGCGCGCGCATCATCGCTGGCACACCATGCTAGGCCGCATGCTATGGTTGTCGCTCCCAGCGCGAGGCGAGGACACCAGGACTCCGCCTCGGCGCCTCGCCCTCGCGGACACCGCCGTCAGCTTGCTGCGGCGCTGGACTTCGATTCTTCTTCACCTTGTCCTTGTATACACCAAAGACTCCGTCTTGGCCTCACGGACACCGCGCGATAAGCTGACGGCGCTGGAGTCTGACAATGATACGCTACACACCCAGAATCCCAGATCGAAGAGCTTAAGAAGGAGCACGACATGCAGCCAGCCCCGCACGCTGCCTCGCTTGCCGGCCACTACGCCGAGCCAAAGTGCTGTGCGGTGGCCACCGGAATCGGATCCGTGCACGCCCACGGTGGAATCCGCTAAATCCATCCCTCAATCGTTCGCCAGCAGCGCCCAGCCCAACCTTCCACCTCCGGTGCCAAGACGATCGAGCTAGAATCCGCTCCCCCACCGCGCTCAAGATAACCGGTTGCGCTGGTGCTACAGCTCACCACTTGCCGGCTCGCCGGAGCCGCAACCATAGTGCTGCTCGCGCCACGTGATCGCGTCGAGCCTCAGCTGCTACTACCCCGCTCGCCGCTCCGTTCCATACCGCTCGCGCTGCATCACCTTGTGTCGCGGAGCTCACGATATGGATGTACTGCTACACTGCGAAAGAGAAGGAGGCGTTCACGTGAAGAAAGGGGTGAGGGAAAGCGAAGGGGTAAGGATCCGTGTGGAGCCCACCCACGTGTGCAGCCAGTAGTATTCCTCGATGAGCATCAGACTCTTAACAGGGTCTCCTGATTAATTGTATTAGTGAATGTAGATTTTTAGGGTTAATGTTGTGTATCCCTGGGGAGTACACGCCTCTCTTTATTTATACTGGTCATACAAGATGGGTCTCAATGGGCCGAATACACACCAACACTCCCCCTCAAGATGGGTTGTATATATCAATCATACCCATCTTGTTACAAATAGTATTCCCCTTATCCGGTCCTAACCCTTTGATGAAACAGTCAGCTAACTGTTCATCTGATCGCACATACTTAAGCTTCAACATCCCGTTGTCTATTTTTCCCTGATGAAGAACCTGTCAATCTCAACATGCTTTGTCCGATCATGCTGTACTGGATTATTTACGATATTAATCGCGGATTGGTTATCGCAATACAACACCAACGGACCTTCTCTCACAACCTGTAGCTCAGATAATAGGCGCTTTATCCACATCAATTCACTCAGGCCCAAAGCCATAGCTCGAAACTCTGCCTTTGCAGTAGACCTTGCCACAACGCTTTGCTTCTTACTTCGCCATGATACTAGGTTACCTCCCACAAAAACACAATATCCAGAGGTAGACCTTCTATCATCCAGGCTGTTTGCCCAATCAGCATCACAGTATCCTTCAATATTTAAGTGATGATTTTTCTTGAACCAAATGCCTTTCGCAGGACTTTTCTTTAAATATCGAAGGATACGGTTCACCGCCTCCATGTGTCCAGTTCTAGGGTCATGCATGTACCTGCTTGCCACACTGACCGCATATGAGATGTCAGGTCTTGTATGGCATAAATAGATGAGGCGACCAACTAGCCTTTGGTAAGCTTCTTTATCAACTGGACTACCAGACTCAGCACAAAGTCTATGGTTTCTATCAATTGGCGATGAGATTGGACGGCACCCAAGCATTCCAGTTTCAGCCAAAAGATCAAGGACATACTTCCTCTGTGAAAGAACAATACCTTTTTGTGAGCGTGCAATCTCAATCCCAAGGAAGTATCGAAGAGGTCCAAGATCTTTTATCTTGAAAGCACATCCAAGCTTTTCCTTCGGATGCTTGATCTCCTCAGTATCATCTCCTGTAATCACCATATCATCAACACCAGCCCGTGTACGAGCTGCAAACAATTCCACTAGCGTGGCCATTCGCGGTTTGGGGCATGGACCTCCTAGGGCCGTTCCCCAAGGCGCTCGGTGGCAGAACGTACTTATTCGTAGCCATCGAGACCTTCACCAAGTGGATTGAGGCCGAGCCGGTCTCCAACATCACCGCAACTGCTGCAGTACGTTTCTTCCGAAGCATCGTTGCAAGATTCGGAGTGCCCAGCAGAATCATCGCTGATAACGGTACCCAATTCACGAGCCGGGAGTTCAACGATTACTGCGAGGAAATTGGCATGAAGCTCGTCCTAGCCTCTGTGGCCCACCCACAAAGCAACGGAGCAGCTGAACGAGCTAATGGACAGCTAGTCCAAGGCATCAAAAAGCGAGTCTATGACGCCCTCAATGCAAAACAACAAGGTTGGGTCGACGAGCTGCCGTCAGTCCTCTGGGCAGTTCAGACAACGGCCAGCCAGGCTCAGAGGCCGTCCTCCCAACAAAAATGAGATTAGGATCCGATCGCGTTGACTTCGCCAGCTTCGTGCTCAACGACGAGGAGTGGCAGCTTGACCTCGATCTACTTGAGGCGTGTCGCGAGCAATCCCTACTCCGGGCCGCGGCCTACCAGCAGACTCTACGCCGTTACGCAGCACGAAACGTACATACAATGACCCTGCAAGTAGGAGACCTGGTTCTACGACGCATTCAGAACCTCGCGAGCTCCAACAAGCTTAGCCCTAAGTGGGAGGGACCGTACAAAGTAGTCAGCGCAGCACTCGCGGGTTCGGTACGCCTTGCCGACAAGGATGGGAATGAGCTCCCAAGCTCATGGAACATTTCCCTTCTACGACGCTTCTACGCTTAATCAGGTCGTAAGTTTCCTTCCTTTTCAATTCAATTCAATTTCAAACCCCCCACCCAATCACGAGTCACGCTGGGTCCAGTCACGTCCATCTTAGGCAAGCCCGTGGCCAAAATCCGATGGCTAAGGATAAAGCACTCCGGAGCACTTCTACTACGGGATAAGCCGACCTCTCGCACCCTAGTAAGTCTCCGCGAAGTGTGGAATTCCCGCGGCCTAAGGTACAATAAGCCCACGTCAGGTTTGTTTGAATGGCTAAATTGGACCTCGCAGCGCTCGGGGGCTAAGAAATTTTGCGCCCAGAATTTTTCCTAAGTCCTTACCTTTGCCAAGCCCGCATCGCCGCGCGGCCTAACGAAGCTCAGTGGCTGGGGGTTTTCGTTAATTTTTTCTAAGCCCTTAACTTCGCCAAGCCAGCACTGTTGCGCGGCCTAACGAAGCTCGGGGGCTGAGAGTTCGCGTGAATTTTTTCTAAGTCACTCTAGTCTTTAGACCGCGCCCAACTCCAAGATCGCACTTGGACTTTGTCACGGCCCGGGGGCTGGATGATTAGGCGCATCAAAAACAATCTTTTCAAAGCAACCTGTTTGCCTAAATTTCCTAAGTTCTCCTCAGAACTTCGTTACTGTTCATCTAGTTCCCCTGTTTTTGCATTACAGATTTACGCAGAAAAGGAATGAATAAGCCAAAAGAGACAGATTCATCAAAGAAGCTGCATTTCACACAGAAGATCTTACAAGGATAAAGATTCTACAAAGCAAAAGGGAACTCCTTCGTCCCTGGCTATCGCAAAAGGGGGCGCCGCACTACTACAACTACAGCGACGCCCAAATCCTAGTACTACTTCGCCGCTACTAAGAATGGCGTTGGCGACGAGCCGGCGGAGCTGCGGACTCCGCCGACGGCGACGACGATGACGACGACGGCGCCAACGGGTCCGGCATGGGCACCGACGGTCCCACGAATGCGAACAAGGCCCGACGACCGGGGCCGGCGCGTTCACCTCCTCCGCCGCGGGCTGGATCGGCGGCGACAGAGGAGGCAGCGGCGACAAGTCCTCCAGCTGCGCCTCCAGCTAGGCGTTCAGGCGGGCAGAGCTAGCATCGGAGGACATGGTCTCAAGCTCTCTCTGTTTTCTCTTGATTCCTCCTCTGTTTCTCTCCCTCTGGCTGCAAGCTTTGCCTTTTGGCCTAAGGTGGGAGAAGACTAAGTTGGGAGGCAGCGCTGCGCCTCGCTTTATATAGGCCGGCGGCTGTGCAATGTCCCGCCGCGCTGCGGGCTACCTGAAGCGTCGCTGCGCGCGAAAGGACGAGCAATTAAATCCCACTACGCGAGCTGGAGAAGCGCGCGCACGCGCCGTCCCACGGAATACCAATCGCGCCAATCACCGTGCGACACGTGCCCCAGTCCCGCTATCAGTGGCAAAGAAAAATCACTGCAAATAGAGGCCCACTGTGCAGGCCTGGCCCACCAATGCGAGCAAGGCCCGATGACGTTTCCGCGGCCTTGCCTGGCAAACGTGCCCCTGCCGTCAGCGGAACACTGTACCGCGTTGCAGAGCCCACAGTGCGCATGATTTGACGCAATAAACTAAGGAAAAAATGGCTAAGTCTTTCGGTCACCACACAATACGCGATGCTTATCCGTTAAGCGAGCGTTCAAAATAAACGAAATGTACATGTTTACGGCACGGAGCCGGAACAAAGTAGCCCGGGTCAAACTACGACCAGCGCTGCAGCTGAAGCTTTTCCAGCTCGGTCTCCAGGTCGCGGATCCGCTTCCGCGCCTGAAGCAATTCTATGGCCTGGGAGTCCACCTTGTTTTGCTCTTGGCGCCATTTAGCCCGGGCTTCGACGAGCTCTTGCTCCTGCTTCCTCAGGGATTCTGTCTCGGCCTTGGACTTCGTCCCAGCCTCCCGAAGCGCAGCAATCTCCGCCGCGAACTTATCGCGGCCTTCCTCAACCTGCGCTCTTCATCAAAGACAGCCTGGGCTCGGTATGGCTGTTCACGGGCCGCCTGGGCTTGACACGCCGTGGCCTTCTCTGACCCCTGGGCCTGGGCAAGCCTCGCCACGGCCTCCTGCTCCCTCTCCTGCGCCGACAGGAGCACGACCTCTAACTCGGCGCTGCGAGCGTCCCACGAACCTCGTTCTCCGCGGCCAGCACGTTCGCTCACTCTATCTGAGCCTGGGCTTGCGCAAGCTCGGCGGAGAGGCGTTTGATCTCCGCCGCATCATCATCAGACTGCCCGCTCGCCGCCTCCATCAGCGAGGACGTCCCAGCAAGGAGGGCGTAGAACTAAAATAAGGAAAAACAAGTTAAGGCACGGAAAGGTCAGCGCCTAAGCATAATGTGCAGACTCAAGGGTGTCACCTTCTTATTGAGGGCAAGCATGCTCTTCACCCTCGCTTCAACGGCGCCACGCACGGTTCGATCGAACCCACGGACGTGTGCCTCATGGAACGGCAAGGGCGGGCAGCCTACTAACTCCTGGCTGCTCTCCTCCAACGGCGCAGAACGTGACGACGCTGGTGGTGCCGCCGAAAGCAGGGCTGTCGTTCCAACTGCGGCCGCTCGCCTCTCGACGTCCTCCAGCCTGGCCGCAAGCTCGACCTTTTCGTTGTCGCTTGCTCCACGGCCAGTTTGGCCTTGGCAAGCTGAGCACGGACACTTGCCAGCGCGGCATCCAGCTCATCCATCCTTAGCTTGGCAGCCGCGAGCTCGGTCAGTTCCTCCAGTCCTGGAATAGGGTAGATCTTCGGAGGCGGCGGGCCTTTCCAGGCGGCGTCCTGCGCCCTGGCAGAGTCCTGCTGCTCCACCCCTTCTGGGGTAGCAGAGACCCAGCCCGCGGACGCCAGCGGGGCCACGCTGGGCATCGAGACGCCTATCCAACCCAACGGCGTGAGCACACACACTGGCCAGACCTAGTTAATCAGCAGCATCCGCCGGTCTGGAGCCGGAAGCGCTTTCCCGATCGGAGTCTTGAAGTAGTTGGCAATCCCCCGACGATCAATCGGCCACCATCCATGCACCGTGCGTCCTTCAACGCGCAGGGGTGTGATCCACAGGGAATCTGCGCCGGCATCAACCTTCACCGTCTCCGCGACCTCGTCGGAGGCGTCAAGCATCTCCATCGGTAGAGAAGCCGATGACCCTCCGCGGACCGGCTGGTTCTTGCCCCGTGAGTCCGTTGGCCTCATCAATCCGGCGGCCTCAGCCGCTGCAACAAAGATACCCCTCCTTCAGGCTCGATCGGTTTGCTCTCGGCCGCCACGGTTTCGGTAGAAGGAGGTAGCACCTCAGCTGCCACCTTGGCGCTACGCACTGTCGTCAAAAACACATGCGAGGATCATATACAGAAGCAGAATGGTAGCGAGTGGCGCGAGAGACTTACGCGCTGGCTCAAGCTCCGTGTCCTCGTACACCCCCGGTGTGGGACGCAGAAAAAGCTCTGTCTCCAACCCGCCGACGCGGCTCGTGGTGGGCGCGGCCGCTTTCTTCCGGCCTGCAGGGACCTTCCTCGTGGGCCCCCGCCACGGTGCCGCTGCCAGCGATGGACCTACCGCTGGCGCGACATCCTGATCATCACTACCCGGAACGGGTCGGTATGTCCTCCTCTTCTTTGAAGGCGCCGCGCTCTAGACACGCAGAAAGAACACAGCTTAAGGGCCGCTAAATGCCCAACACTCGACTTACGTCGGAGGGAAAGGGCTCACCTGCACTGACGCCCCGCGTTTCCTCGCCTGCGCCTCCGCGGTCGATGACGGCGCTGGGCTTCCCTCGCTTGACATCAACGACAGGGCGGACGCCCCGCCGGACGCCGCCGGCGACCTCCCTGGCGACGAGCGCGCCGCCAATGGTTGTACAACCGAAGGCCCCCCCACGGAGCCCGTGGCTTGCGTGGTTTTCTTGGCCACCTTCCATGTCCGCTGCAAACAATCAACGCAATTCGTCAAAGCCCCAAGGGCGCGCGCAGCCAGGAATTTAATTAAACACCTTACGGGCACGTACCGCGGACTGTTTATCCCTCACCAACCTCTTGGAGTGGGGATTCTTGTCCATGGGCAGCAGCATGCCCACATTCCTCGCAGCTTCGTCGGCCGGAAGTCCTGCAGGGGGTCGAGAAATTGTCGCAACGTGCATCGACCTAAAATCGAACAGAGCAGCGCAGCAAGCGCTTACCACGATGGAAATCCCGGTCTGGATCCTCCCAGCCGCCCATCTCGCTGACGCACTGCTCGCGGCGCCCCAGCGGGCTAATCCGATGCCGGACGAAGCTGTTGACAACGTCGTAGCCCGTCAAGCCTTTCTTGGCGAGCTTCTCGATCTCGTATGCCGTCACTTGATCCTTCGGCAGGGTCTCGCTACACGCGAAGATCGGAGTTTCCGGCGCGGCCGAGGAGTACTCCAAGCTCGAGGCCCCGCGGTTCAGGTAGAACCACCGCCGGGCCCAACCGTCGACCTTCGTCCTTACCTCGTACTCCGGGTACGATTGGCTCCCCCGCACCCGGTGCGCGGTCAGGTAGAAGACCCCACCGTTGCCTACGCAGTGGCCAACGGGTTTCAACTCGAAGTAGTGCTGAAGGAGGCTCACTATAGGCCGCACCCCGCAAAACTCCTCGCACAGGTGCGCAAAGATAGACAGATGAACATAGGACTGCGGGGACAGATTCTCCGACCGCAGCTCCGTGAAGGCGAAGAAATCTGTCATGAACTGCGACTCCGACGCTTGGAACCCACAGATGGCAGAACTCTCGAAGCACACCAGCTCGTCGGGCTTGGGCTGTGGCTACCGGTCTGCACCAGGGAGCCTCCAAGAGCCCGGCCTCACGAAGCCGTCCCTCTCCAACTCCACAATCTTCTCCCTCGCAAGAGCGCTATCTCCGATGAACACCATGGCAGCGGGAAGCGAGAAGACAGGAGGCAGTATGGAGAGACGAAAGCAAAAGCAAAGGGGATGATTCTGCAGTAAGAGTTCCCCCTGAGAAGCACTGCCTTATAAAGGAAGGCAACGGTCGAAGCGGAGATTGTGGGAGTCGTGCCCAAGGGGGGCGTAATTGCCCCACCTTTCCGTCAAATCGAATTCAATGCTTAGGCTTTGGCTCCCGCGGCTCTAGAAAGCCCCAGCCGAATCTTCCCGCGCAGCGCGTAGGAGGTAATTTTCTCTAAATCTCAGACCGGCTCGCCACGCGACCCGCTCGAGGCTCGGGGGCTGGCTGTTGGTGATTGATAAGTGGCCCATCCCGAGATAGGCCTTGGGCCGATTCCGTACCAGCCCACCGCATGCACAAAAGGTCTCAAGGGCCACCCCTGGCCGTACCAGAGGAAATGTCTAGCCCGCCAGGTTTCCCCCGGGCTTGACCAAGTCAAAACCGCACCCCCAGCGGTAGCGCGCACCTTCCGGGGTATCCTTAGCTCGGGAGAGGGTCCCGCGGGCAGTCCGCCTGTCCATGGGCAGGTGGCGACAACTGTCATGTCCCACCACGCTTTCCCCGGCCTTGACCGGGATGAACTATGCCTCCCGGGAACCCGCAGCCCGGGGAGAGGAACGCGGGCAGCCCGGTTTGTCGTTTGTCTCTTTTGGCAGGCGGCGATGGTTGTTACGCTACGCGACGCCCCCAACGGGTGGCGCGAGGCTGGCTCAGTCCAGTCAATGCTATATTGGGGATAAAGGAAAAACACTTTCTCCCTAAAGCACGATTCTTCCCCGTATCGACATTACAAGACAAACACGTGTCCTGTACTAACCTGAACAGCTTCTCCCTGCAGGTTCCGGACCAGACAGAGCCCCGAAACGAGACAAGAGTACCGCCACTAAAGCAAAGACCAGCGCGGGGCCCGCCGTATCGACTCCGGGCGATCCGGGCGACCTGCCGCGCCTATAAAAAGGGAGGCCCCGGATCCAGTCGGGGCCAGGCAGTTTCAGGCAATCACCCAAGCAACACACGCATCCGAAGCTTCCTCAGCAGTAGCCATAGTCCTTAGTCACCACCTTTGTAAGTTCGGGATCGGTGCCTTCAAGCCGGGTCTTGGCACCTCTGTACTGTTTTCCATCATATAATCAACAAAGCTGGAGTAGAGCTATTACCCGGCAGTGGGGGCTCGAACCAGGGTAAAATCGATTGTGTCTTCACGGTTTGTGTTCCTCTCTTCCTTCTTCTTCCCCCCATTCTCTTTCTCACCGTACAAATGACCTGTACCCGGATTGTCAAGTCGCACCAGGTGCTGTCTGGGAAGATCGCGCGGCCTAAGCCCCCGTGAGCTCGGCCGCCGCCCCGGGCTGTTTAGAAGGGTGGTCGTTGGGCCTCACACCAACTACAAATTCGTCTACTGGTTCGTGGACCCGCTGCTCTTCAGGAGCGCTTTTCCCAGACACCGACACCATTTGTTGGACTTTCACAAAAGCCACATTTTGACCTCACTGTGAAGAGATTAAGGGCATGTTTATTAATATTTATAAAAGTCTACCAACTCTTTTTGTCTAATTATCTAAGTTTACTTCATAAAAATCATGAGCACATCCTTGTAAAAATTTATAGAGTTGCATGATTATTTGGCTAATACCCATCTTGGCCCCAATAGACGTCACTCTCATCTAGTAGAAACAGCTATAAAAATAGTCGATCGTGAGTAACGCCTTGTTCTTTTCAGCGTATCGTACCGTTGCGTATTATGGTAGCAAATTTTGTATGTTGTGATAATTTGTAACGATTTTTTCATGTCCTTTAGTACTCCTTTTTCCTTTTTAAGATCCTAAAACTATTTTAAATTTTTAAAACTACTTTTAATTATTTTTTATTATCTTTACACCTCTTTTCGATGGCTCTCAAATTTGATACAGTAATACGCCAAGGACACTTCCAATGCATATTTTTTCACCGTTTCTTCATGTGACATGTAGGATAGAAAGCTTATGTGGCAGCAATTTAATGTGGAGAGAGAGGATAATCTTTTCTTAGCCTAGAAACCATTACTTCACACAAATCGAAGCACTATAAACGACTGAGAAACCCGTTGTGGTGATCAACGATTCTTCCCACGACTTTTCTACCAATTAAAAATCAATGGTAAAAAACCCAATAAAAAAATCATGCAATTTAGTGCTTGTTTCTAAATCTATCATTAATACATTCTCTCTGCTTTAAGTAACAATGTTAGCAACAATGCATTGTGATTGCTATAACGCAATAATACGCTGAGAAGATCAAGGCCTAACAAAAAAAAATTTATGTAAATTTTTTAAAGCGGTATATCGCGCCGAAGAAGATGAGAGGGAGAGGGAGAGGGCACACATTCGTAGCGGTAGCTTGAAGGCACGCAACCCGCAATGGCGGCACCCTGAAGCGCGGGCGATTGGTGCGCCGAGCCGTCCCGCCCACGCCACGCCACGTCACGCCACAACCTCCTGTCCCCGCATAAGATCCCCTACATTCGCTGGCGTCACAACCGAACCGACGCCCCCCGCGTGCGCCCATGCCATGTGGGCCCCCCGAAACTCGCGTCACCTGCCGCCACCCAGAGCCCGAGGCGACCACCGTCTCCAACCAACCGCGTCTCCGTCCCTCTCTCCCTCTCTCTCTCTCTCTTCGAGCGGATTCCTCCTCGGCGCCTCGCAGGCACGGGCTTCTCCGGCCACGCACCGGCGGGCGGCGGCGGCGCCGCCGACGGGCGCCGCGGCTCCTCCCCTCCCCCCACGTGCTCAGGTGAGGCGACCTCCTGCCCCCCTGCGTGCGCACACGCGGTCCTTGTTGTTTGCAATGTCGGCTCCGTTTGTTTCGGGGCGCCAGTGCCGGGCTCGCCTGTTCCTCGCCGAAATCTGGGAACTGGTTTCGAGGTGGATTGTGCCTCTCCCTCTTGCGCGCGCGCGCGGGAGGTGGAGCTGGATCTCCTTAGTGCGGATCGACTTCCCCTGAAGCTGTGCTGCAGTGATGGCAATGCATTCGGAATGCGCGTTTCTTTGAGCGGATTTGCTTAGCGACTGCTGTTTTTTCTGATTTGTGGCGCGCTCGATAGGGATTTGATTAGCGGGAGCCGGCAGGGTGCTAGTTCCAGACATCCAGTGGTAGAATTGGTCCAAAATGGGGGCGGTGGTGTGTAATGCACATCGCAAACCGTCTGCGAATGGCCTTGGGATTTCAATGCAGCGTTTATGCATTCCAGACTGAAGATTATCTTTGATCGAATTGCTGGGAAAAAGTGGTAGCGTTTTCAGAGACCAGCTTGCTGCAGTTGGTTTTCTTCACACTGTTTTCATGCATATATGCCGGATCTTAACAGTTGTCAATATACCACCCTCTAAAATACTATTCATTGAGACATGGCTAGTATTTTTAAAGGGTGGTATATAGGGGCTGTTGGGGATGCTCTGCATGCAATATGTGAATGGAATTTAAGACAGTAAATATTAAATTAGGCACAAACGATTGATTGAATTGGTATAATATTGGTTAGTTCAAACCTCGGAATGCGTATTGTGATGCAGCATACCGTTTTCATGTAGTTCACTGGTTGATAGATGATAGCCAAATAGAATGTACAGTTCTGCAACCAATAAACACATTGAGACTGAATGGCAGACATCAATTCCACGAACAGTTCCATTGAGTGATCTAGCAAATCAAATGGCTTCTTAATTTTTTTAAGGAAATAACTGAAGAAAATTTCTTAATAAAATATCAATTGCAGCAAAAGCATGATTCAGGTAACAGTTTGACATATCTGTAGCACAAAGTTAAGTATCAGCTGGTGACATTTCCACACATCAAGCGAAACTTGCATTGGAATGGATAAGCTGGCTAAATTAATAAGCTTAAGCCACTCGGAATATGCTCTAGAACTAGTTGACAGGGTTGCATATGGTTGTCCATTGTTAATATCATCATTCGTCTTTCAGTTAGATTGTTCTTAACTGGAATCTCTTTGCTAGAACTCTGATAGCAACTAAGGAGTAGTAATGATATTAGAAAGTAAGTGCATTGTGATTGCAAAGCTCCATGTAGTTGATACTCCCGACTAATTGTATTGCCTTGGATAAACATGCAGCTCTGAAGCTCCATTGTGATTAGCAACTAAGGAGTCATCTTTTTACAAGTATTAAATACTAGCAGACCATAACATGTAGCTCTGAAGCACAGCTCCTGTGATGAACATGCAGCTTTCAGAGTTGAGGATAACTTCCATTGGCAAAATATTCCAGAAGTAGGTAAGGATTAGGAGGGGATATGGTAAATATGATATCTAAATACTGTCTACCAACATGTTTCTTTTGAGAAAATTAGACTTGAAGTTACAACGATAGCTATCGAACATGCAACCACCTAATGGTTCCAAGATTTGTTTCTTTTTTTTTTATGACCGTTTTAAATTAAAAAGCGTGTTTAGGTGAGCTGTTTCATGCCAACATGGTCATTCTTTTCTCTTAGGGCGACAGTTTCAATCCCGAATTTCTGACATATACGAGTATAGCAGTATGTCAAGCCCTAGTGTATAGATAGCATCAGACATCGATAATTTGCAACATGTATTAATACCAAAACTGTGAGCCCTCTGCAGACTTTGAACCTTCCTTATCTCATGGCCACGGGGGATAAATAATCAAAAGTTGGGAGGGATCCTGGTGTTAGAATTGCTCACTTTTTTTGTAATTTAATTACCGGGAGGGTGCTAGTTTCACGTCAAGTGAATTATTGTTTCAGACTGGTGGTATGATTGCTTGAAGTTGGATATGAAGAATAGATGTGTGATACACATCGCAAATCCTTTATGAGCAGTTTTGAAATTTGAATTTGGTTTTATTGCAGTCGAGACTGAAGATTATGTCTGGTAGAATTGCTTAACTCAGGAGTAATGGTGTTGTTGGCTAGCTGCTTCCTAGAAATTGTTTTCTTTATGCTGTGCTAATTAATTATACATTTCCACATGTTTGAATTGATTTGAATTTTGGACCTAAATGGGCTGCTCTTATTTGTGTGGTCAATCTAGAGAAATATTTGAGTTCCATTGGAGGTGCCTGGCTAGGTCCTATGCTTTCTTTCCGGGATGAAAGGTGGCTGTCTGCATAGGTTTCTTGTCAGCAAACTATGCTTTAGCCTTGTGGTTCTCCTCACTGTACCGATCATTTTCTTGTTAATGGAAGATGCCCCGGTTCTTACGATCTTCAGCACAACTCCGGAGCAATTGAAAGTTTTCTCCCAAGGTATATCTCTGTGAAATATGGTTGCAGCTGTACTGAATTGTTACTTGTTGCAACATCGGAATTTACTCTTTGCTATGCTTTCTCACTTGTTGTTTTTGTGCCTCTTTCAACATCAGGTTTCCTACAGCAGCAGGATCAGGAAAAACTTGGATATAATGTATCAGCTCTAGTTGGAACTGAAGGTCGAAACCATATTCAGAAAAATACACTCAGAAAGAACAAAGGTATTTGCTTACTTCACATGTTACTGTTGTCATTTGTGTGCTGCTTATTTCTTTTCCACCTCAAGCATTAGAAGCAGAGCACTTTTATAAGAAAATTAAGCACTCTATGTGCAAAACTTTTTTGTTGAATTCTCAATATTATTTTCGTCTGCCTAATAAACTGTTGTTGTTACTTCATAGACTGTAACTATGCAAAGGGTAAGTGGGTAGTTGATGAGAAGCGGATACTCTATTCCGGTGATGAGTGCAAGCAATGGCTGTCAAAAATGTGGGCTTGTCGAATGATGCAACGCACAGATTTCTCCTATGAGAGTTACCAGTGGCAGCCACATGGCTGTCAGATGCCTGAGTTTTCAGGGGCAAACTTTTTGGAAAGGTATCATGCTTCTGTATTTCTTTTAACCCCCTTTTTTTGGGTTGTGCATCTTCTTAGATACTGGACTTCTTTTAACATTTTCTGAGGTACACAGGATGAGGGATAAAACACTTGCTTTTGTGGGTGATTCACTTGGTAGACAACAATTTCAATCCATGATGTGCATAGCATCAGGTGGTATATATAGCCCAGATGTTGAAGATGTTGGATGGAAATATGGTCTTGTCAAAGCTCCAGGTGCTTTAAGACCTGATGGATGGGCTTATCGATTTCCAGGGACTAACACCACTATACTTTTCTACTGGTCAGCTAGTCTGTCTGAATTGGAACCTTTGAACACAGCAAATCCAGTTGCTAGCTATGCATTGCATCTTGATCGGCCAGTTACATTCTTGAAGAAGTATTTTGATAGTTTTGATGTCCTAGTACTTAACACTGGTCATCACTGGAACAGAGGGAAATTTAATGGAAACCATTGGGAATTGTACGCTGATGGGAGGCCTGTTGGCAATGGTAGACTTGCTGACCTCAACCGTGCAAAAAATCTTACACTGTACAGCATTGCCAGATGGCTGGATGCAGAACTTGTGCGACGTCCTGCGATGAAAGTTTTCCTGAGGACAATATCACCCAGGCATTTCGTAAATGGTGACTGGAATACTGGGGGAAGCTGTGGTAACACCATTCCCTTGTCTCATGGAAGTGAGGTCTTGAAGGATCATTCAAGTGACTTGCCCGCAGAGCGTGCTGTGAATGGAACTCGGGTTAAGCTTTTGGATATTACTGCTATCTCACAACTGCGAGATGAGGGGCATATCTCAAACTATAGTTTGAAAGCTTCAACAGGCATTCACGATTGCTTGCACTGGTGCCTTCCTGGTATACCAGATATGTGGAATGAGCTCCTGTTTGCACAGATTTAGTGATGGCATACTACACTTTCAGTAAAATGAATATTCTGCCAGTACTTTAAGGTATTCTGTTCTTGCTGGCTGCTGGTGCTCTGTACAGGGTGATCAACTGTGCTCTACTTGGCTCGATAGTAATGGAATTTTTGGTCATCCGTAAGGTTATTAACAGTGCCACAGTTACAGCATTGCATTCCAGCAATGATTTTATAGCTTGGTTCAGGTTCCTAACTTTCCACGAGCCAAAGATGGAATTGGTTCCTGCAGAGCCCAATGGACTGCTCTCCAGGCATGCCAAATTTTGTTCTCGTCCCCATTTTTTACAGTAAACTGTTACGGCGGTCCAAAATTTACCTTGTGTATCATATATGATTTAGAGATGTTCATACAAGTTGATCATAGTGCTATACATGGCATTCAATAGATAGAAAAGGGAAACTTATTATTATTAATGTATATACTCACAAGACTCTTATCTGTGTAACATTCTAAAAGAGGATAGCGGAGCTAATGCTCAATGCACCGCATAGCCACTGTACGTAGACGCTGGATTATGCAGCCATGACACCTTTTCACTGTGCTGCCGTGCGCTTTATCGCTCACCTTTTTTTCTTTATCGAGCAATGGACTCAACCTCCGGAATAGACCTTTTTTGGTTTCCTGCTATGAACACAAGGATACGCCAAAAAAAAAACATAGAAATTCACAAAACTAATGATCCTTCCCATGAAACTGATAGGACGAGAAGGAAATGGGAGCCATGATCACAAGCAGCACCATCATGAAACCGGTAAGGATTGGACAACTCGAGCAAGGAAATGTTCTATATAACCACCTGCCTCCTGCACATGCTCGATGTGGCACTACTCTCATCTTGCACAATCATTGTC
Source organism: Raddia distichophylla (assembly GCA_005191435.1). Classification (NCBI taxonomy): domain Eukaryota; kingdom Viridiplantae; phylum Streptophyta; class Magnoliopsida; order Poales; family Poaceae; genus Raddia; species Raddia distichophylla. The sequence goes on from SPJY01014460.1 coordinate 1,188,345, forward strand.
CCCTCCAGGAATAAAGCTCCCGCATGGAAGGAAGACAAGGCAATTCGCCAATGCCATCCGTTCCGAAAAGAAAAAGGTCAACTACTCAGCTGCCTTTGCTCGCATTGGCTGGTCAGTCAACTGGACGTACGAGCTGATAGACGGTACGCACGCTGATTATTATCCTCTCTTTCTTCTTTCAGACATGGAAGGGGAAAAAAAAGACAAAATTGGTCTCATACCACCGAAAGATCCCAGGTTTGGGTTTATACCATCAAAAGACTCATGTTCACTTTAATACCACCCAAAGATCGTTTTGTTTCTTTTTTTACCACTCTGTTCCCCTCCCGTTCCTCCTCCACGCCATCTAAATTCCCGCCCGTTATTTCCTCCGTTATCTCATCTGGCGTGACTGTTCGGTGCCTCGATCGATATCTCTCCCGCGCTCTCCTCCAGGCGCGATCTCCTCTCCTGCCCGCCCCAGCGTCGGCTCCTCTCCTGCCCGCCCCTGCTCCTCTTCCTCCCTGTCGCCCCAGCGCCGGCTGGCCGCCTGCTCCTCTTCCTCCCGGGCGCTGTCCCCTCCTGGCCGCCCCCTGCGCAGGCGCCTCCCCTCCTGGCCTCACCTCCTCGGCAAGCCACGCCCAGGTATGGCTTCTAACCCTAACCAATGGCGGGTGTCGATGAGCTCACTGTCACTGCTGCGTTGGTACGTATGGACAAGCAACACACTGGTCTGTGGCCCTAGGGGGAGAGCATATCGAGGAAAAATTGGGCTCGTGCCAGAGTCACATGGGTGGGTGTTGCCGTGTTGGATTATTTTGGAGTGGCCGCGAGACGACGGCGTCGTCGACGCCGGCGGCGGCGGCGTGCGCGCTGACGCCACCACACGCGTCACCGGCGGCCGCCCCCGGCAGTCGGCAGAAGAGGTGGGAGGGGCTGGGAGTGGGGCATCTCTTCGGGACTTCGCCAAGCCCACGGCGATTTGTCCGCTCCGAGCGCCAAACTGTCCTGACTCCGAGGCCTCGAGATAAAGGTCGGAAGAGCCGGGGCCCGGGGTACGATGCTCAGGGTATGGTCAACGGTGGTATCATTTGTCACTTAAACACTATTAATTACAAAGGGGTTATAAGATTCACCCATTGACACATGCACTCGGAGCATCTCCAATGGCGCAGCTAACTGCTAGCTATAAACAGGTGTCAGCGGAGGTGCAGCTAACCCGTCGCGAAATTTGAAATATCATAAATTTCGAGAAAAATTCCGTCGATTTTGGTGCACAGTTGAAATTGTCAGCGGAGGTGTTCATTGAAAGAAATTTCACGGGGTTTAATAGGAAACATCACCGAGCAAAATCTTCAACAAAACAATTTGTTCTCGAATTTTTGAAATTCCCATAAATTTCTAATAATTCCCTTAAATTTCAACTAAAATCCCATAAATTGCGAACCTACTCTACGGCCTTGAGATAAATATAGGATGAACCGGTTAGAATGCTTACTCTTTGGGCTGATAGAGCCTCTAAAGCATTGTTCATTAGAGAGTTTAGAATTCTAAATTTTAGAGTATGCGATAAAAGAAGGAATCATATAGAGATGCTAGTGCAGGGAATGAAATCATCTACCGTTGGTCACCCACTATCATGTGGGTCCTGGTATAACTGCAACGACAGAGGAGTTGATCCCTTAGTGCAGAGGGTCAAGTGTTCTAATGATTAAAGATGTCTATTAGAAGTGGACATACATCCAAATTTAGAGTCTCCTCCGTCAGAGATACTCAGTGTGAACCCTCGTACTCACTAGAGAGCTGTTGTTTATATTACCTAGATTCTAATCAGTATAATAGCGCTCATTATACATAGTCAGATATCATTTCATGCATATAGAGAAGCGTCAACCTGAATATTGCATAACATCGTTCTAGCCCATAGGCTCATTAATAGTATGACTGACCGGTTATATATCTCAATACAAAAGAATCATCAGAGTTTTTGAAGGTCAACAAACATAAGGATAACCAAACTAATCTTCAATGGCTATGCATCTCTGCAAACGACTGAGTGAACACTAAACCTCTCGCCGTGACCATCGAAGCTCGGATCATCATCCTCGTGGCACTCATAGTGGTCCACTCAAAAAAAGTATGAGTATGCGACGTCAGTGTCATTCAAACACTGGCTAGTTAGCACTTTCCCTAATGCATTTAGTAATAAGGGTTTCAAGAGAAGAGGAAGGCTCCTTTATTTGCGTAAAGCCTCCTATCTAGCTCATTTATTTATTGATTAGTTTTGTATAAATAGTGGGGTCAACTCTATCTAACAACCATCCTTAACACACCAATCCCACAATCAGCAACCATAACCCAACATTAACCTTGAGTCATCCATCCATCAGAACCAACCAACATAACCAACCATGCCTTTCAACACTCACCATCTTATCCGGGACTAAAAATCCCGTTGTGGGCCACATATGCCATGAGGTGTCCGATCTTGACCTAGGAGGGTTGTAGACCCAAACTAGTTTCATGGCTCTGAGGTACTCGATTTTGATAGGGTTTTTGACCTAGGCTACTTTCGTGGTCCTGAAGTGTCAGGTCTTGACCTAGGAATGCTGCTGACCCAAACTAATATCACGATCCCATAATGTGTGGTCAAGCCACCACAGTGATGACCCAAGCTAGTCATTCAAGAGTGGGCCTAGGGTGCTTCGCAGAGCATGCGTTGCTAACACACCGAACTTGTACTACTTTGCGATGGCTACTCGTTGTGTTGGAACTATTCCTTGATGACATCATCATTGCTACGCGTGTTTCTCCATTCTCCTCCTGGACAAGCCCACTCTCTACCCAGCACAAGGCCCTTTTTGCCTAGATTCTCCTTTCCTTACATATTCAACTCTACAGAGCATTCAAACTAGACCTCGTCCGCAGTTTCCCCATTGGGGCATATCCGTTAACAATCCAACCACCACCATAGACCGTACCCCACCATCGCATCAACCATAACCATTTTCGACCAATCAACCATCCCAGACCAAACACACTCTCAGGTCAAGCATCCATAAGTCACCAACCCAATCTCACAACTACTAACCCTAGCTGTCATATGTCATCAATATAAATGAATACCCGATAAATACCGGTTCATCATTTCATGGCATTTCTGATTCAAAGTTAATTTTGGATCTAAGCAAGTCTAAGCAAGTTTTGCCTATTAAGCGGAGTTAAAGTTATTACCAAGCTAGACTTGGGCTATTCAAAGATATGACAATCGAGACAGTCATACAAGGTAATCAATGGCAACAATGGTTAGGCATGCTCATAGCATGAATATAGCATGCATATAGCATGCATTTTCATAGCAACCAACTTAGTTTATAAAACTGAATTTAGGTATGAACTAAGGAATATTAACTCGCCATGAGTAGGTGAATGGTACTTCTTGGCGTCTCTAAACTTGCCTTCCGGGTTTTGTTACATCTATTCACAAAATTTAACACCAAATGAACAACCAAATGCAGGCAGATATGATGCATGAGTGTATTTAACCTAATTATGGGATCAATAGAAATATTATTGGTTCTATGTATAATAATGTAACTAGGTTAGTAATAGCATGTATGGTGATAATTTACCATTTTAGGGGCTTAACATTTTCCTTAGGTACAGAAGAGTCATTTACATTTTCTATAGTTTTCCCAGATTTTGTTAATTTATTTACCAATTTAAATATCAAGAATCGTTTTAGCCAACTATTTGTAAAGCATATACCTTAAAATATTCTTCATAATTTTATGTAGATCCTATATTAGTGTTACTATTTATACAATATTTTTATTTGGTCTAGCGGGTAATCTAGTATTTATCATATTTTTCTAGGATTTTTGGATTCTCTAGCTATTTTAAATAATTCATTTCTATTTTATGTGATTATTTTATTAACTAAGGGTTGAAAACTTGAATGCACCGGTAACGGACTGGCCCAACGCCACGTAGGCCCACGTGTGCTATGAGGAAGTAGGGATGGCAATCGGGTGGGTATTACCGGGTATTTGTGAGCCATACCCATACCCAATACCCGAATATATTACCTAAACCCGGACCCGATTCTATCTATGGGTACACATGCATACCCATACCCGGTGGGTACCCGATACCCAACGGGTACCCATACCCGTACACTGCAGAGTTACTATATATAGAACATTGAATCACACAACAACTAATTAGCCAATTATATTTTCATTTAATACATGTGTTGCTAACATTTAGAGAGACATATATATAAGCACATAAACTATAAACTGAAAATTTGAAGTCACAACTACTAATGCTCATACTATTTTCAATTATTTTAGGTATCCATTGGGTACCCATGGGTACAAAACAATACCCATGCCTATACCCATTGATTTCGGGTACCCTTACCCGAAAATTCATAGTAAGAAATGACACCCATATCTGGATCCATCGGGTCGGGTACCCGAACCAGCGGAAGCCACTCGAGGTGGTGGAAGCGGCCTTTAGCCCTACCAGACGGCACAACCGAGGTATAAATTGCACATAATTAAATACTGTGACATACTTTCCCAATTTCTATTTATATATGTATTATTACATCAATTTTTTGTTTCTTAACCAGTACCAATCATGGGATGAGTACGACGGTATGACCCCTTATCTCGTCGCTGGCGTGATCATCTTCAGTACCCCATATATACGGCATACGAGACCACGTAAGCATAACCACCCTCTCCACTCCGCTGTTCGGCTGTTCCCCGTCCATCATTCGCCTATGGACCACAACAAATGCCCTAGTCCAAAGCCCCAGCATGCTGTCCACTATGGGAGGCACACCGATGCAACAAGACGCACGAGATGAACCCAAATCCAATACGAGGAGCTGCACGCCTGTACCACCCATGACCCATTATTATTGCAAATGAAAATGTTTGTTGGAAGCATCTTCAACAACAACTTTATATATTTGGCGAGCGCCGGGCGTCCGACGTCCGACACCTGGCGCGTGTGATCAACTGTAGCATGCAGGTGGGTCCCACAAGCATTTTTTTCTTTTGAATGCCATAATTTTTGACTGGTTGGTCTAATCCACAAACCGTTTGCACCAACGTGTTCCTCGTATTTTTACGAATAAAACAAGATATATGTTGCCATATAAATCCATAAACTTATTTGGTGAAACTTGGCTTTCGCCTATTGAAACTTGAGTTTCGCCTACCGAAACTTGGATTTCATATTCGTTAAACTTGCCGAACTGTCAAGTTTCATAAGGTTTAATGCAAGTTTTATCAAGTTTCAACAGATTTCATCCAAGTTTTTTCAAGTTTCATCAGGTCAATTCAAGTTTCAACAGGTTTCATCCAAGTTTCATCAGGTTACATCGAAGTTTCATCCAAGTTTCATCAAATTTCATCAGCACACGGTCAAGTTTCGCTAGTATAGGTGTAAGTTTCATAGGTGCCTTCTCATTGTTTCACATCAAAAAAATCAAAAAAATCAAAAAATTTAAAAAGTATTTAAAATGGGTTGCTCTCGATTTTAGAAGAATTATGAAATTTATTCCACACATTTTGAACACTGTTTGAATTTTATACAAAAATCAGAAGATTAATTGGAAATTTAATCAACTGCACAACTAACAACCGCGCGCTCGCTCGGGCTGCGTCGGATGCGTTGGATGCGCGAGGTGCGGACGATCGGACAGACGGCGCTGGTCCGGCGCGCGCGCGTCCGTCCGGACGTTCGACGCCTGGCGCTCGCCTTAAAACAATATTAGCGTCTCCTCCATCCCCCAACGGTCTCTCTATATTATTTGTTACAATATTATGATATGTTGTCTTTTTTCCCTACCATGGTTTTTTGAGCGGTCCTATAAACCTGAAACCCATGACATTAATAAACATGCATCTTTAATGGCCGCAAATCAGCTAGTTCTAAATACTACTTATCTTATGTGGAGAGAAGCAGAGGAGATAGAGACTAACTCTTACTCTTAGGCCCTGTTCTTTTGAGCTGATCTTAACGGTTGAACAGCTGAACGGCTGAAAGGACTAAATTTCTAGCGCTTTTCGAGGTAGTCTCGAGATTCGGATACATTTCGTTTGACTTGCTTTTTAAAGTGTTATGACCCACCTTTAAAACAGCGAAAAAAGGGACTTAAAACCTCAAAGCATATAGCTTTTTAAAACGTAAATAAGTCGTTAAGCTGTTAAGCCGTTAAGCTGAAAAAAACTGGGCCTTATTTAAAGTCAGGTACATACATATTGATCCATATTAATTTTTACGGTCACATAATCACTCTATTCTTATATTCTTTCATACCTCAAATTTTCATAGCTCAAATCAATAATTGAACTTTCCTAAAAAAAATCATGTTTTAATTGTATGAATGATTGAATAATCATGTTATGTGTTTCATGAGCACATTCGTCGGGCCAAACAGGTTAGTTGGGATTCCATCATCTTGTAGCAAAGCAAAGCACAAACACTTAACTGGTGACTAAAAAAATTCAAATGGATCGAAAACTTGAATCAATACGGATGCTAATAACCTATGGTGAACTTGACCAAATACCCTGGTGATCTCACTAATAATTTCCTGAAATTGGCAGTATGCTAATATTGTTAGCCAGATCTCCCACTGACCTGCAAGACAACAACTACTTCATGCTTCTCGATTATCCAACAATCCAAGTATTTTAAATCCATCCATTCCTGTAAACTAATACTTCCAATAATTCACATTAGGACAAATAGGTCTTAACCCCCCCAAAAAACCAACTATCCATCAAGTCAAGACGATGGTGATCAAGACCATCAATGCCTACATTCAACCCCGGGCACACCGAAATATCTTCGATGACGCCAGCAAGCCGTCTACTTCAACTCCAAATCAAGTGTTAATCCATGCTTCTCCCAAGTACAACTGCACCAACGTGGCGTTTGAAGATACAAATTCAAGCGACACGGACGGACAGAGCCATACAACATCTGTGCTACGCACTGCGTGGGCCATGTGTTACCCCACGTATCCTATCGACGCCAACTACACCCTACATCCATCCGCAGCACGGTGAATCACAAGACAAAGGAGAAGGTAGCATCACGGCTTAATCGGAGGTGTTTCGCATATCCAACGCGTGGATGTAATTAACTGGGTAGCCTTTCGAGACCCTATGATCCAGAACCATCACAATCGTCTACACAGATGACCAACTAGCATGGCTACAGAGCGCAATCTAACAGAAAATTGTATTTTATTGCGATAATGAAGTATCAACGTTCTTATCCCAATTCTTTTGTTTTTTTTAATAAATGCACTGGCACTCCTGTAAACACGTAATTTGTGTGCATCACACAAATATTTATACGGATGAACCCTTGCTGACTAATTTAGACTACCAATAAACCACTAGTAACAAATCCTTGCCTATAGTAGATTATAGGTTATAGTGAGCGACGATATGCAGATGAGAGGTTAATGATACGATCATACGATCGGTTTCATACAGGTTCCGTTGCATTTACGGATTCTAACAAACTGGGGGCGATGTGACGAGGATGATAATTGGCGCCGCCACTACTCCACTATTGCCAAAAAGGCGGACACACACCGCGGCAGCAACCACCACGGCAACAAACGCAACAAAGGCAGTGGCTCCAAAGATTTGCATGCTTTCTTCATTCTTCTTCACTCGATGCAAATCTTTGGAGCTCCAAACTGACAAAGATGTTGGGATTAACCTGGCAAAGTTTATGTACACATCGGCGGCTAAAGATGTGGACGAAGCAAGAAAGCATGAACACGCGAGGCACCACACATGCCGTGCCATGGCTGCCTGCCGATGGTTGTCGTCGTCGTCGTCGAAGACGAAGTTCCATTACTAGAGTATGTACACCTGGGACGGACCAGCGAGCGGTGATCCTTTTGCAGAACATCTTATTGCCGGTGGTGCAGTGTTTCACCTCAGCGCCGTGTCCGCCGCCGCCACCACGGAAGAGGGCATGCCATAGGCCTGCTCGGAAACGGTGGCGAGGCCCTGGACCAGCCGCACGATGTCGGCAGGGTCATCCAGGTAGTACTTAGCCTTGCTCGGCTTGCGGCCAACGGTGCAGGCGAACACCTCAGCTTCAGGGCTCAGGCAGGGGCCCTGCACCGCGGTGGTGATCACCTCGAACATGTCCTCATCGGAGCGGTCATCACCGATGCAAAGGACAAAGTCCGGCAGGAGGCTCCGCTCCTGCATCGTTGACAGCAGCCGCTTCGCAACGAGTCCCTTGTTCACCCCCTGCAAGGGAGAACAAGTTCATGGAGTGGAGTTTAGTTTACCAGAAGTGCAATATAACACTGAGTTACCGGCAATAGTGAGGATCAAGCATTCAGCTGGGGCAAGCCAATTTTACCTGAGGCTTCACCTCAACATGGTTCAGGCCAGCTTTCACTGAAACTGGCTCGTTTGCAAGGACACCCTCCAGATGGTCATGGAGCTCTTTGGCTTGGCAAGACCCGAAATCAGGATCGGCGTCCTCGTAGCTCCAGACAATCGCAGTCTCCTTGTTCTCAATTGTTGACCCATCCGTTGTCTCAGTGTAGGTCTTCATCACAGGCTCAGCGATTTGCTTCCAGCTGCAGTCTGTCACTTGGACGCATGTCTCCCATTCCGCATCTCTTCTCAGCCTACAGAAAGATATGTGTGGTGTGTTACAGAAGTTCAGAAGAAGTAATACGCAGAACGGACTACAGGGTTGCAGTAGTTCTACTCTGAGAACTACAATTTGCATCAGACAACTGAATTACCTTTGGAAGTAGCCATGCTCAGCAGCTAGTCCCAGGTTCTCACATGGTGAGAACCAGTCATTTAAGATCGCCCGACTCTTTGTGCTCACAAGGAAGACCGTGTTGCTCTCATCGCGGCAAAGGCTGTTCAGCATGTCTATCGTTTTAGAGCTCGGACTCTTCCCGAACGATGTCTGAGGCATCAATGTCCCATCATAGTCCAATAGAATGGCTCGTGTAGTCGTCCTCCGGTAGGCTGAGACGAGTTGCTCAATCGCAAGCTTCTTGAAGTTTGGATCAAGAGCTACAACCCTGAACCTTAGCCCAAATCCTATGCCCCAACAGCGCCTCCTGTTATGGTCCTGGCAAGTCCTCTCCAGATCTTGCAAAAAGCTGTTCGCCCAGTACCCAACATCATGTGTGCTCACATATTTGTGGTGCTTCTCATGTCTAAGTTCCTTCTCCGCGTCAGGTATCTCTAAAGCAGAGTCCATAGCATCAGCCACCGCATCAATGTTCCATGGGTTTACCCGAATTGCGCCACTTAGAGAGGGGGAGCAGCCAATAAATTCCGACACAACAAGCATACTTTTCTTCTTTGTCGAAGGGCTGAGACCAAGGATCCTGTCAATGTTCTCATTTCCCTGCCTAGCAATTATGTATTCATATGGAATAAGGTTCATGCCATCCCTCACTGCAGTCACCAGGCAGCATTCGGCGACGACATAATAAGCCATTCTTTCATAGAACTGCAGTGGCCTATCGATCAATATAACCGGCTCATAGCCTGGCTGCCCAAATGCTTCATTGATGCGCCTTACCATCGCATAGCTCTCTTCCTGCACCTCCTTCACATCCTTTCCCCGCCCCCTAGCTGGATTGGCAATCTGTACCAGCACTACCCTTCCTCGCCACTCTGAATGCTGCATCAAGAGCTGCTCAAATGCCAAGAGCTTCAAGCTGATGCCTTTAAAGATGTCCATATCATCAACACCAAGCAACAACAGCCGGTTGCAGTCGCAGAACTGCTTGAGAAGCTCGGCAACCTTGACCCCTGTCTCCGGGAGATTGAGCACTGACTGCAACTGCCCCAAATGAACCCCCCCAGGCAATATCTTGATAGTAACAGTCCGTCCATAATACTCTAGCGCAATGTAGCCCCTCTGCGACTCATACTTCAACCCGAGCATCCTGCTACAACAAGACAGGAAGTGCCTAGCATAATCAAAGGTGTGAAAACCAATCAAATCGGCATTTAGCAGCGAACGGAGCAGCTCCTCGCGGATGGGCAAGGTCTTGTAAATCTCCGACGACGGGAACGGGCTGTGCAGGAAGAACCCGAGCTTGACCCGGTTGAACCGCTTCCGCAGGAACGTGGGCAGTATCATGAGATGGTAATCGTGCACCCAGACGAAGTCGTCGTCTGGGCTGATCACCTCCAGGATCTTGTCCGCGAAGATCTTGTTGACGGAGACGTAAGCCTGCCACAGCACGCGGTCGAAGCGGCCGCCGAGCTCCGGCGACAGTGGCAGCATGTAATGGAACAGTGGCCACAGCTGCTGCTTGCAGAAGCCGTGGTAGAACTGGGAGCGGAGGTCAGCGGGCAGGAAGGTGGGCACGCAGCGGAATCCCTCGAAGAGCTCGTGCGACACCTCGTCGTGGTTGGCCGCCGGGACGTCGTCGTGGAGGCCGCCGACGTACACGAACTCCATGTCCGCGCGACCGTGGTGGCCGCGGAGGCTGTCCCTGAGCTGCAGCAGGAGGCTGTCCTCGTCCCACGAGAACCCCCACCGGCCGTCGGCCAGCCGGGAGGTGCGGATGGGGAGCTGGTTGGCGACGATGATGGCGCGCTCCCGCGGCGCGTGGGAGTGGTCGGAGGCTACAGACGCGGCGTCGTCGTCGGAGCAGTCGAGGTCGGGCACAATGCCGGACGCCGTCACCACGCGCGGTATCCGGCGCCGCCCGAGCGACGGCAGCGGCTCGCCGCCCCCGCCGGCGGCGAGCTCCAGGAGGTTGGAGTAGGACCTCGACACCATCCCGCCCACGCCAAGATTCGATCTTCACCACGCTCCACCCACTAAGAACCCCCAAAGATCCAGAAATCCGCACACCCCAAGAAGCAACAAGCAGAGCAAGAATGCCCGTGCAGAGAGGAAAAGGATCTGCCTCCTCCAGCGCTCTCCAAGAAGACGAAGAAGAAGAAGATCTTGGCAAGATTTGTTGAGGCAAGGAATCGAATCACAGAAAGCAAGGAACCAATCGGCGACACAAAAATAAGTCCCTCCCTTTCCGAAAAGGAACAGCGCCTTTCGGTCAATTTAATCCGCGAGCGGAAGCACGGCGGCGACAGCATCCCAGGTGCCCGGCCCTGCCGCCATGGAACGGCAGCGCCGCGCGCGCTCAAGCTCAGCCACGGCCATCTCCGACTCTCCACCGGCTCAGGGGAAGAAAGATGCGCCGGAGACTGAAGACTGAAGAGAACACGGAAGAAAAGGATAGGATTGCACGGAGCAAGAAGCAAATCTTTTCCTGGAATGAAAACCCAGGGAAGGATTCGCGCGCGAGGGAGAGAGGTCGGATTGGCAGGAGATAAGAACACTGCTTATATTATATACTGTATGTATGTACTGGGAGCGATTGATTCTTGGGTCGCGTGTGGGAACTGGGAAGCTTGGCTCTTGAGAGTGGCAAGGGCTGCGCTTCGGGAGGCGGATCTCTGACTATATAGAGAGACGAGAGAGGATGAGCTTCGCATCTCGCAGCTTGCAAAGAAGAAATTTTTTTCTCTGCTGGCGAGTGAGCAGTGTCCTAGTGGCCTAGGAGATGATTTTGCGGTGAGCACCCTGCATTTGAACTTATTTATGATCTTGGCTCCTCCTCTGCCGTCTTGCCACCTAACAAGCTAACAACAAAGACCAGGGATCGATTAATGACCGGCGACGTGGTCGCAACCGTTGCCTAGCACCATCATCTGGAGATTTTTATAACAAAGTAATCACAAATGAGAAAATAGAGGAAAAAAAATTTATATGTTAGATTAGCTAAACTGGCTAAATAAGCTAGCTCATCTGAGGTGGGCTAAATATTAAAAGTTGGTCCTCCAGAGATAGTTGAGTCTACTAGAAATGTGTCTTTTATTTATGTTGTTGTTAAGATATTTTGGATATAGTTTCACATTAATAAAAATTAGAATAAAACGTCAAATTATATTTATTTTTAATTAAATATAAGTCACTTTAAACATGTTAATGTGAAGTGTTTGTGTTAAATTGATTTAAATGTTGGTTAAAATTTAGTAGGTTCTTATGCGGCAATAAGTCCTCGTATAAATACGGTATGTCATATGGCGGTTATGAAAGAATGTTAAAATATGTAGGATGGGAGTGGAAGGGAATGTGGGAAGAAATTCTGTTGGAGAACAGGACTGGGAAGAGAATGAAGACTGGGAAGAAAATCTCTTTAGAGGTGTTAAAGAGAACGGTGGGAAGAAAAACGGTTGGAGATGGTCTAACAATCTAACAACAAAGACTAGGGATCGATTAATGACTGGCGACGTGGTCGCAGCCGTTGCCTAGCACCATCAATCTCTGGAGATTTTTATAACAAAGTAATCACAAATGAGAAAAGAGAGGAAATAAAATTACATGTTAGATTAGCCAAACTGGCTAAATAAGCTAGCTCATCTGAGTTGGTCCTCCAGAGATAGTTGAGTCTACTAGAAATAGGTCTTTTATTTATGTTGTTGTTAAGATATTTTGCATATAGTTTCACACTAATAAAAATTAGACTAAAATGTCAAATTATATTTATTTTTAATTAAACATAAGTCACTTTAAACATGTTAATGTGAAGTTGTGTTAAATTGATTTAAATGTTAAGTTAAAATTTAGTAGGTTCTTAAATATGTATCTGAAAGTAGCTCGGTCCTAGCTTTTAAGTAAGTTTTTAAGGTGGTTTCGTAAATATGAAAATTTAGGTCATGTTTTTTTGAGCTAATCTTAACGGCTGAACAGCTGATATGACTGAATTTGTAAAGCAACTTGAGGTAGTTTCGAGATTCAGATCCATTCGTTTAACTTGATTTTTATAACTTTACGACCCACCTTCGAAACAGCAAAATAAAGACTTAAAAACCCAAAAACATATATCTTTTTAAAACGTAAATAAATCGTTAATTTGTTAGAAAAAATAGCCTTAATAAGAGCATCTCCAATAGCCCTTGCACCCCTACCTCGTAAAACAATATTCATACACACATTAACAGTGTTTTAGGGGTCGGACTGGGGCTGGTGGGAAGTCTCTAACCTAGAGCCCTGTTCTAACGCCCCGGCAGCGAATTCGTGGCATCGTCAGGCGTCTTCTCGTAAAATCACCACCACCTCACAGTCGTACTGCCGCGGCGAGCTGGAGCTCGGCTCGGCAGCCTCGCCTCCCGCGATCTTATCTGCGAAAGCGAAATGACCGTGCTGGCCTCGTGCCGACCACACGGCGAAGCCCTCTCGTGGCCGTCCGATCCGGGCCCGGCGGCGGGAGATGGGCCGCGCTGGGAGCCCTCCCGCGCAGAGGATCCTCGTGGGCGAGGCCCATCCGGGATTGGATGAGATCGGGGGCCGCTGGGTGGGGCCCACGGGGCAGCGCCCACGTGTCGGCCTCGCAGGCCGCCTCGGCGCGTGCGGCGGCCCAGCTGTCGCTTCCGACAGGAAGCGCACACGCGAACGCGTCCGCGTCCGAAACCCCTCGCTGCTCAGGAGGAAGGGATCGAAATTTTTCCATGCAAGGGAAATTTTTCCGGCGGCTTTGTGCTGCTATTCAAAAGAATTTTTTTTAATAGGCTGGTTTGATTAGAATGAAGTTGAAGGAAAAGTTCGACGCAAATTTAAATGGAGGAGGGAATTTTCTATCAGAGGTGCTCGCTTGATCCGTAGCATTCATAAGAGAGCATTTGTAGATTTATTATATACTGTGTGCCGATATTATTGAATTAAAATAAAGGAGGAACAGGGAATGGTATACCGTGCTCTCAACCCAAACAAAGTACTGTATCTTCTCCCTTACTCCGCTACGCCTCCGCCCCTATGTTGCCAATCCTTCACGCTTCTTACCTGCCGCTCCACCCCTTCCCTCCCACCACCCAACTGTCTTTGATCAAACCGCCCAACTGGTGAGAAGTGTTTTTCACTTATGTGTAATTTTCATGGAGATGGGTCTCTAACGGGCCCCACTACCCGAACACGGATGGAGACAGAGAATTTTGATCCCAAAGATGGAGTACGAGGACACGGAAGCACTCCCCGATGGAAAATGTCCTTGTTACCACTTCTAGGTAAAGGCTCATTCTAAGAAGGATAAATGTTAATTTGCATAAAAACATTTAACCTAATATATAAAGCAATTTTAAAAACATAAATAGATAAATAATAATTCTCATAACTGATATAACGAAATTTTAAATCTCAACTTCATGGTCTCATGTCAAAGTCTCATTGCAGTTCTCATTCTCATGCGATCATCTAGCAACGGCGCATGGCCGAAATAACATTATCCATGTCAAACAAATTTAATAGGTTTAGCTATACAACCAAACCCACTTATTTCACACTTAACCATGGGAATGGGCATTCAAATGGCTTTACGCTGTAAAGGCTGTACGCTTTACCCACAAGATATGCAAGATATGATACTCTCCCGTCGAACATCATCACAACAAAACCCATGAGAAGATTAACCTCAAACTTGCCATAGTCATACATGATAAAGCCATAAATATCCCCAAAGTTCCCTTTGGGCAATACATCAACAGAGATGAAGGGTGCAAGTACTATGACAAGACCAAAATCACTCCTGCTCTAGATTAAGCCACATCCCATAATGGACATGCGATTGCAGGTGATAATTCAGTTAAGCAATGACAAGGTTTGGTCCTTAGAGACAGGACCCGGTCCAAGTCAAATATTAGTTGGTCAAATTATAATTATAGAGTGAACAAAACTAATCATATCTCATTTCTCTAAGCTCATAATAAATATCTCAATTATCATGATTATCAGTAAAATAGTGGAATTCACTCCGTGATTACCTAACGGAGCAACACTAAGCATCTAATATTAAAAAACAATGGGTAATAATATAATAAATAACTCTAGTGTTCAAGATATTTCAGAGGGTGCATATATCGAAACAACACATGCACTAGGTGATGCTATTTAACAATATGTCTTTTAATCAATATAAAAATTTTGATAAAATCTATAACTCTGGGAAGCAGTGAAAGAGTTGCCTTGTTGTTAGGCTGAATGATCTCCTGGAACGGCGGCGGTGTAGAAATATCCCCCTTCGTCCCTACATGATCTAGAACATGCAAAACAAGAAAAACCACAATATAATAAATACAACAATAAAAAATAAATATACAAAATTATAGATGGTAGTTATGAAATTTTATAAACTGAAATTACCTGATTCAGAGATCGTATGAACCCATGGAGAAAAGATGAAGGAACATTGTTCACCAAAAACCAGGAAAATCAAAAATACTATAGCAGCGGGTCCCACTGTACATTGAAAGGAAGGAGATGGGTGGCTAGTTGGCTGGGATAAGGGAGGGCTTGAGAGAGATTGAGAGAGAGTGTGTGTAAGAGAGAGATAGAGAGATCACCTAGGGGAGAGGAAAAGAGGGTAGAGAGAGATGGTGGGGGCGACGGGCTCCAGCGGCGCACGGCGCGGCGGAGGGGCAACAGGTGGCGGCGCTTAGGGCACAATGCGGTGTGACTAGGGCGGTGGCTTGGAAGTGGAGAAACAGGGACGACACTGGTGGTGGCATGCAGTTGCATGGCAGCGCGAGCAGCGCGACGCTGGTAGCCGGCGGCTGAGAAGCAGCGAGCAAGGGAGGAAGGGATTGGCGGCGCAACAATGACGATGGTGATGGCTCCGAGCTTCGGCGACGAGGTGATTCAGGTGGATTTTGGGAATTAGGGTTTGTGTTTAGGGTTTTGATTTTTGAGCTGTTGCAGGTTGTTCTATAAAGGGGGGTTGGGGATAGATCAAGTCAGTGTGGCGGTTGGCTTGGGGTAGGGTTTGACCAGGTTTCGGTTTGGGGTCAACCTTGGTTTGGGGTTGGGTTTGAACAGGTTGGCTGACCCAGGGAGAGAGAATGTGAGGGGAAAAGAGAAAAAGGGGGGAGAGAGGAAAGTATAGTTTGTTGCATACTCGTGAAACGTTTTTGAGTGCAATTTTTCTTTTTCTAGTGAAGATTGTATTTGTAAATATATGTTATACGATTTTCGTTTCAATGTTATAGGTTTTTGGATCATTACTTATAGTTCTTGTGAATATAACCAAAATTCATCAAATTTGGTTCTTATTTTGTTCGAAAAATGTAACAAATACAATGGTAAAAACCGTTCGTTGATTTGATCTTTCGATAAAAAAAAAATACGAGCAAAAAAGATGAAAAATGGACTTTGCATGCGTAATAAATGCATTCACACGTACTGGTATCTTTCTTCATGTAATTTTTTTCCACCGTCGTTATAGTTTTTTTTCTGGTACAATGCAATTGCGTGTTTGACAGTTTTTAGCCATACGTTCGATAATTTTTCCACTGTCATGATAGTTTCCTGGAAAAAACCATCACTGATATTTACAACCAGTAACCGGAATTATTACATCCCATTTTGCGCGGAAAGTGACGTTCATTTGGTGGGATTAACGGTAGATTAATTACGAGTTGGTTCCATCGAGCTGCTTGGTTGGGAGACACAACTAGCGCCACTAGAACGCTAAATTACGCTATATTATATTATACTATATTACATTACATTATACTATACGGTGTCGTGTAGTCACACGGATAACAACCTTCTCAACCATTATGTTCTACCACATCTTTATTCATAGTCACAGGTATATGGGGTTGTTTGGTTCATGGCCTAGATGGCGATGCCAATGAATGGTCATGGCCAACCTAGGACATGGCCAAATCTTTGGCAAAGTATTGTTGTTTTGTACGTAGTCAATAAATAGTGACCAATAAAGTAATTTAAAATTAAAAAAAATTAAAAGTAAGAAAAATGGATTCCTTTGGATTTTAGATGAATTATTAAATTTGTTTAGTACAATTTGGACACAAGATGAAATAGATATAAAAATAAAAAAATTAAAAGATTTTAAATCAACTACACTTCAGTTCCTTGCTTTTGTTACCTCGAGAGGCTGAAGATAGGCCTGTACGTGTGCGCTGATCAATTGCTCGCCATCTTGGTTGGACGCCCACGCTCGCCAACGCAGGCAACGGCACGCAGTGGGATTTGGAGGCCGTTTGGTGCACAGCCCACGCAAGCCTCGCCCTCGCCAACCGACGGCGCGCCAGCCAGTTTACACGAGCGCGGGCGTTGGCGCGGACAAGGAAATCACTCGCCAACGCTCGCGTAGGCGAGCGTGGCCGAGGGCGCGCCAAGGTCTGCACGGCGAGCGCCGGCAGCCAACCAAACACGCTCTAAAGGCGTTCAAATTCAGCGTCCTTGCCCTTTCGACAACTCATGTACAAAAACAGTGGCTCGCTAGTGATTGGCATGGCGGGGAGGAGCTAGGGAGAAAATCCCCTCGGCATGGTGTGCTGGTCGGTCTTGAACCTGGGTCTTCAGCACTGCAACCCTCAGCGCTGACCAACTGAGCAATGCTCGGCTCACATTAGTTAGCTATTATTTACCTAATTTTGAAGGCACGCCAACATTTGGCAAGACACGCGATGGTAACAACGATCTAACACGCCCTAGCTACAAGCAATTGCTCGTTTACAATTAATCTTTCACCTGCTGCATGCTTAAACGATCGCAAGACGATAGACGACAGACAGCCGCAAGCTTGTCGGCCATGCAAAATCCTAGCAAGCATCTATCCTGCCCACACACAAACATATCCCCAACCTTTCCCATATTTTCCAAACCTTACCCACACGAACACGACCCCGTCCTCTAAATGATCCAATCCAAAGAGAGAGATAGAAAGGTTACATGCCCAAACAGGATAAAGATGACACTGAAAACCTCACCAAGAAAATAGTGCCATGAGAGCAACCTCACATGTACCATCAAGCAATTCCTGCAGCCCTATCTGCAAAGCAGGATTTGACAGAGATTAACTGTGCATGATCGGGATCAGAGCTTGAGTGTAGATAAGCAGATGTATACCCTTTTCATTTAACTACTATTGATGAACATTTTCGAACAGCCGCTGGCAAGTACCATTGATCAGTAGGCACCTGTACCTTTAATTCCCGGATCAACCCGATCGAAAGGATTGGTTAGATAGTAGGTCATCTCGGACCATTTCTAACATAAATTGCTTCATACACTGTTTAGTCATTGGAGTACAATATTAGGCTAGTCCAATTTAAGTTTCATTGGATATGCCTTAAGATAATTGCTCATATATATATATATATATTTCTTTTAGCTGGCTAAAGCTGTTTGGGTATACTTTATTATTAGTGCTCTCCAAAGTAGGATCGATAATTAGCTAGGATGAGGCTGTGTTGGTTCTTATCTTCCAAGGCTACGGCTACAAGCCTACAAGTACATATGGACACTAGAAGATATGTATATACATGGAAGATGCCAATTCAGGTTGGATAAGTAGGAGATTAGCAGCAGCTAATCATCATCGTTTGGATGGTTCTGGTGGGAGCCTTGCAGCTTGCGTACCGGGCATCGTAGGCACCACACTCGTTTTGTTCTTTTCCCCTACCAGGAGATACCACTGCTACATAAACACTAGTCCTTTTACCTCTCCATCACTCACGCATATGTAGCTAAAACTGTGAGTAATAAGGTTCGCCCCCCATCTCACACCTAACTCCTAAAAAACAGCTAGTAATAGTATTGTACAAACGGCTGGTGATTGTATACATCACCAAAACCAGTGGATACACGTTCGAACCGCTAGTGATAGATAGATCTGGAGATTCCAATAATTGGTCAAGTCTGCATTATTATTGCTTGCCCTAGTGGCGAAGGACTAGGCACATTGTAGCTATAGCTGCAAAAAAAAAAAAATTGAAGTCAAGAATGTGGTAAAAGAGGACGAGTATAGCCAGTTCGATGAGATTCCTCCGTTCAGATGGCATCCATCCTAGGTTAAAGGAAACACCCAATACAACAGGATATGCACACATCGATCATCATGAAAGCATAATCATATGACCACTCGTGACCACGTTTGTATTTCGTAATTTTTGTACGTGTGGTTTTAAATATTGTCCATTATCAAATTAATCCTATATGTATTCGCGTGACCACGTTTGTATTTTGTAATTTTTGTACGTGTGGTTTTAATATTGTCAATTATCAAATTAATCCTATATGTATTGGCCTGTTTTAAATCCTATATAGATTGAACCCTGTTTTTATTATAAAGGTCCTTATTTTATTAGGACGTAAACATATTCGAGCGAACTAGCCAAGGCACACTAGCTAAGGGTATGGCGCTTGAGCGCATGGTACATAAAAGAGTAATGCTTTTTAATATTGTTGACAAAACTCTAAATGGCACATAGGCTAAGGGTGTGAAGTTTGAGCGCGTGGGCTCGCCCACGAGGTCGCGGGTTCGAGCCTCCGCTCGTGCCCTATGGCACGAAGCCCTTTTTTAATCACTAGCGGTTCTCTGATCAAACCGATAGTGATGTTAATTATCACTAGCAGTTCTTAGACTATCAAAGAACTGCTAGCGATAGAAATCCTATATATTTTGAAAGCATTGAGTGCGTGGATTCACTCCCAAATTTTTCTAAGTCCCACGCGTAGCTTTAAGACTTAGGTTTTCATCGCCATCGCCACCAACCCTGTGCTTCGCTATCTTCCACGCCGACCCTAACCTAGACGCTCGTTGTCCTCGCCGTACATAGTCCTTGCCTTTGCAGACACCGATCTTGCCACCGTGCTCGCCGACCCCAACCCGACCTCGATCCCGACCTTGCCGCACAGTGCCCACACCCCGACCGCAGCACACCCCTAACCTATCGGCAGCATCCTTGAGCCTGTGCCACACACAAGGCCATCCAAGAGAAGAACACTCACCCCCCACAGACTCATCACTGCTGAGTATGCCGAAAAAATACGCGAGTGGGATAATGTACCTACTTCAAGCGAGCAATCAGAATATGCTGCAAGGCTATCCATTCCATGTGCCGACCGCTGGTACAAGGCTAGGACTAAGGTCATAGCAAAAGGTAAAATTGCGGAGGTCGCCAAATAATTGGTAACTTGCACTCAACCATCTTATTCTTTTTGTTTTTATGCTTTGTAAATTGTAAGACAAGCAATACCAACTTGTCTACCTATTGTGGTTTGATTACAACTCCCAGGCTTCACAAGGTGCCTTTTGGGAGAAGCAGAAACGAGACATCCTAATCGATGCCCTGGGCGGCAAGAAGCACGCGGGCCGCACATGGGGCATCCAGATGTACGTACCATGGAAGGATGGGTTCCCAATGACCTAGATTATAGGAGAAAAAAAATCATGAGCCGGCGTAGAGGTGGACCTTGATGAGAAGCTACACGGGGAATATTTACCCCTAATGAAGAATTTGGAGGATATGATAAGAAATCGAGATGAACCCGACCATCCAAACAATCCTGTCGAAGCCACATCACCACATGTTTTCAAGAGTAGCTGCGCTTCCGTACCTACCTAATGGGCATCACGACACACCAAACTTGGTGGACCAAATAGAGGTATGCTTGTCAGATCTTTTAGATCGGTATGCTCGTACGTTAGTTTGTCTTCTGATGTGAACAATTATCGATGTGGAATGTTACCCTATACGTTCTGTTTGTCGGCTATGCATATTTGTGGTTGTATTAGATATTTATGGATGTGAAATATTTGCATTGAGGGCATATGTGAAATATATTTGTGGTTGTATGAGATGTTTATGGATGTGAAATATTTGCATTGAGGGCATATGTGAAATATATTTGTGGTTGTAAGGGATGTGAATTATGTGATAGTAAATTCTACTTGTATTTATAGAGGACATGACTTGTAAAACATGAGGCTAGCCAATTTTTAAAAGTAATTTTTTCTATGTAAAATAAAATCACTAGCGGATTGGTTATGGAATTGCTAGTGATATAAAACATTCATTAGCAGGCTGGATACTGAACCGCTAGTGATAAGTCAACTGCTACATCTATCACTAGCGGTTGATACAAGGAACTGCTAGTGATAATATGTATCACCAAAATTAACCTTGATATTCTTCAATTATCACTGTCATGTAATCACTTGTAGTTCAAAAACCATCGGCCATAAGGGTTCTAAATTATCAGTGATGACGTTTTCTATGCTAGTGTACCTACAATTCTTCTAAGGTACATCTCTAGATCTAAAAGGCATGTAGGTTTATGGGGGATAATACAACATCAGTGTTGTATAATCTCGAAAAAATAAAGTAGATGAATTTTGTACAGTGGACCAAATAATGACACGCGAAAAAAAAATTAACACAGTTGATCCGAAAGAAGTACGAGTAACTATCAGCCTCGAAGGCTAAAACCCTCTCCAAACTTTAGAACCGTTGAGCTAGGGTATTTTTCTAGATAATAGTTGAACTTGAAAATGAAAGGTGTGTTTTTACAATTCTTGGACAGGCGACGAGAGATATTAATTAAATTTAGTCATCGATCTATAAGCGTAAGGTTGAAAAAAAACCTTTCTTCCTCCTCTCTCGTCTCTCCCACACCATTTCACATGAGCATAACCAAGAGAAACCTAGTGAAGGCAATGATGGTCCAACCAGCGTCGTACAAGAACAGTGTCCATGATGTGCCCTAGGGCCCACGGATGATCATAATGGCGTGCTAGGACCAATGGTGGCACACATGGGCTTGCGGCCGCTAGCAAAGAGGCAGAATGACTCTTGGCAACATGATCGGCCGACACCGGGAAGATGTCATGGTTAAGAGAGAGATGAGGAGAGATAAACGAAGGAGAAAATATGAATTTACCCTTCTATGCATGAGAGATCCACCATCCTCGGTGACTTGGTGCCTCTCGTCAGAGATGGTGATCACATCAGATCCATTGACTATTAGACATGATACCTCGTATTATTTAACCTTATAATAGAACCACTTATGGACGGAATTTCTCTATCTTCTTCCTCCTTTCCTTTCTCCTCTCTCTCATCTCACC
Source organism: Raddia distichophylla (assembly GCA_005191435.1). Taxonomy (NCBI): domain Eukaryota; kingdom Viridiplantae; phylum Streptophyta; class Magnoliopsida; order Poales; family Poaceae; genus Raddia; species Raddia distichophylla. The sequence goes on from SPJY01014460.1 coordinate 1,210,309, forward strand.
GGTGAGTGGTGACCCGATGCCACCACAAGAGTACACTACCACGCGCCAACCCGTCTGCACCATCCAGCACCGTCGCCGGCCGACCCGTTTGTGCCGCCCAACATTGTCAATGTCGTCGGAAACCACCCGTGTGCGCCGTCCCGTGCAGTGAATCTCCCATGTTCATTGCTCCATACTAACACTAGCCTGCCTCATGTTGTGCACTGCCCGTGTGTTGCCGACCCTGCCCCAGGCAACGTGTCACCCATGACCCATGCTCAATTGCTCATCCCCCCATGTCATCGTTGGCCTGCTCCACCTCGCATCAGGCCAAGCCCATATGCCGGGGCGCTGCCATCATGCCATGCGAGCGGCGTCTCCACTTTAGACCGCCGCCGCGGGCGGCTACCTCTCTGTCTTAGCACCGCCATCGCAGCAGTGAGAAGAGGGGAGGAAAATTTATAAATGTCGAAACTATCCTCACTTGGTATCTCCTGATACCTGGTAACTCTTGGTAACTCATAAAAAAGGATAAAATCCTTGTCCGTACATTAGTTTTTCTAGGGGTACTATTTAATAACAACCCTTTAATTGATTAGGATGGTTGTGTTGGTTGATCTCATACATGGTCGAGGGGACAAGACAATGAATTAAACACCTTTCTAAACTATCACGTCCTCTAATAGAACACCTGCCTAATTAAGCACCATGCGGAATTCCAAATCATATAATAATTAATGCATTTAATGCAATTAAATACGTGCCATGATCGTAGGCGTTTTTCCTTCCGATTTGGACTTGCCACCAAATTTCTCCAGTGCTATATAAAGGGGTGGTTGTTCGGGGGACAGGTGACGATCTCTCTTCTGGTACTCACACCCCTAAACTCTCAACGATCCTAAGCATGCTAGGAGAGACGCGAAGGGCAGTCTAGAAATAGGGGTGGGCAAAAATAACCGAAAGTATGAACCGAACCAAACTGAATTAATCGAAATTATTGGTTATTTCAATTTTTCAATTAGTGTTCGGTTAATAAGGTTCGGTTTGGTTTTTAATATGTGGAAACCGAAAAAACCGAACTACCGAAGTCTATATGACATAGCCGGCCCAGTCCACTTCAGTTCAGTGCATGACGTAGCTAGCTGCCAGCCCATGAGGCCATTTGGCCATGACCCGCCCCACCACAACCCATCGCCCGTCGCCCCATTCCCCATTCGGCCATCCTCATTTCTCCCGCACAACCCTAGACATCGCTCCCACTCTCCAGGCTTCCAGCCGCCACGATGCCACCCGCTGGCGCTCGCATCGGCCATCGTTGTTGCCGCCGTCGGCCCGTCGCCTCCCGCCTCACCCCCCGTCTCCCATCGCTTCCCGCCTCGCCTAGCCATCGCCATCGTCGGCCCGTTGCTTTCAGCCCCCATCACGTTGCCTCCCGTCCCCCATCGCCTCCTGCCTCGCCTAGCTGTCGCCGCCGTTGGCCCATCGCCTAGCCAGCCGGTCGGGGGAAATGGAATCCAAGCGTTGGTGCAGCGTATGTGCTTCGATATGTTCTTTGTTTGTTCAATCTGTCATCTGTTGTTTCACTCTTTGCTTGTTTGATTTATAATTGTACGATTGTATCACTATGTGACTAATCTATGTGACTGTGTTATTCTGAAACGATTCGGTTAATAATCGAAAACCGAATTAACCGAGCCAAAATAATTCGGTTAGTAAAATTTTAGAGAAGATTTCGGTTTTCATTTTGCACTAACTGGATTTTTTTAGAAAGCAAAATAACCAACCGAAATAACTGATATATCCAAATGCCCACCCATACCTAGAAAGTGTATGTGGCGCCCAGAGGGACCACACCACCCACCACACCACCCACATCTTCTTCGTCGATCCAACAGCGACTACGCGGCACCGATGGCTTCACTAAACTCCGGTCAATTCGCTATTCCGCATTAGAATAGTGATCATGTTTAGGCTAAGTCTCAAATTAATTTTGATCATGACCAGTAAAATCTAACAGGATGATCCCATGGACCGAAAAACTCGGATATGAATTGGTATGCACGACACATTGAGATGAGTTAATAATGGATGTGAATTGCCGATAGAAACAATAGTGTCCATTTGGCATCTCGGTTGCCAATTGGACAATCTCTGTGGATTTAATTGATATATTGTTTATAGTTTGGGCCAAAAAATAAATCAATTTATATAGACGTTGATGCACCCGTCAAAAGTGGAGTATTAGCAGGATGCGGCTAATTGCAAACTGTTTCCAGTTAATTTATTTATGCACTAATGCATAGAATGGTAGCTTCTCGATCGGATTTTTGCAGACTTATTGGAGGAATCAATGCGCCATGGTATCATTCGATCGTCGACATAATCTGATCGACGATGTATGGAGTATATCTTTTTCTCCCTTCTTCTCAGTTGGATATATCATGTTGTTGATGAGTTGTTTCACTGCTTTCTCTTTTTTTTGACCTTGAGCTTTCCATCACGTAAGATTTAATTTTTTAAGCATTAAAAGTAAAAAATTTGGCCATCTTTCTATCATACATTGTTTTGATATTTATGGGCTGTTTCCTATGCAGAAACCATTGGATTAGATCGAGACCAGAGACTTTCATCTTTCACAGTACAACAACAATATAATAGATCAACAAGTATTATTTTATATCTAAATATTCGTTTGGAGAGCATCCGACCCTCGCTAATAACTATATGTAGTATAAAAACTGTTAGGTTTTGGGTCGAATATGTGCACGAGTAGGTTACATGGGCTCTATGTTGTAATAGGCAGGGTTGGTTTAGTATTAGAGTCAGACTCTATCTAGACCTCCACTATATAAAGGGAGGCAGCCCTGGTGTAACCAAGTGAACGACTTTATAATAGTAGCATAGACAAAAGGATGTCAGCGGCCGGCATGTGGTCGTGACCTGGTTAGCCGGTGTGTTGCGGTATTATGGATTGGGGAGGAGCGCCCATAATCAGAGCCCCGCAGATGTAGGCGAAAGCCGAACTGTGTTACCAAACATCGTGTCTCCTGGTGTCGTTCATGATCTTAGCGGAAATTCCTAACAAACTGGTATCAGAGCTTGGTTCGCGAGGTTGGCCATGCGAAAGATTTAGGGGAGACACGAGGTTTATGCATACACGGGGGCCGTAGAAAATACCCTATCGGCGCAAGGTGGAGCATGCATGGCGGCGATCGACGATTCGATCGGTGGTGTTGTACACTTCGGGCAGGAGGCTCGAACCGTTCGATGGGCTACCGTTGGCAGGGATTGACCAGACGTGGCGATCGGGCTGACAAAATAGCCGGCGAGGTCGGCAGGCGATGGCGATGACCTCGGCGTTCACGATCAGACCGGCATGCGCGGATGGATGTCGGATAGATCGGAACGGCGGGAGCAGTGATGCGACCGTATGTTGCACAGGAGGCGCTATATCACGTCACTGAGGGCAAAGCCGTGATGTGGATACAGATGGCCAGGGTGCGGCATGTTTTGCTGTGCATGGACGTGGTGCACGGTGACGGGTTGGGAAGCCTGCTCGAGGACTAAAAAATTGGATATAGAGGTGCAGATTCAATGGGAGTCAAACAAATATCCAAAGAAGGGAGCAACCAGAGGCCGTGTACAAGGTTTGCTCAAGACGCTAGAACGACTTCAAGATGGAGAGACCATATTCTCCAAGGTGGAGTCTGTTAGGTTTTGTGTCGAATATGTGTACGAGTAGGTTACATGGACTCTGTGTTGTTGGTTTATGTTAGAGTCGGACTCTATCCAGACCTCCACTATATAAAGGGAGGTAGCCCTGGTGTAACCAAGTGAACGATTTCATAATAGTAGCATAGGCAAAAGGATGTCAGCGGCTGGCATGTGGTCGTGACCTGGTTAGCCGGTGTGCTGCGGTATTAAGGATTGGGGAGGAGCTCCCATAATCAGAGCCTCGCAGATGTAGGCGAAAGCCGAACTGCGTTACCAAACATCGTGTCTCCTGGTGTCGTTTATGATCTTGCATTGGCGTAAATTCCTAACAAAAAATGCACTAATAGTATACAAAAATTTAAATTAATCTAAACGTTAGATCAACGGGAATGAATGACTCTTATTTTAGTGTATCATAACATTTCTAAAAAATTAGGCGTCCTCCTTGCAGGAAGTTTAGGATAATATCTAGAGAGGCATATCGGCGAGGAGATTAGTATTGCATGACCCCCTTGATTAATAGTCTAGTCCTTCCCAACCCTTGTACGTATTGAACTTCTGTTATTGTCCTTCTATGAATATATAGCTTATAGCTGCCTTCAAAAAAATAGACTCGAATTAATGTCTTGTGACATACTACCTCCGGTCATAAAAAGAAGTCGCCGTTGACTTTTGGACACGTCTTTGACCATTCGTCTTATTTAAAAATTTAGTTCAAATATGTAAAAATATAGGTAATACTTGGCAGACACTATAGTCCGGACGTCCGGCCGTCCGGACGTGCTAACGTCAGCCGACATCGTCGTCGCAACTTCGGAAAATATCTACTGAAACCTGAAAAGTAACGGTGGAAACATGATAAAACGTGGCAACTTGAGGACGAAACTTGAGATTTTCAGAAGGTTTTCTAAGAGCATGAACCAAGTTTCAAAAGTACAATTTTAAAGTTTCAATGGGCAAATGTTCAAGTTTCACTGGGCAAAACCCAAGTTTCAGCACAAAAAAACAAAAGTTTCCGAATCATGAAACCTCAAGTTTCATGCAACATGACGATGAAACTTGAGGTTTGAGAAAGCGTCCTAAGAGTAAGATCCAAGTTTCAACAGTACGAAGCTCAAGTTTCGGTAGGAAAAATACCAAGTTTCAAAAGTTAAAACTTGAAGTTCCAGTAGGCGAGAAAGTGCATTTTTATACGGTGAAGCCCCCCAAAGTTCTAGATCGAGAGAAGAGAAAGTTTCATATGTATAACTCTAAGTTTCAAGCACACAAATCCTAGGTTTCTAGAGACAAACCTCAGGTTTCGAGCCTAGAAATGGGGGATGGGTCTCCTCTCCTTCTTCCCCAAATCCGACAAGACCCTGCCCTTTACTCGCCGGATCCGGGGACGCGACGGCAAGCTTGACAACCTCTGTGCCCCCTTGTCGCCGTGGTCACCGGCCCCTGCCAGATCCGGCGAGCACGGCAGAGGAGGAGCTCCCCGACGACCCCCGCGCGTGAGGAGGCAGGAGGCGCGGGCAGCTCCATCTGCCATGCGAGGAGGGGGCAGCGGGGATGGCTTCGACGACGGCGAGGGAAGGCGTGAGGTGAGGAGGAGGTGCGCAGGCTGGAGGGCAACGAGGAGGAGGCGCAGGCAGGGGGAGCACGCGGGGGGAGGAGGGCGTGGCGCGGAGGGGGAGGCGCAGATGGGGGAGGCGCGCGAGGAGGAAGGAGCCGCAGGCGGGGCGAGCACACGAGCGCGAGCGAGGGGAGGAGGCGGCGTCGCGAGAGAGGAGTCCGGCGTGCCGGACTCCCTCTATTAAGTGTTCTCGATACT